>CM063738.1:9513878-10113878 GCA_032441825.1 Chaetogeoica ovagalla
AAACGAGCAAATTTAATTTCATTAATCGCACTCGAAACGCAGACACATACATAATAAGTTATATAACCAATACTCGAAAAGTATAAAAGAAACAACGGAATATATGGACATTAAGAATAAACGTGTAAACCGTTTTTCGTTTAAAAGTAAATATTCGAACAGACGACCGAAGCCGTCGATGATATTCATATAGTGAATAATAATAATAATAATAATATTAATCGATATAAAATGAAGAAAAAAAAGACGAGTTTTACGATCCGGGCAGTGTGCACCGTGCGTCGTTTGTACACAAACCGACTATAATATAAAATATTTTTTTCTTTTTTTTGCATAATTCAATCTGGTTTGTATCGTTACACTGTATGGGTTTTTTTTTCTTTTTACATATTATACGTTCGTGTGCAAGAAGAGAACTGCCGCCTGCGTTGTAATGCGCGCGGGACTCGCTGGAAATATCTGGTTTTTTGATGTCAAGGGAATCCGGTGGTCGGCGGCGGCGCGCGGAAAACGAACGCGTGTGTACACACACACACACACACACACACACACCGTGTGTCGTCGCGTTCACAGAAAATACACTAAACACTTTCTTTTTCCCCTATTCCGTCCCTATAAAAAAAAAAAAAAACAAGACGACGGGGACTCTTGTCGCCGCGCGCGCGCAAATTTTCGTCTACTCCAAAGAAAAAAATTATTCCAATCGTCGCCCCGATTGGAATACACTATTTACGTAATTGTACGGTATAGGACAGGGGACGTAATCGATTTCGGAACATAATTTACTCCGGGGGAGGAAGTTACGGAGGGTGGAAAAAAGCAAAAAAAAAACCCCGAAACGTTTTGCCGCCTCCACAGCCGTTGTCGTCGTCGTCGTCGTCGTTCTGGTCGTTGTTGTTAAGGCGCTATTGGCCTTGAACGAGTTCTGTGATCTTTCGCATCGATACGCACACACACACACACGCGCGCGTGCGGCGGTGGCGGCGGCGTGCGCGCGCGCGCTGTTCTTCGGTTCGATTTTTCTCATTGTACGCTCGTTAGTTGTTTTGCGCGTTGCTATTCTCTAAACACACACACACAATGTATTATACGTGTAATAACATTTCGCCTCCTTGTCGCGCCGCGCTTACCCCGCCGCCGCCGCCGTATTCTTCATTGTGTGTCCGTCGTTCGTACACTGCACTGTATACGGGTAACAGCACAAGTTATAAGGTAACCAACAGAGAAGAATCAGACACAACAATACCGGAGACTCGAGTCAATCACACACACACACTATACGCGCGTATATAATCGCTCGCGTCGTATAATATCCATTTTCTAATGGCGAGAAAAATCGGTTTTGTCACACACACACACACGCGTATGTTATATACATTATACATATGTAACGCGTTTTATTATATTATTATTACAAGATATTGTATAATATTGTCGTCGTCAAATATACAACGAACGATAGTGTCAAACATTTCTTTGAGGGGGGAAGCGTTGGAAGGCGAGGAGATGATTGTTTTTTCCTTCCCCTTCACTCGAAATACACACGCAGCCGATATGCACTGTCGATTTCAGCGGCGTATTTACGGTGTGTGTGTGTGTGTGTGTGAGGGATAGATCACCCCCATTGAGGTTTTTTTTCTTTCTAGTTTCAGTTAATATTCTTGTTTACGATTTAACCAATAGCGGTGTGTTCTACGCGGATAATCCAACAGAGGGAATTCGTCAATAAAACGCTCTATCCGGTAGTGATTATTATTCGTTTCGTAAAATAACGAATGAATTTGCGCGTGTAAATTAATAATAAGATCAACCGTCGCCATATTTTTAAGAAATTTGTGGCGCGACGGGAGAGGAGGCGAAGGCCCCCCCTCTGCGGGCCGATAAAATTGACGAAATCCCAAACACGGTTTTCAATACGCATAGCGAGACTTCTGAATACATGATTACAATGACGCTCTTGGTCCGCTATTTGTCGATATCAAATTATACGTACGTTGCCTATATCAATGACTGGGAACTACGCGCACGACAATGAAATATTTATTACTTATGCGAGTTTCGACAGTTCATTTACTATTCGACATTTACCGGATGGCCAATAAAAATAATTTTAACGTAAAAACTAATAAATCATTCGGGGAAATCGGTTACTTTAACTTTTACGCCTGATCGTCGGACTAATCAATGTCAATAAGGCAATATATATTATCGTATGATAACGAGTAAAAATATGTTGAATGTAAAAATTATATATGTTTGGACAATTACGATAAAAAAAAAAAAAAAATCTAACCGTAAAAATGTTTGTTATATTTCGACGTTTTCCTGTAGATGATAATAATAGTGTAGTTTTTCCCGTTTTCGCAAAAAAAAAAAATAAAACGTCCGCTATTTGAAGCTGTCCGTTAACTTGTTAACGTGTTTCACTGTGTGTGTATATAACATATGTACGTTATACATAAAACTTTAGTTTCCACGCGTTTATAATAAATTCATATCGTTTACAAAACAAACTCCTAATCTCCTAAGATTTTCGGCGATTTCTTCGATTATTTCCTCGACGAATATGGACAGGAATGAGTCCATTTCCATTTTAATGCGTTTTCTGTCGGTGTCGACGAGTAATAACGAGATCTAAACGAGAATAGTCCGGTGAAAATATCGTATTTTTACAACGGGGGGAAGTCGAGAGTATTTAAAATCGAATTTTCTCGATATTCAAACTTTTTTTTTTTTTTTTTTTACTAATTAATTTGACAAATATAATTTGTTAAAGTTCTCGCACAATCAATTGCGGTTCCGTGACAACATAAACGTTAATTTTAGTCCGCAATCGACTGCGAATATATTTCTTTAAAAAAAAAAAACCCGTTATTTTTCACTCGTTTATAATCACGAACGAGTGTGATATTTACGGAAAAATGAATTTTTCTTTTAGAATTTCAACTGCCGTTTGTTCGCGAACAGAGATCGGGACAATACTACGTGGATACGGTATTTGAGAATATTCGAGAATGCTTACAATGTTATGTAGCGCTGAAAAGAACGGGCATTGCGTTAAACGATCGTAGACCAGGCGAATTGCTCCGTGTAAATGACGTTTTAATAGTGCGAAACACGCATTTATATATATATATTTACCGTCATAAAAATGTATTTCATTCAGAAAAACCGTGCACCGGTTTGTATATAATAAGTTTGTACGTTTGTACAAAATACAATTGTTGAATATTGGAAATTTATTGGAATTTTTTTTTTTATGATCGACGAGTATCGTTTATTTCAACGCGCTTTTTGAGTAACATATAATACGATTTCTGGTAAATTAACCGATAAATGATTACGTTTTTTTTCCTCGATATAAAAAATTATATATTCGTGGCCGAGCATTGACGACGACTAAAAAAAGGCCATCGCGTGACCTTTCAGTCAAAAATTAAACTTATTAAGAAAAGAAAAAAAAATGTCCCGCGGCGTCAAGTCATTTCGCTATATAACAAACGCACACATTTTCTCCGTATCGATTTTCGGCATTCCGAGAACGCCCTCTCTCTCTCTCTCTCTCTCTCTCTCAAACACACACTCAACACTCTCCTCCCCTACCCCGATCCCTTCTCCTTTTTTTTTCTCTCGTAAATATATTATACACCGTATAATATAATATTTATTACACGAGATCATAATATAAAAATGTTACCGTAAAACAAGTCAAACGAACGAATATACATATACAGTTAACCTTCCGAAAGTACGTATATACGATTTATATATATATATATATATATATATATATATATATATATATATATATATATATATATATAATATATATACGATGAAGATTTTTATCTGATTGGTGATAAAAAAAAAAAAATTATAATATATTTAATTGAAGAGCGTACGTATAACCTTGAACATGGTTTGTATACCGCATCCTTACACGAATATTTTCAACGCCTTTTTTGTTTTTTTTCAATACGTTTATGTAATATATATATTATCAGAAACGCGCGTACGAGTATGTGGTGTTTATTATTATTATTATTATTATTATTAATATTATTATTATTATTATTATTATACATCGTACAGATATATTTTACGGTCGAGTGTGTAAAATTACAAGTGTACCGGTACGACGCAGGTACACACACGGTGTAGAAAATGGAATCCGCTATAGCGCAATATCGTAATATGAATTGTTTCTCGTTAAAATCGTGACATAATTTATGCGCATTACGACTCTTGAAAGGACGCTGAGACGATTTAAATACTGCGGGGGTATGTGTACTCGACAAAAAAAAAAAGTTGTAAGACAAAAAAAACGTACAATTATTAATGTTTTATTTGAGAGAAAAAAATGTTAATAACGAGAAGATAAAATTGTTAAAAAAAAATAAATAAAAAACAACGAATTTTATGACATTTGAAATCGTACGGTTACATGAGGTGAACGGGGAGTGTGCGAAGGATAACCATAAAACGGTTTTCGAAACACTAAAACACGTCTATGGTATTGGACAAAAAAAAAAAAAAGAAAAAAGATTTACGACACGGAAGGGGAGAAACATTTTCGTACAAATACCGCGCGGTTTCGCGTTGTACTATTTCATAAATGATTCGAAATGGATATAATAGGAAGAAACACGCGTGTATTGTTGTATGTAAATATTATATATAACGCGGAACTTCTCATATTGATTATTATTAACGGAAAGGAGGGGTGTCGTGCTCAATTTTTGTCAAAAATTTCCTTTTTTTTTCTTTCTCGTCAACCACAATTAATTCCGTATAACATAACAGTATGCGAATATTTAACACGGACTATTTATTATACGCATATAATAATTGGGAATTATCGTTGCGAAATGAACGCGCGCACTTATCTATTGTTTCGTAATTCGCGTGTAATATGTACGGGCAACATACTCGAAAACATGTTTTATGAATAAAATATGTGCGTTAAAATTTGTTCGCAAGATACACCATACATGGTCATGAATCGTGACTCTGTACGCCGGGTACGGATAATGACTGTGTGAAAACTGTAAAAACAGCATTTAAATAAATAAAGCGACAATAAGTACTAAGAGAAAAAATTTCTGAAACGAATTTATAAAAAAAAAAAGAGTAAAAAAATTTTTTTTGATAATGATCGATAGAATTTAACGATGACGAATCAAACGCAAAGTCTTTAGCCAAATTTACTACTATTATATTGAGAAACTCGGTTAAATACCGCATAATATTAGTGTGGACGATTGCGCAATTAAATGAAGGAAACCTGTAGATTGATTATAAAAGAGAGAGCACGACAGCAAACGGGACGTACAAACGATCGGGGGAGTGGGAGTTAAAAAAAAAAAAAAGACTCGACGCTATAAGAAATCACCGGGAATAATAATAATAATAATACGAGCGAGAAATATCGCGTGCTCATATAACCTAAACTGCGTGCGCAGAGTGCGAAAAAAGTTTATAAGGATAGTGGTTTTTTTTTTGTAAGAGAGAAATGACGGGAAGTGGAAAAAAATTGGAAACTGTCGTATAGTTTTTTATTGTATTTCATTTTAAATCGTGGAATCGCGGTCGAGAAGGGACGACTATGGAGATTAGAGATGTTTGGCGGTAAGCGCGGGAACGATTGTCGAGAATAACGGGACGGAAATCGCGGTGCGAGGAATACGATTGGAATAGGAGCGCGGCGTAACGACGAACGGCGAATTCGCCAGAACGACACTAGTATGACGAAGAAAAAAAAAAATCCAAATTGCGTCGACGAGCGAACAGGATTTTCATCGGATATTCTAAGGGGGGAACGGGAACAGAATCGGGGATAGGTATTCATTCGCAGAGGAGATTTCGGCGCGAAAAAGAAAATAAAATCGCGCGCGATTTCCTCGTGGTAATACGCCCCCCCCCCACTCGGTTTCGAGCGCGTAAAAAACGAACGAACGAACGAGAGGGAAAACGTTAAGAGAAAAACAAATCTGCAGCGATGACGAGAACGACGTTTTTTTTTCCCCAAACGATTAAAATTCGCGCGACGATTTGTTTCGTTTCTCGTTATTATATAAATAAAAAAAAAACAAAACGTAACGATCATCGCTCACTATAATAGTACAACAGTGGCTGTGGCGGTCGACCTAATTATTACGGACGCGGCGGTCTTAGACCTATTAAAAAAAAATATATCTCTCGTGGCGTATTATACACTTCTCGTTCGCGGAGAATGTAAACATATACGCACGCGGCGCGCGCGCGAATACACACTAGTATGTCTAATATTGTTGTTGTTATTATTATTATTATTATTACAGTGAAAACGACTGCTTGTGGCGGCGACCGGTACACCTTGACACGGGCGCGCAGCACACACCGGCTGTTTGTTGCTGCTCTCGTACGGTAAGCCGTACCATATTATTATTATTATTATTATTATAGTAGTCAATAGTAGTTAGGAAACTACTTGGCCCGGTGGAGGCCAGGAAGTCGCGAGTGTGTGGATTATGACATCGTCGAAGTAACGGGAAGCGAAGAGGGAGGCAAACAGCGAGTACAGTCGCCGCCGCCGTCTTTGTACACTCACCGGAAAGAGATGTCGGCGGTGGGTACACGACGACGCCGGGCGCCGCGCGAGCTAAAGAGCGGGGAAATATTTTCTATTATTATTATTTACTATTATTTCTCTCGCGTCGAATTCCATCGATTAATTATTATTATTATTATTTTTTGTTTGAAATAATCGTTTCACGCGTAAAAACTTCCGACGTTCGTATGCCGTTTTCAATTTTTTTTTTTTTTTTTTTTTTTTTTATACAACTGTTCTATCAAAATTTACACAATTACTACAAGAAAAAAACAAACAGTAGCCCACGACGATTAGAAGAATTTTTTTTTTTTTTGTGAAAAATTTGTCTCGTTAATACAAGTCCTATGCAGGTGAAAATTTCACCATTCTAAAAATCGGATCCACTCCTTTTGGTGGAATTTTTGGGTACAGACAAAAAAAAAACACACACATACGTAATTGTAAAACCAATTAGAATTCCTATTAGAAAACGCTTATTTAGAAAATTGAGTAATAAAACGTGTACGCGATCATTAAACACGGTGTCTTAAAAAAAAAAGCAAACAAAAAATGTCGCTTTTACTACAAATTCACACACGTATTCGTATACTCTGTTTTATATAATATGTGCGATGTATTTACTTCCAACGAATATACAAATCCGCGCGATATATTATTATTATTATTATTATTTTTATCCGTTTCGATAATAATTAATATGTTTTCTCGGTGGAATTAAAAAAAATAAATAAATAATAAAATTATATTTGATTGATCGATGGCGAATTATCTAGCGTGCCAACGTCATCTCCGTCCACTGTAAATAACGTAATCAAATTTCTCGGTCGCCCTTCCATAAAATAATAATAATAATAATAATAATAATAATAATAATAATAATAATAATAATAATTATTATTATTATTATTATTATTATTAGTCGGTTGTTGTTGCGCTGCTGTTGCGTTATTATATTATTACTATTCGATCTTTGATTATTTATTTAATTAAATTTTTTCTCTCTCCTCCTCTAATGGCAAATTGATAATATATATATATAATACGTATGTACATAATGTAACTCTATATTTTAACCGGACGGGACGAAAGGAAAAGCTATTATGATGACCAATTAACATTTTCACCTTAGTCCTTGACATTTATACTCGATAACTGTTGATTTGGTTTATTTACGATTATTATTTCGTTATTATATTTTCATACAGTTTGAACGCGACGTGTGCGTATTGGGAAATCAATTTTCTCGGTTCGATATATTTCGTATTATTCCATTTTGAAAATCGTCAACGTACGACAAGGGCGGCGGATTAAATCCAATCCGTGAGACGGTTATTGTTTATCCATGCTATCCGCCATACGCTTACCACGCACACACACACAAAAAAAAAACAATGTTCTCCGTTTTTTCTTTTAGCGATTCCATTTCGAAAATTTTTTGGATTCCGAGCGGAACGATAGAAATGTTGGGGCGGGAGGGGGGGTTTGTTTTAATGTCTGTAACCGAAAATTCTACCAAAAAGAGGTGTTCCGGATCTTTACGGTAACAATTTGCATCTAATCGGTACTTCAGAGATGTCAATTGTCGAGTTTCTTAAAAGCGCTTGAAAATACAATTAAAATACTATCGAAAATTACAGAAAAACACGATATTTCGTCGAAATCGGTTTTCGCGTTATTTCTGTGCGATTTTAAAACTAACGGGCACGGGAACTCGAAATATTCATCAAATACGTGGATATTGTATTAGAGGAAACTCTTAATATTGCAGATTAAGATTGGGGTAGGCATTGGAATTCACAAGATGGGTTTTAGTTTTCGTTACTTTATCCGAGTAATTCACCAAACGGTTTGAAAAAAATGTTTAACACCGGGTCGTTTGAAGAACACTCGTTTTTTCAGACCGTTCATTCTGAAAACACATTGTTCGTGAGAAAAAAACGGAATACAGGAAATACAGGAATACGGAATAAGGGTCGTATGAATAAAATCTCGAAAATTATCTCGCGTTTATTTTGTTTATTCGATTTAAAATTTTTTTCTTCTGCGTTCTATAAACGTTTAATCGCTACGGACGTTGAATTGTTTTTTTTTTTTTTGACTTTTGCCAATACGCGGAGTGTACCTTCTAATACTATATTTTATACGTAATCGAAGTTTTTGCACGCGTATACGTTTTTTTTTGTTTTGTTTTACTGTTTAATTACACGAGGGCCGTGGAGCGATAATGAATATTCGCATGTCGTTCTCGCGGTCTCTCGCAGAGTTTGCAAGGTCTGCAGTGTGTTCAACGCGTGTTACGCACGTATTCCGGTCGCCCCCCAAGACCGCGTTTATTTTGTCGTACGCACACCACCGATTGAGTAAATATTGTATAATACGTACACACACGTATAATTTGTGTAAACTCGATCTGAATAACGATTCTCCAGCGGTCACGGTGGGCGCTGTATTAATAATAATAATAATAATAATAACACGTCGGTCGAATTACGCGTAGGTATTATAATAATATGATCTTTCCATCACGTGATATAGACTCGCTTCCGCGGCTCATTAATTACACATGTATTATATTAATTATTATACGTATATCGAGAGATAATATTATCATATAGTATGTAAATCGTTAAAATATTGCATACACAACGATTATTATAATATTATATCCGCGTGTATGTGATATTAATATTATTATTCATTGCAAGTACACCTAAAATTCTCACATTAATATTTTTAAGGACGACGCGTGTTATTTTCGTTCTTCACTCGACTGTAATTATCATAATAATAACAATAATAATAATAATAATAATAATAATAATAATGTAAATCGATAATTGAACTAGCGTTTTATATTAAAGTGCGTGAACTTCAAATATAATATCTTCCGTAATACTTAATTATCGTCCCCGACTACGATCTATACAGTCGAAGATATCGCGTATATATAGTAAATAACACATTATGTCCGGTGCTCACACGCTCGCTTTCGGAAAAAGCGATTATTTTTTAAGAAATTCTAACAAAATTCTAACGATACGAAAACAGTCGCGTTCCAATACGATTATTGCAATTATTGCTGCGATATTTACAAAAAAAAAAAAAAAAAAACCGTTTTCGAATTTCGTTTATCCTATAAGACTTTCGAATTTTCACTGTAATGCGCAGAGTCTGTTTCCATACTAATGTTTTGATTTTATTTATTATTCGTCGATAACACTAATTGTTTGATACGAATTTTTCAAAGAAAATCAAAACATTAACAAAATAAACGAATTGTATTTGTGTTCACGAGCGTACTCTGAGAGGAGCAGGGGGCTCAATGGATTTAAAGTCAGCCTATCCATTGGCCGTAAAACAAAAAAAAAAATGATAAATTATTACAATAACTCACCGATTACCTCTGTATTAAACAGTGTTAACTCGTTGATTTTTTTTTTATTATTATTAAGCGATTCGCGGAGAGTTTTTATTAGCACTGAGGAAGTGGACGGTGATCCGGGTAAAGATAAAACCGAGAAGATTGGAATTTATATTGTGAAAAATTAAAATCGTATTTATATTCTATATTGTAATATTATTAAAAATAATATAAAACGTCGCATAATCAAAGAGGATGCGAGTCCAGAGGTCTTCTGGGATTTTTTTTTTTTTTTTGAGAACTAGTAATTGAAAATTCCCGAGAACTGTTTACGTTATGCACAACGTATTCTCCTCTTTACACTCGTCGTGAAAAACGTGTCGTTCGAGTAACCCCGTTCGTCCCCACCTGTACCACGGAAGAACAATAGTGAACGTGGCAAAGAGAAAAAAAAACAATAACAAGGCTTGTACGCTATTACGTGTATAAAAAGAGCGTTTTCGTCTTATTTGAAGGATAATCGTATCGCGTATAAGGTGTACGGAGAAATATCGTAATATACGCTGTACACGTATAGAGGAACGATTTGTTTTTTTTTTTTACACACACGAATATTATCATCGGCTGTTGAACGCGAAATTGAAAGTATAACGGCGACGCGTGATTCCTGAAATGACGAAACGAAAGCTGTCGAAATACGTGCGCGCGACGAAGGTTGTTCGCACGCGTTGACCGGGTTTGCTGTAGGAGAGTGAGAGAAAAAACTGATTATTTCATTATACGCACACACACACAAATATAACGTCTGACCAGTCGAGTTTATTCATATTCAGGTCGTCCCATCGTCGAGTAATAATAATAATAATAATTGCTTTATTAAAAGTCAATAAGTAAATAGAAGAGTGTCCCGCGGAATTAAATCGGTTTAATTACTACACATCAGAGTTGTATGAAAAAAAAAATGTTATTACAAATAGGTCGTTGATTATATCATTGGTTTTTATAAAAATCAACGTTTCTGGATTCGAACGAATGTTCAAAATTCGGAGTATAAAAGAAAAAATAACCAAAAATCCGCGTGTACGACGATTATTCGAGTATAATCGATTCCGAATTAGAGCTGTCCCATGAGCGCGTAACACGGAAATTACACAGAGTTCGATTCCTCAAGGTTTCTCGACTGTTTTCATATGATAACGGTGAAACGTTGAAAACGTTTTTTTTTTTTTTCGTTGAGAATAGAAGAAAAGTTCGTTGTGCCGGAGAGAATTTCTCAAGGGAAAACGGAACATTATTAGAATTTCGTAGAATTTCGAGGGAGGTGAACGGGGACGGATTCATCAGCCCTCTTCTTGGCTACGTGCCTGGTCCATTTGTCATCGGTTCCGTCGCGAGAATGGCGCAATTCGACGCGGTTTATACGAATTCGCAAACCACAAATCGCCGTCATTTATTTATTTGTCGTTTTTTAGTAGTTGTTTGTAAAATTCGAGTAGTAACCGCGGTCTTCTTTTATGTCTCGATCGTTTGCTTTGCCGCGCGAATTATATACGTTTATTATTATTTTTTATATTCATTTATTGTTTCACCTTGTACTCCATACGCGCCGCTATATTCTATCTTATATATATACGTATACGCGTGCGTGTATACTACAGATCACCGCAGTCTACAATGTATACAATAACAGCTCGCAAAATGTGTAATTATGACGACGACGATTTGCCAACGTCCTAAAAAAGTGAATGTTTTTAAATATTGCGGTACACGTTCGCTTCGTTTCGACTCGACGAAATTCATTAGTTCGGTTTTTTTTCTCCTCTTTTTTTTTTTTTTTAGTAAAAAAAAAAAAAAATAACACGCGTCATTATAATACGTAGGAAGAAAATTACGTTACGTGAATTGACCGTGACACGTTTAGAGTTTTTCTTCGTTATACCTATACAATATTAATAACAACAAAAACGATCTCCGAAATTATTATTATTATTATGTGTACGTTAACGAGAGCGAAACGGTTCGTAACAAAGTCGGTTCTCGCGCTCCTCCCAACTGATGGCGATGAATTTTTTTTTGCTATTTTTGACGCGCGGTCACGTCATAACGTGTGATATACTTTGGCAGCAGTCTCTGCACGGACGGAGAGGTAAAAAAAAAAAAAAAAAAAAAATAATATTGAAAACTCGATAAAAGGTTGCGGTCATCGACGTCGTCTCGTACTCCCGTGTAATAAAATAATATACTTTTTTTTTTTTTCAAATTATTCGCAGTCGTTACTATATAATATATACACGCGAACGGGGACGGCTCAGCGCCGGCGTGAGACGCAGCGCGCTTTATTACGCAGAGAACGGCGTGTACGGCCGCCGGGGGGAATCGTAGCGGGCAACAGCTGCGTTGTTGGTTAATCCACCGAAGGCGGTGTGTACCGTACCTATTAATAATAATAATAATAATAATAATAATAATAATAATAATCGACACGAACAGTAGTAATGTGTTCTCGTGGATTTCTATCGATTCTCGACGAGGGGTATTCCGATTTATTTACACGCGAGAAAATCTCGAGCAGATTTTCCTGAAAAGTTTATATAATACGCCCCGCGACGCAGCGGAGTGTTTCGCGATAATCGCGTAACGAAAACACGAAAATAAATATATTTTAACGATCGAAAAGATCGACGCGCGTGATCGAGTTTTTGGTTAATTTCTAAACGCTACTCGGTTGTGTATTAAGCCGAATTTCCAACGGATTACGACGACGAATCGTGTACACCGGGGTGTGCGTTTGCTTTCGATGTAGTCCTCTAAGGCCAGGCTCCAATCGCCGTAAACTGCCAAAACGTCTGTTTAAAGTTTTTAAAAATCCGTCTCAATGTGTTTTTCATCGGCTATCGAGGGTATTTGCTCGAAAATGTAAACGCGTTATTTAATTCGGTAATAAGAGACCACGGTTTTAGATAATTTGTGAAACAGGTAAAAAAAAAATTATGCCGATTTTTACTTTCATCGCGAATCAATGACCGATGTTTTAATTATTATTATTTTTCGAAAATGTAGAACTATAATTATTATTATTACAATAACATGTCGAGTTTTACTTGTACGTGTTGTTATATTTCACAATAAAAATACGAGCCGGCCGTCAAGTCCCCCAGTTAGCGTGGAAACAGAACGACTTAAAAACAATATACAAAAATATAATTATTATTATTTTAGGAAACGTAAAAATCGCGCGAAGAAGTATTAAACTACGAACGTAAATATTACGATTTTTTTTCTCGTTGCACACACACGTTTTGTCGTCTTCGAGCTTTTTCACGATTTGATTTTCACGGGTGCATATTAATAGATTATTTATTTTTTCTTTTTAGTTTTTAAATTTCACATTCATTTATGTGGACACACTGCGGGAAACATAAATCGTCTACGGGAAGAACGTTTAAAAGCGGGATAACGTTTAATTTTTTTTTTTTAATCGAGGCTTTGGACATCCGAAAAAAAAACCCCCGAAATACCGTCCACGGTTGTACAAAAATCGTTCCGTGTCGATTTTCCAGATCCGCGACCGGTGGTGTTTATGTTGTCACGGTGTAGACCACTATAAGTAGTAGTAGTAGTAGTAGTAGTAATAATAAGAAGGCCGCACGAAGAAATCGGGAGTTTTTTTTTTTTGTTATTTTAAGACGAAACACATTATTTTTATGTGTTCGCGTAGCGTGTAAAATCGTGCGGCCGCGGAAACAATATAATAATAATAATAATAATAATAATAATAATAATAATAATAATACGAGAGAGAGAGAGAGAGAGAAAAAAACCGAAAACTAGGACAAACCGAGCGGCGCGGAAGAAATTCGGTCATGACGCGAACGTTTTCGCACATCGCGATTTCAATCTTTATAACGTACACGAGTATATTTTGGTTGTGCAGCATTGTCATGGCGGCAGCCATTAACGACGAGATATTTAATAGCAACAGTTTGTAGTATAATATTACACTATTTAATAATAATATGGTAAAGGGGCGGGGACAAATGTTGTCTCCTCCTGTGTTTGAAAATCGACTGTTTTTTTTTTTTTTTTATATATAAAATTTTAATAAATTTAATTTGTTTTGTTACGAATACTTCGTGTAAATGTGTTAATTTTTTAACGCGTTCTTTCCAGTAACGCGGCAATGATATACCGAAGAAAAAAAAAATGACACCGAAACGGTACAAAACCGAATTTCGAATACGTTATTAGTATTTTTTTTTTTTTGTTTTTTTACGATTATATGGTTTTTCTTTTTCGAACGGTCCAAAAAGTGTAACTAAACAAGTTACAAAATTTTGAATTCTATTCAATAGATTTATGTGAATTAAAAAGTTTTATTTCGCATATTTTTTTTTTTTTTTGTACATATGGCATTTATACATTAATAATATAAGAATTTCTACTCAAATGTGAAAAGTGACTTCTTTTTTTTTTTTCGGAAACAAATATGAATAGCAGATCAGTGGATATTCAAAACAGTAACGCACAATAGTAATAATCACGCCGCGTTTGGTGTTTGAACCCGGCCTTATTCAAATAACCCGATATCATATTATGATTACGCCGCGTGTTACGTTTTTTTGTAACCAATTGATGTTTTAAATTTACTTCTTAGTCGTTGTGTTAATATTTATAAACACGGAATTGAAAAAAAAAAAAAATTATGAAACCCTCCATATAAATACGTATTGACGACTGTTTCGTATGCGATTAAATAATCTATTACTATGCATTCGATATTCGTGTTGCCGAAAAATAGTAGTAGTAGTAGTAGTAAAAAAAAAAAGTATTTGTTCAAAACACTTAGGCAATTATATATCGTCACGAATTATTCTTTTTTAAGTATTACCATTTTTTTTTCTTACAAAATATTCGGAATTTTTACATTCGAAACGTTCTGAAAAACTATTTTGCCCGCCGAGTCTGTTGATTAAAATGTTTCGATTCCACTGTGTACGAATTGAAGAAGACTCTCGGAACACTCGACGACGGTGTACAGCCGAAAATGCGTCGGATGGTGGTTATATCGAAGTGTCGAAGGTGGAGGGGCGAACTCAACCTCCCTCCCCCCTCCGTGATTGTGGAGTTAAACCTCCTCCACCTCCCCGTTATCGGTAACATTTCATGTTTATGATCCAAACCGATTACGGAAAACACGGTGAGACATTTTAGGATATTGAAATTGGGGGAAAAAGAAGATCTCATACGTCATAAGTACTTTTCGAATCCTCTTCTCTTTTACAAAAATTCAGTACGAGCGTTCGATAATTTAAAACGTGTATTTCAGGTATCGAAACAATAACGGATTTCGATCGATTTTAATTTAAAAAAAAAAACGCATATAGCAAAAAAAAATAAAAATAACCTCTACCAGATGTCCGCAATTGAAATGAACCGGGGAGTTATATTATAGTGACGCGAAAATTCCGATCAGACGGGCGTGCAGAATACGAGTACGGATGATCACCCTGTATACATATAATAAAGTACAACCGCGAAGTATACACATTTTGTGCGATTGTGTAACTACATATATAATATACACACATATCTATATATAGAAGTTGTGTGTGTGTGTGTGTGTGTGTGCGCACAGCGCGCGTTTTAAAATACACGCCAGACGGGTCGCGTGCGAATATATATCCGCCGCCGCCGCCGCCGTTACCCGCGTTGTTCGCGGCGTATAACGACGCGCCCGCGACGTTATAAAAGTGAAAGTATACCACGACGGCGACGGTTAGGTTCGGGACGTGAGCAGAGTAGCTTTTTTTTTTCTTTTTTTTTTTTCGTACACTACATAATGTGTATTAAGTATGCCAAGGTTTATACAGCATAAACGACATTACACACACACGAGCAGATACCTATCGCGTATATAATAATAATAATAATTAATAATAATAATAATAATAATTAATAATAATAATACGTATAATAACAAAGTGTTATAAATAATATATATATAAACAATAGTATACGCGGATTGTAAATCGAAGAGTTTATTATAACGCAAAAATAATAAAATATTCCCTCCTATCCCCGTACACCCGCTGAGAATATAAGCGAGCGTATGTGTATAATAATAATAATAATAATGATTTAACACTTTAATGAATATTTTAACGCTTCTGTTGTTACCGCGACAAAATTAACGTGTAAAAATAGAGCGGAAAAAAAAAAAACGTTAAATAATTAACGATTTGCCAGTTCACTTTTCTTTTCTTTTTTTTTTTACGACGGGTGGTAATATAAACACACATAAGTGTATACGAAGACGGCCGATATATATATATATGTACATAAATAATATGTTCGTATCGTCGTAATTTATTTATACGATCGCTTTGCGATTTTCCACGGTTTTCCGTTAGGTCAGAAATGAAAACGTATCGGTTAGGAAAACCGATTGAAAACGGCCCTCCTTTTTACCATTTTTGTTTCCGATACGGAATAAACGCGCGCGCGCGCGTGTATGTGTGTTTTGTCAGAACACAGATCGCGCTGCAGAATCCTTCCCTCGCGTCACCGGTAACAACAGTATTATTTTTTTTTTACAGCTTGTGCGCGCCGATCGACGTTTCTTAAACCGTTTCTCGAAACTCGACTATTGCGCACACGTCCCTCACCCTCCACCCTCCACCCCCCTCACAGGTCCGAAACGTCGTTAAGAATTTTCGTAATCAGGGAAAATAACAAACGAACGGGATGAGGAGGGTTGGCCGTTAAGGAATCCCCCCCCTCCCCCCGTTCGTTTATTATATAATATACGACGGCTGCGGTTTCTGTATATACTCTCTCGCGTAGTGTTGTAACAACTATAACGATTTTATATTTTTACCGCACGAGGGAAAATTCTTTGTCAACGCGTGAAAGTTGTTTGAAAATCAATAACTGCCGCCCCGGGGAACGACCGCCGCCGCCGCCGCCGCAATGGCCGCGGGGTTACCTAATATATTATTTCGTTTCGTGTGCCGCGACCCCGGCCCCTCCCGCGTACACCGACCGCGTATCGAAAATTCGACTTTTTAGTTTTCAAAAAAAAAAGAAAAAAAAACGGTCTCGTAAGTTTTCCGTGTCTTTTTAAACACCCACACACGTCGCGTAATAGCCTACCGCCGCGCACGTCGAAACAGTTGTACGGGGGGGAAAATATATTTTTTCCTTTTCCTCCCCCCCCCGTCCCCATAAACGGCGCGCGTTTATCTAAACGCAAAACGTATACTACTACTCGGTGTGTTCGGGAAAAAAAAAAAAAATAGAAAAATACAAGTAAACGTTGTATTACGGGGGATTGGGGTAGTAGTAGTGGTGAACGATTACGGCGGAATCGACGAAGTTTGTTCTTCTTTTGGGAAGCACACGATTTGTACACGCGCACCGCGAGACGATATTTTTCGTCAAAATATTCGATCGTTTTTCTAAAACACAAACGGCGGACAAAAATCCGTTTTTTTTTTTTTCTTACACCGTTACCGCGAGAATCGAATTTGCCATTTATATTTTTATATATACTCGTATACACAATATTAACGCGATCGATACGGTCAATACCACCGGGAAATACATATACGATGCCTGTGTAACGATGATAGCGGTCGTACATAATATATATAAGAGCGAACGGCAAACATTTTGAAAGGAAAATATTTCCTATACAATATAATCTATGCTCGGACTCTGACATAATATTATTGTTTGTGCATATAATAATGTTATAGGACAGTTGTGGAGAACGAGAAAACGACAAAGGTTTTTTCATACACGTATACCACACCACAATGCGGTTATTTCAGTGTTGTAATGACGGTTTTTTTTTTTTATTATTATTATTATTATTTGATATTTCGTATTGAACTTGAAAAACTCGAGAGAATCGCACGCGTTCGGCGGCGAGGGAATTATTCTGTTACATTTACACTATTGGTTCGCGTTTCCGTTAATAATGTTTTTACGAAAAAGAAGACAACAATTCGCGATTCGTCACTGTGCGTATATTTTATAATATTATACGTACGCACACGAACACATGATGTCACACGTTTTACGATTCGATCAATTATTCGCGTATTTATTTATTTTTTTTTTTTAAGCGCGTTTATTCGTTTTAAGACAAGAGACCTAATTACAATAGGGGAAAAAAATACACTAGTTATCAATAAACTCGCGTACGAGTTCGAAAAGAAATAAGTATCGCGTAATTTACTGTGACGGTACAAAACTATGTATTATAAAATGGGTTTTTGTGAAACACCCGTTTTATATGTTACACGTACGCTATAAATCCGACTCGAATAACACATTAAACACACTACAAATATTATTAATAATAATAATAATAATAATAATAATAATAATAATAATAATAATAATAATAATAATAATAATAATAAATGTTTTAAATATAACAGCGCGAGACTGAAAATCTGGATTATCCTGCAAGCGGAGAATATATTGAAAGAAAAAAATCGTAATTTAGTCGGACCGCGTTTAATATGCGGTAAATCATGCGCGCGTTTTAACGCGATATTTTAAATATATCGCGTACTTTATATTCCGGCGAATAACAATATATATTATTATCTTTAAATTTATACGATTTGCACAGGTGTTAATCGATATGCGTTCGTACCTATATGGTAATACCGCATTACCATAATCGTTATGATTGGAATAGTATTTAGCGATTTTCCTTGTATGCTGTATGGAGATAATAATAATTTATCGTAAAAAAAAAGAAAAAAAAAACTATATTTTTATATTTCTATAGAAATTACAATTATTTTATAGTATAAAAATGCGATATTTTTCTTTATTGTATTCTAAACGCACTCAACGTGTTCGTAATTCAATACAGTTTTGAAATTTAAATGCGAATTCAACATAATAATAATAATTTTTTTTTTATTGTTAATTATATAGGTATAAACGCCGAGAATATTGTTATTATAACCGTTAGAGAAGAAAAACAATGACAAATAAAACGAATAAACGTTTTGTTTTGTTTTTTCTTTTTTTTTTTTTGAAATATAATAATCCGTTTAGATTATATATATATACGCATTTATTTCAAAAAAAAATAAATTTATAAAAATATTGACTCATTGTTATGAATATTTTTTAATTTTCAATTTGTTCCTTATAACAAGTAACGAATAATATTTTTGTTATCACTTTTTTACGGGGAAAATTTTTGAGAATATATTCACGAGGAAAAAAAACGTGTGTTGCACATTGTAATTTAAATTCGCGTATATAGAAATCGAATAACAGATATATCGTCGTTGATTAGTGTATTCCACGATAAACGGTTGATAACAGTTACACATATTCGTCTAGATTTAAAAAATCTACAACGTGACGCGATATTGTCTATTAATTAAACGATGTAAACGCACATTTTACGAAATTAATAACAAGCAAATTTATGTATTACCCGCAATATTTATATTATAAATATTAAAATAAATTAATGTTGGAATATAAAAATATTATCCGCGTACCTAAATAGGACGCGGCGATATGGTACACGGGTGAAAAACGCGGTAAACGAAAATTTATATTTATTAAACGAGTAATATTAATAGGAGTAACCATCGAAATAATACAATCCCAATAAAACGTAACGAACAATTCCTGTTTATTTCTTTTTATTATTCACTATACGTACTGTAATATAACCGGTTGGCGAATAACGAAATAAATGGCGCAACGTTTTCGACCGCAACAAATAAATACGTACTGGGTATATGTAGGCGAGTAGGAAACGAAATACGATTTTTAAACATCGACGTTACACTTAATAATTTCGATTTTACACGACGAAACGTCAATAATAATCGTCTACCAACGCACGTTTTAGGAAGTACGTATTCCACGCGAACTCAATTCTTTTTTTTTTTTTTTAATTCCCTGTCAAGTTAAGATTCATACACGTGTATGTATTTTAATTCGAAAAAGAAAAAAAAAAAACTCAACACGTTTCTTAAGCGGACATCATAACTTTCATCTCCTCAATACTCCTTAGCCTTGTACTCGCATTTCTACGCGTATCTAAATGTTATATAAAACGTTACTAGAATTTCATTTTTTAATTTCCAAAAAATTACGAAATAAATATACAATAAATGACATATACGCGCGATTTGGTGGGAAATATACGTACAACGTGGCGAATATCATAATTTATATGAGCCAAATATACGGGTTTATCTGCGACGGGCCAATAAAATAAACGTTAGATTTTTGGATATTATACTAGTGTAATGTGTGTTTCTTTTTTTTTTCGCGCAAAAAACGTTTACGCGTTTCAGAATTGCACGCGTAGAAAAAAAACACATAGGCTATTTCGAAGAACCTTTATGAAATACATATATTTACGTACGCTCGGGAAAAAATGCGGATAAAAAAAATTCTTACTCGAATACCATCGGAAGATTACGCGCGTGTACAATTTTTCTCACCTGAAAAAAAAAAAAACAAAAAATAATTAACGCACGTATTTGACGAGGAGGTTTTCTTTTTTTTTTTCAAATGTGTTGTTTTTCACGTATATTTTTCAACGTATTTGTTCGAAGGGTTGTCCAAAAGGGGGTAACGCGTACGCAACAGGGTGTTTGAAAAGCGAATTAACCACGGTGTACATTATGAGTCGATGACACAGTTTTGCCGAACTCGTTTTCAGACCGGGCTCTCATACCACCGCCCCGGTGTAGGACTACGCGTCATGACGACGCGCGAAAGTTATACGCGCGCACAAGTGGTTGCAGCAGGTCGGACGCGAAATATCCGAAGCTAATATTACTTTTACGTTATGCTTTCGGTTTCCTTACGAGGAGAGCGAAACGGAAAAAAAATAACCTACTTGATTACAATTTTTTTTTTCTTATTATTATTATTATTCAAATATATGTCGCAATCGATTAATCGCTGTTATTCTCGAGGTCGAACGATATGCTCGTCGTTTTATGATCAATATTAAAACGCATGCTACGATATGTTTATTCGAAACACCACAAATGTGTATCGATACACATTTCCTGTAGGAAATTTACTGCGCGTTTCAGTGTATAACTTTATGCATACATTAATATTACACGTATAATGCGGCAGAGAAGACATTAAAAAACCGCCGTACATTTTAAAATTCGATCAATTCGAGTGTTTATACGCGACTCGAATAATCCAGTACACACACACATATATATATAGACGCGTACTTTTTTTAAATTCTATACTTATGGAGAATTTACCGATAAATATATAAATACGCCGTTATGGTGGAAACGAGAGAACGGGGACAGATTTTTGAGGATTGGGAACAAAGGGAATTTTACGTATATAATATTATAATGTATAAATTACGCATTAAATCATTTAACCTTGAAAATTTAAAATCTAATAAATATGCGAACGTTAATTACGAAATATATATTATTAAAAAACTTTTTATAAAAATTACAACGACCGCGTTTCTCGCAAAAAAAAAAAAACATTTTCATACTACAATTATTATTATTTTTTTTTTACCATAATATTGATTAAATGCTTAAAATAAACTCTCTTTTCCTCCCGTCAAATTCATAACTTCATAAAGATGAAAATAATAATAATAATAATATATTGTTTATTCTCTTTTTTATACTCTAAAAACAATGTAGGTGATATTGTACGTACGTACACCTGTTAAAATACAATTATTAGTTGTATTTATAAATTTTAAGAGGTTTACGCGTGAAATCGCGCGATCACGGTTTTATGTGTATCGTCTAAACGTCTCGCGGAATGAAAAGAAGAAAATAACGAAATATTTAATCCGGCAGTGTATAACGGCGACGACGGACGCGCGGCGTTCGGCTGGCAGGCGAACCGAGCCGGCCGGCCGGCCGGGTACCGCGGAGGAAGTGAAGGAGGAAAGTGACAGGAGGGGAGGATAGAAGCTGCTGCAGGGACGAGATGTGCTGGCGTCGAGAGCGTACGGGACGCGGGGACGGTCGGGCGTGTAGACCGGTCGCGCCGGGCACGTGCTCCTGCAAATCGCGGAGGGATATGACGACGGGTCGCAAAATGGGTCAAAGCAGACGGGCGTGGGGTATACGCGAGAGCTCGTATATATATATATATCTGTACGTAGTGTAAGTACAGAGACGAACGACCGGCATGGCGCCCGGCAATTATATCGACGTTCCCCGAGATTCAAGGTCGTCCCCCTCCATGCACCACCCTCCAGCCCGTGGCGCGGTCCCTTTCATATCGTCGTCGTCACCGCCACCATGACCGCGGGCGGGCGGATAGCCGCTCGTATAAAAGCGTTCATCGCGCGCGCGTTACCGTGGCAACGTTATAGTCAGACGTACGGCGGCGGCGCGCGCTCTCGTATTCACTATCGCTCGCTCTCTCTCTCTCTCTCTCACTCTCTCTCTCTCTCCTCTGTTGCGACCCCGTGCGGAGTCAACCCTTTTATTCGTAAGCCCTCGTTCGGCAAAGGATTCTTCAAAAATCTCCTTGTTGCCGTCGGGCTTTCGGCTATGCCCTCCTGCAGTCGATACCGCTCTAATTTCACTTTGTACGCAACTCTCAGCTCCGTCCACCTACCGAACCGCGGTTCGACGTCCGTCCCCGTTCGCTGTCGGACCCTGAAACTGACACGCAGATATTGCAATAGTTGTGAGAAATTCGCGGTTTTTAACACGCCGAAAATAACAGTTATAATAGAGTTCGGCCGAAACGTATTTTTCAAACGGAATCAATCCGTCTGAATTTGTGTACTCGCTACTTCATTATACCGTTGCACGCGTATAAAGAATAAAGACAATAAAAAAAAAAAAAAAATCCGTTTCTTTTTTTTTTCAAATTAAATCACGCGAGTGTCGCCGCCGCCAAACGGCGATATTTCGGTGGACGAAATATCTATCACCGTATCGTTTCGAGATTATATTTGCCCGAATTATTCTTCTTTTTCAAACACACATCAACGTTTTTCTTCCGATTTTTCGCTACTGGACGACTCATTTGTACACCGCCTAAATCTCTATAATTATATCGTATAAACAAGAAAGAAAAAAAAAACGTAGTTTATGAGCGAAAATGATATCAACTAGTATAAAGGAAATGAACTGTCTAGAACGGTATTAACGAAAAATTCTTGTTCATTTACATAATAATCATTTATGGTCGTAAAATAAATTGTATGTAAATAATAATAATAATAATAATAATAATAATAATATTAATAATAATAATAATAATAATAATGATTATTGCACGCTGTAACTATAATTATTTTATTATAACATTATGAAAATTATGTTTTCGATTGGAGGGATCGAGAAGCTCGCTAAGAATTTACAAGTCATTTCAATCGTTTGGATTCGACGCAAACATTTTAATATATTTTTTTCCCAATTTAAGCACTATAGATGCGTAGTCGAAGTGTGAACGGGATCATATTTTGTATTATTACGCCAAAATCCCTATTATAATGGGCGTGCGGAAAAATGATCACCAGTTTTTACACAAATAAACAGCGTTGAATGTCGGTCCACTGATCCATACGAAATGCCAAGACGCGAACTTATGTAAAAAAGAAACTACAAACAGATCTATAGGTTGTTATCAGTGTAATACGCTTTTAAAAAATTTGAAATACGCAAATGAAAAATTCGATTTTTTTTCTATACACGAGTCAAAGTATATAAGAACTATATTATATGATTATAGGCCCAGTTACGAATTAATTTTAAAGTTAAAATGACTACGTATACGTATAATACATTCATGTAAAAAAAATATATATATATATTTATAACCCTGTAATAATTCCGTAGTTAAATGATTAATTGTTATATAATATTTAAAACGATTTGGCGGAACTGTACGTCTCTCTCTCTCTCTCTCTCTCTCTCTCTCTATATATATATATATATATATATATATATATATATATATATAATAGTATATAGGCGTGAAATCGAATCGAAATTTTAACAAGATTTTACAATAAATAACGAGCATATGCATATAAAGACAATAATGGGGAGAAAAATCACTTTTATTCGACGAGCGTCTTAAAGAAATTACCATTAAACACAACTCATTTTATTATTATTATTATTATTAAAATTATTACGACGTTACGGTATAAAAATTTTATATAATATATAATAATATTATATTTTTAATAAAAATTCAAACAACGCTCGGTTATTTCTTTTTTTTTTAATTTGTCTATCCAAATTATTTCAATTCCAAATATATATATAATAAAATATACAAATGCGAATCATTTATGGAACGTATACGTTGTGATAAAATCGTATAAATTTCACATTTCTCTATCGTTTATATCGCGTCGTTTTTGAGAACGAATGTAACATATGAATAGGGACAACTATTAATATGTTATATAATAACATAAAAACGGAGTACACACTAGTAGAATGAAGGTGGTTAACGCGGGATGATAATATGAATCCATTAATACGACGAGATTTAAAAGCCAATAGCAACAATATTACTCCGTGAGTTTCTCTCGCAAATAAGTTCGTTATGCATAAAACAATAGGATTTTCGTCAAAAGCATTCATTATATATATACACGTACGCACGCACGCAATTATATAAATACTAAACAATATTCTATTATATATGACGGCAGAAATGAACGAAATAGAAACATTCAACGTTATATTATTGATTATACGCGAAGTGAATTTTGTTAAATTAAATAACAAGACGATTCCGTAAAACGTTATATAGGATTATATTTTAATTTAAAATAGGTACATAACGGCTTACCCGTCGACGGCGATAACATAATGAAAAATTATAAAATTTATAAATGTTTTTTTTTGAAAATTTTTGTTTCATACTCTGACAGAGATTCATTATAGAGAATATCGATGAATGCGAGCGAGTATTGAATTATCTATATAATACATATAATACAATAAAACCGTAATTTTCTCTCGTATTATAATATAGAAATGAACGATAGGTAAAGTTCTGTTTTAAATTTACAAAATAAACGGAAAATGTTAAATGATGAAAGCCATCCGGAGTCGATATATACTCGTTCAAAAAAAAAAAAAAAAACCATAGACATTGTCTCCGTTATTACACGTTGAATTGGAGATTTATGTATTTTTTTTTTTTTGTGAACTTTATAAAAAAAAGCGATTTTTTTCTTCTCTCGTTTATAGTAGTTATGTATGGATTTTTCGTTCGCAACAAACTTCCGAAATGCCCGCGAACCCGTGGTAAAAAAATATTATACCGACGAAGGTAAAAAACAACGTCCGAAATGTATAATAACGTTATTTTCTCTAGTTTATCCAGAGTTATCCGTACATAATAAAATAGGCGTTTGAATACGTATAACTAAAAATAGTGAAAGAAAAACGCCCCGAAGTATTACGAGAACATAAAAATATTCAACGCTATGGAGTACGGCGAAATGTATTATTAATGAACAAAAAAAAAAAAAACCGCGGACGATCGAACGAGGGCGGAATCTCGCTTTAAAAAAAAAAACCTTATTCAAATAATATATAAAAAAACACTGAAATTAGATGGATATTTCAGATTTAGCACGATAAGTCATAAACTTATTAATTTCGACGTGAAAATGTATAAAAAAAAAGAAAAAAACGAAACGAAACAAAACACTGTGATTCGAACAACGCGATTATGTATTCGTACCGGAATCGACGATGGAAAACTAATAATATTTGGTTTCAACCGAATTACTATACTATATCCAAACGTTGCGAAAAATAAATTAGGGAATATTTCCAAGGGTTTCGAACCTCTTGAAGGCGAGAACGTCACGGTATATGCACGTAGTAAATATGAAAATGTCACACAAGAGTCGGTTTAAATCGCTATTCGAATATTCCAGGGATTTTCACCACCTATTTATAATATTATCACGTGCGTCTCGGGAAACGGACTATTTTCGCCACCGCCGAAGTTTCCTCTAACGAACTCGACTGTATTAGCTCGCGTCGATATAAACCAAAAACAATTTATCGACAGCTATATAACATTTTCGTCGAGAGAACACGGCATGCAGTGTAATTATAATATAACGAGTATGCGAAATCCGTTTAAAATTTCTTACGGCGCAAACAGTTTAAATATGACATAATTATTATGTTATTAATGACTATACGTATATATATATATATATATAGTAATACTCGATCAATTACGTAAAAACGGTAGAAAAAAAAAACAACGCGATTTCGTCAATTATTGCAATCGTTATTTCTATTCGTGATTTTGAAACGAAAACGATCGTACGAAAAAAAACTTGAAACAATCACCAAATACGCGGACTTTGTATGTTGTATATTTGGGGGAAAAAACGATTTTCGACAAATTTCATTCAATTTTGCACAATTTCTGTAGCGATTTGATATTTCGAGTAATTGAATTCGTAAAAGAAGTAATTTTTCGATTCAAAAACTCACGAATACAATAATAATAGAACGTATTAGGCGCAGCGCGTATTACTTCAACTATGTATAAGTACTCAAAAAAAAAAAAATCTTGAAAATCGTTAATATTTTTTTTTCAATGAACGTTTCAAGTATTTCGACAACGTGTTATATTTTTTGTGCGGAAAATTACGTTCGTTCAAAACCGATGGTCTTTATAAAGTCTTGAAACTTTTACCAAAAACCCTTTGTACTCTATTAACGAAAATAATTTTCGAAAATCTTTCTTTCTTCAACAATGACCAATGATTGTCGTGTGAAACACTCATACCTTATATACATATAAACATTTTTTTACCATTTAAAGAGGTTTCGCGACAAAACCTATTGTTTCGATGGAAATTGACAATTGAAATAAAAACATTTTTAGGTTTATCGTAAGAAATTACATTGATTGGTATTTGGCTTTTATATATATATATATAAATATTAACCACCGGTGGTTCTTAACGGGACAAGAGATATTCTGGTCGCTCCGGGGAAGGGGGGCGGCGGTAGGTTTAAAGGGACCGTTATGAGATTTCAAATACGGAACGATGGAAAAAACAACGCGGCGAATTGTCGAACGTGAAATCACAAAAGTCGTAATTTGCCACTCATCCATCAGACCCTGCAGTGGGGGCAGTCATTGGAGAAATTTAACGAGACATTTTTTCTTACGGTGAAGGGTATAAAAATCTTTTTCTTTTTTTTTTCTTACAGTAAAGTGAAAATCATTTTGCAAAGCGGAATGGAGACAAAACATTTTATACCGTCTTTTCAAAACGAGGTTGTTATTTCAATTCAGAACACTGTTCCGTGTATTTTATGAAAACATTTTGGTCCGCAGTTCAGTTGGAGTGGACGTTAGCGGTGTTGGAGCCAAAAAAAAAAAAAAGTTAAGAACCGTTGGATTACGAAACGACATACCAGTATGTATTATTTAGGTAATGGCTACGCGTTTCGAAAATCCGTTTCGACGGCTAACCGCGTTACGCGCGCGTTTCGTTTTTCCTTCTCGTTACCAATGCGAAACGAGAAAAAAAATAAATAAATAATAAATAATAAGAAAAGGCGAAAAAAAAAAGTGAAAAGCGAGACGGTTAAGGAAAAAAAAGAAAATGAAAATGAAAAAAAAAAAAACGAAAGGATATTGACATTGGGAGAACTCGTTCTGGGCTCGTGCGATTTACAACGTATTCGAGGCGCGGTGCTCGAAACTGTCGTCATGACGACGGAAAATCGTCGATGGCGTCGGGGGGCACGGGGCGTGGGAGAAGGGGGAAGAAAAAAAAGAAAAAAACCGAATCTCAAAGTACCCCGAATAGCAGCAGCAGCAGCAGCAGCAACCGAGGTGATTGCACTCAGGTATAATAATATTATATGTATAAAACGATGGCGACGAACGAAGACGTGGCGTGTGTAATATTCATGAGAGGCCTTGACCCTGAGCGTGCGCGCTTTCGTCCACCGCGCGGCGCCGGATGCCGGTGGAATTGATCTATAAAGTTCCGCCGAATCGCGGCACGCGGGAAAACGTCGTTAAAAAAAAAAAAAAACGGCCGTTGTGTGCGCGCGCGGTTATATGTATTATATAGGCGTACGTTTCGAAAACCAACAGATGGCCGACCGCCACCGCCACCGCGCGGCCGGTACCACTACCGCGGTCCGGGTTGACTGACTCGGGCGCACACGCGCGCCGCACGAGCCCGCGCGTTCACTACGCCGCCGCCGCCGCGTAACCGAAAGGTAATTCGAACGAGTTCGATTTAATTAAACGCGTATTCTTCGATTATTCCCAGTCTCGTCAATTCTTCTCTGCGCGAATTTCATCCGCTTTTGATTAAAAATCTCTCTCTGGATTCTCTCCCGATCTTTTAATTTATTACTATTAATTTCTTCACTCCTCCAACCACGACACGCGATAATTACTTTGCGCGATAATTAATAATATCGCGCGTCTCCCGTTCTCTCTCTCTCGACTTATTTTTTTCCTCCTTCTTTCTCCCGAAAAATATTCTCCTATTCCCGTCCTGACACCGTCGTCGCGCGCGCGCGCGTAGTGTACATCGTCGTCAAAAGCGACGGATTCAAACGCATGAAATTATTTACATTTGCCGAGCGCGTTGTTAATACTTTTCGAAACGGCGCGTCTTGAAAAACGTATCGACCGCGTTTTTTATTTTTATTTTAGAGAGAAAAAAATTTCGTTTAGAAAGAAATTACTTTTGTTTCTCTCTCTCTCTCTCTCTCTCTCTCCGCTTAAAATCCCGTATTCATTTGTACTCGTTAAATGAACGTGTACGCCGGTTTGTTTTTGGATTAAAAAAAAAAAAATAGCGCAGTTCACGTCATGACGTTAGGATACACTCGATAACGAAAAAGAGTAATAAAATATTCAACGAGACATATTAATGTTCGCGAAAGAAGAAAAATTCTCAAAACGAAATCGCTCGGTTTTGCCATAAAGAAATCCGTTACACAAAAAGTTTCCGTTAAATAGCGAACGTTCCATTTTATAGCACGTTAGTATACTTTTGTGCAAAATATTATTTTCCGCAATGAATATCCCGTTGTAATTTCGTCCACCGTTATTATAAATTTACCCCGTTTAAATCGAAAAAAAATTCGTTAATTTTTTTTTTTTTTTTCTCGAAAGCATTGTGTAATCAATTCGTTACAAATACATGATTACAGAAAACGTATCAGAATTCGTGTTATCGATGTTATAACATCGACGGGCGTATATTATGAAATCAACGAGCGCGCACATATATTTTCTTCTGCGTATAGACCGAAAACCCGGGCAGTGGCGTATATCGATTTTAATATAATATCGAGAATAGCCGTTGTTTTAGGAATACTACATTGGATATTTTACTCGAACAAAAAAAAAAAAAAAAAAAAAAATACTCAGCTTTTCCAAGAACGTACACGAATATTTTATTGTCGTTTTAGTGTCTTCTCAACTCGTTTTGTATTACCATTTTTTGCTCGTATACGACAAAGAAAGTCGTTTTCGCGCACTTGACAAACTCCTCCGATGTTCGAAAAAGATAAGACGAATAAAATATTTCTGGAGATTATACAGTCAATGACATTGCACCATACGCGTATATAATATACGTTGGAAAAAAAATAAAACGTTACGTATTTTTATTTCATTATTAAAATATAATTTTTTTTTCTTGTTTTTACGTATTGAAATATATTTTATAGTTTCGCAATGTTATACAAACTGTATTGATCGTATTATATATATATATATATATGTACATAATTGTACTTTTAGCGTTTTACGTTTTTGTATTAATTATGTTTTAACTTTGAACTATATTCCTATATATTGGAAAATATAATATATACGCCAGT
The DNA here is from genome assembly GCA_032441825.1 of Chaetogeoica ovagalla. NCBI lineage: Eukaryota > Metazoa > Arthropoda > Insecta > Hemiptera > Aphididae > Chaetogeoica > Chaetogeoica ovagalla. The sequence goes on from CM063738.1 coordinate 9,543,718, forward strand.
TACACGCCTTTTACACATATTAAAAAAAAAAATATCTAATAAAACGTTTTTGAAATTTATCTATTACAACACAATTTTTCGTTTACCTATACTAAAAAAGCAAAAAAAATGTCTCAATTAAAATATAATTTTTTTTTTTTACTAAACTATTATTATTGTATTCATATAATAATATATTAAAATGTAAAACTACTAATATAAAATTATTTTCTACACGTTTTATCGAAACTATTTCAACTAGACGTTATTGTTAGCACCAAGGTTGAATTTCAAAAGTTATACACACAAAACCGGGGTTGTTTTACGTTAAAACTTTTACTTATTATAATTATTAATTTTATATATTAGCGCACGCGCACAACAAGTCGTGAAAATTAACGATTTACACACACATATTATATGTATGTTAGTTTTTTGGTGAATCAAAAACTTCGGAAACTTTATTTGCACGTCAGATAATTTATGAATATAATAAAATAATCTATAAATTCTATTTATCGAAAATTCTCTCTCTCTCTCTCTCTCTCTCTCTCTCTCCAATATAATATTTCAAAAGTATTTCGTAAGAACACAATTTTCATATTTTCCAAATAGAATTACCATATAGTTAGAGAAAGAGTAGAGTAATATTTCGACTCCATTTATATAAATAAATTATTATTATTATTATTATTATTATTATTATTGTCTTTGCAAAACGATATATATAAGAATATAGACACTATTGTGATATGTACTCATTAGGGTTTATTTTTCGTAAAAATAAATGATTTTTTTGGAGGTGACGTGTGATAGAAAGGTAATTTATTAAATATAAATTCGTTTCATATCATAATATTGCAGCGAATCAAATTTTTTTATTTTTTCCCCTTAATTTTTACATAGTTTTCACGAAAGTGTCATTTATTTCTGGCGGTTATGTTGTATGCAACAATGGCTGAATATGCGAATACAATAAACTGCCGATAAAATAATAATTATCAGAATATTAGATATGTATAACTATAGGTGTTTTAAAAGTTTAGATTATATGTCTTTCGCAATTTTAAACGCTTTTTTAAACAATTTATGTCGTTACAAAATCCCAATAATCACGTAGAAATTTTTTTGAAAACCATGAAACCAATTTCTTTTATTTATACATCAAAGTTCGAAGAGAAACGTTGTAAAATATTCTACGTTCACAAATCATCAAAAACCGGGTCGATCGAAAAACGGCAAAAAAAACTGGGGGAAACTCGAGGACAACAGATGAAACCTGTACATCAGGGTTGGCTCTGGAATACGCGTATAAGCAACAGGCCGACAGACAGATTTCTATCCGCTAATATTTAAAAAAAAAAACCTTATGAAGATTAATTATACAATTTTTATTATTTAGAATTATCATTTTTTTTTTTTTTTTTAACATACTTGTATATTATACCACTTGACCAACCGGTATGGACTATATTCAGTACGAGAAAAACTCATCAAATTGATTATTCGATTTCGGTGTAATAGGAATTACTGTTAAATTATATGATAATTGAATCAACATCAGCAGAAATTAAAACAAACAACAGTTGATGTACACTTAGGTACAGAAAACGCGAGACAAAAGAAAAAAAATGATATACAAGTTTAATTACATATCGAAGAAACGTGAAATATTAAAATATTGTTTTTTTATTTTATAATTAATATATGTAAGTAATTTTTTTTTACACCGTTAGAATAACATTGGATATAGTAGGACCTTGTACTCGTTAGATTTTTAGGCGGTAAAAAATAAAATTTGAATTAATTTATGAAAAGACGGAAAATTGGTGTGTGAAATTATTTTCAAAATAATTAAATAATATTTAACCCAAAAAATGATAAAAGAAAAATATATAAAAAAATCGATAAGAAGATACACGATTTGCGTCCGGCTATTCCAATTCATTGACGTTTTAAATAATGTACACAAAGAAACATATACGTTATTAAACAGCGTAGTATTCACATAATTAAAAACATACGAATGGTACGCGAAAAAGAAGATTTTTCGAGACAAAATATGAAAATGGCCAACTAACTGGCCTCGATTATATTAAAAAAATATCGTTCGAGTTTTCACCAGCCTCATAGTTATTTAAATGTTAATTTGGTCTTTTTATTTTTTTTTTTTTTTATATCAATTTAATTTACATACTTCTAATTGCATAAAAATAACAAAAAAGAAAAAAGAAACAACATTTTTGACCCACCGATAGTAATAATTTGCTATTGGCAGTTCAAAGTCTGTATAAAATGGGAAGGAAAATAATATTTTTACGTTGGGACGCAATTCGCGTAGTAGTTAAAAATCATTGGAATGCAATTCGTGTATTCGTTAACTATCGTCGGGATTATGTGCACCGACTGAAGTATAAAAACGATAAAACTAGCGTGCTCAGAAATATATTTTTTTTTAATTTAACTTGATATGTTTATCGTTTCACATATTATTTTCATTAATATAAACTTTTTAGAATCGCAATGTATTTAAATCATTCATAATATATTCATATTACAATACAGTGATTGCATTTTATTATTCGCATATATTAACATAATATTTAACGCACATTGCCTTTCTAATTAAGTATAATTCTTTAAAATAATTACGACGTTCGTATTGCAGCACGATCGAAGCAAACACGATACAATGATCGAAAGCTGACTGTCCAACCGATCTAGTCTACATATCGACCGAACTGATGTATTTCAATACATATTCAACAGAAATACGATTTTTAACAAGGGTTTTATCGTTTTTTTTTTTGTACCGTAAAAATCGCCGTTATTAAATACATTTATAATAATAATAATAATAATAATAATAAAACAATATAAGAAACAACGTATTATAATGTTATTGAAACGCGTACTATAAATTACGTTCATTTTTTTTTTTTTTGAAATCTCATCGACAACGTTCTCTGTTGAATTCTCGCTTGAAACCCCCCGCTTTTGGTTCCAAACGTTTATTAAAATCGCGATCTGTTGATGGTACGCAACGAACGATAAGTCAATAATCGAAAATCAAGATCATCTCAAATGGCGGGATGTACGTGTTAGAATAAAATCCAACAATACGCAGGAGAACTACTCTGCTGCGCCGAATTCTCGAGTTCAGGTTTTTTTTTGGATAATCAAAACGAACGGTTGTTTTTACAAATTTAAAATAATTTTCGTGACATCAAAAGAAAATTGTGAAACGAACACGGGACTATACGATATCGTTAAACGTATACGGTTCGAAAACGAAACGTGTAATAACGTTCGATAAACGTTTCGAATTTCCTTACAAATAATTTTTATTATCGAATTGTGTACAGAAGACGCCTCGAATTTCCGTGAAATCTAAAATACGGTTTTTCGACTTTTGTTTAGAGTTAAATATATTAATAACACGTTATTATTTAAAATAATATATAAACGGCAAATGATCGTATTCGGTTATCCGTTTATTAAAAGAATACCTCTAGAATAACAAAAAAAAAAAAAGAAACGAAATCAGTTTCATAAAAAATGTATGTAAAGCCAACAGACTTCCCTGCCGCCATCGTAACTGTCCGTATTAAACGACGCCCACGCATATAAATATACAATATTAATACGTTACGAAGAAAACTACGGCGAACGCCGACTGCAAACGATCGATATAATGTTATAGACATACATATTATGGGAAATTCGTGGACAGCGAAAGGGAAAAAAAAAAAAACGTTTTTCGAATTCGAGTTTGGTTCAAATTCGCCGAAAACTCGCGTCCGAGGAATGGATGGTGGTAATGATCGAGTACGACGCGTTAGGTTAGTATTATACGGACGACGACGACGACGACGACACGAGACGAGGGGGAAAAAAAAGGAAATCCGAGTGCATCGGCTGTTAATAATAATAAGTTTATATATACTTTTACGCAGAGGAACGGAAGAGAAAAAATAAACTGTTTTTTTTTCGTTTATACGAGCGCGCGTGCGAATTTTTTTTTTTTCGTTTCTCTTTTAACATAACGTTTCGTCGCGTCCGCGTCCCCTCGTCACTCCCGACACACGGCGCGCCAAAATGATGTGCGCGTGTCTCTCTCACTCTCCTCCAAAACCACCACCGGGGTTATACGATCAGTAATAACGCATTATTCGTTTATCCGCGCGTAACGCGTATTTCACGCGCGCGCGTCCAACTATACGTCGAAAGCGTGAAAAAAGTAAAAAAAAAAAAAGAAAAGGAAGACCGCGGACAATCGGGAATTTATTGCGTGGTGCGTATTATATTTATAACGCGTTTCCGCGGTAACTCGGTCAATGTCGTCGTCGTCACAGGTGCCGGAGCCCCGGTGCTGTGTTGAGCGACGGCGCGGTGAACGAACGCTGTCGGCGGCGGCGGCGGCGGCGGCGAGCGAGCTGAGAGACGCGGCGCAAAGAAACGACGAATAATCGTGTATAACGCGCATAGGAGGAGAAGGGATCGGCAGGCACGCTCAAAAGCCGGGACGAACGCCCCTGACGACGGCGGCGCGCGAACCGCGGCGTTTTCGACCCGGCCGGCGCGACGAGACGTCGAGAAACTCGGTTATGGTTACGTTGGGTAACCAAAACGCGCGCGGTTCGACAGCGGCCGCCGCGAACGGTTGAATAATCGATTTTTCTTCATTTTTTTTTTCCTCAAAGGGTTTTGGGCCCACGCGTTTTACAATATTTATTATAACCGTCCCGACTAGCACGTTCGACATAATTCTCTGATCTTAAATCGTAATTTTATTCAGATTCTGAGCTGAACGGTTGCTCAGTCATAAAACGGACTTTTATGCCTAAAATTCTACCAGAAGTAGTATTGCTCCTCTCCTATTTTCAATAGCCGTAGTTCGTTCCCGGTCTAACGAATCGTACATCTAGTTGATACTTTGAACAGGTAATTTTTCGATTTTCTCAAAAGTACTTAGGAAAAAAAAAAAAAATAATAATAAACTACGGAAAAATTACGCGAAAACGTCGAAATTTATTAGAATAAAATAATTCTGTATAACTACTAAAGCGGTTGCGAAAATTTGAAGTACTCACCGAAATGATTTGTGTTATATTAGGAGACAAAAAAATGCCTCTAGATTTCGAACTATTTTCATAGAAATCTGAAATTTTAACGGTATTGAATTCGTAAAAAAAAAAGGTAATTTTTGTACTTAGGGTTTCAAAAATTTAATAAAAAATTGTCGTCAACGACCGTTTAAATTAAACGTTTTTATAGCTCTGCCTGTTGGTTTATTGTAAGTACAATTACATTAGAACGACGTGCTGTAAGATTAATCGTAAATTATTTACTTTGTACATACACTGTGTTATAAATTTACGAATAATATCGCACCGACGCTCCGGTTCAGAATCGTTGGGATCTCATCGCAATGATTTATCTCCTCGTTGCTTTCGAATTTATAGTGATAAAAAAAAAACACTGAAATCTCATTTTTTAAATACGTTATTTACTCGAGTGTATATACACCGTTGGCTATAAATATATTGCGAAATTCACTCGTATTGCAGGAATACACAAAACGGTCTATAAGAATTATTCATACATTTGAAAACGCTGAATTGTCGTCGAGTTTATACAGAAACCGACGGCGATAATTCGTACTGGATATATGGATTTTTTTTTTTTATATGACCAAAAGTGACATTGTTTGAAATTAACTTTATATTCGCCTTCTGACATCACTTTATTAAATCTTTCTCGTTCAGGATGACATCCGATTCGATGATAAAACTCGAATCGAATTTATTATTTGATAACGATCTGCAATACCACTGTAAACGCGTCGTTCGGTGTAAATATTTTAGAATTTCTCGAGTATTTCTCGCCTTTATAGCGTACGGCTGTAGCTGACGTCTTTATTTGCGATTTAATACATATCATTATACTGGAAACCTGAGACCGTAATATTCATTTCTCGCGATTTGTATAGTAGTGGTCCCCGTAACGACGAACGATCCCGTACACATTAAACACTGCTACGTTCTCGTATTCGTTAAATTTTTTTTTCACTCAATCCCGTCGAAAATAATCTGAAAAATCTTTGTTACCACATTGTATCGCGTTTAAACCGCGTATCGCCGAACTCTAAAACGTTTTGCAAAAGCGTATTATTCGAGATAAAAAAAAAAGAAACGAAAAATTCCCACGGCCGTTTACATTCGAATAAACTGCTCGCTGTACGCTTTTCAATATTCTTTAAATCGAATCGTGATTCTTTCGAAATTTTCGCACCCCGTCATACGATATTTATATTGTTTAATTGTTATATAAAAATTGTACAGCCGGTGGCGTTGTATTTTAAACCGTTAAACAGACGCGTTTTGATTAATTACCTAAATTATTCGTTTATAATAATAATAATAATAATAATAATAATAATAATAAAAAAAAAAAAACGTTTTTCTATCCGATTTATTATGATTATTAGACGCGCGTTTATCGAAAACATTCGCGCCAAATTCGTATAAACATCCGGGCGGTTCGAAAATCGTGATAGATGTAAATACGTGCATAAATTTTTTTCTAAATAGCGAAACGATATAATTTATACGATTATACGAAACCGCCGATGTACATGTAAATCAACAAACAAAAAAATTCATAGGTTTTTATAATCTATATTTATATAGATATATAATATATATTTTTATAATCACTCCGTTATTTAAGAAATAATTTATCGATTAAAGGTTTTTCATTAATTTCATCGTAATTCGCGTGTATTTTTTCGTTTTTAAACAGATATATTACGTACATATTACGACTTGCTGATAGAATTGTACACTAATCGTATATCTTCGTGAATAAAACAAACGCGTTTAATCGAAAATCGCGATATCGATTTCCAAAAACCAATATTTAAAATTTTCGTCGAAAACGAATAGAACCAGACAATTTACGTTCATATAGGTTACTCGATTTTTGTTTAAAACTGTGATTTTTAATTCTCGGTATAATCGTTTTTCACGTTTGTGTATGTGTAATAAATAACAAGGGACTTTCACGTTCTCTCTAAATGTTTAACGATAATATTATAAATAAAATACAAAAAAAAAAATTCTCGCGATTCTTTAACATTGTACGCGCACTAAACGAATAGGTATTACACATATTAAATTCGTGTTTTGATCAAGGATAAATGTTTGAAGTAGCCGAATATTTTATCATAGAAACTGTTCAAATAAGATAAAATGGAAAACGTATTTCCGTTTATTATTATATTGACTGTAAGAACATATTATTTTCATTTCACACATGTTTGCCCATAATCTAAAGTTCGTTTCGCGGAAAACGTGGAAAAAAAACGTAAACGTTCGCTATACTTATTTACACTATTTTATCAATTTTCACATTATTATTATTATTATTATTATTATTATTATTAATAGAAAGTAATGTACGACGCGTCCGTATAGTTTTTAATGACGGAGTAATTTTTACTCGATATAACGATATTCGACATCACTATATTGCGGATAATTGTTGAGTACTATCAAACTTCTAATAATTATTAGACAACATTTAAAAAAAAAAAAAAAAACAATTATTTTATAAACAGACGTGTGTTGTACACGACCTACAGTTGCGAATTACAATAAATATTATTTTTCAAACACTGCGCGTTAATAAATATCAATTAGATATTAATTAGTCATAAGTACTTACGCATCAGCAATAACGCAAATAAGATGAATACGATAGTGTTTATATTTTTTCAATGATCAATGTGCTTACCTGAAACAAAGCGTATAATAAAATTACATTAGAATCACCTTCAAAAATTAATAACATATTTATTCATTTTGCATATAGTAAGAGTTTGATTCGTAAAAAAAAAAATTATAGTTTGTAGCCGAAGATATACAAGTGGGGAATTTTTATATATATATATATATGTATAGAAAATTAATTGCTCCAACGAATATTTACGTGCTAATTAAAATCAATTAGATAATATAAGCGTATATAGAATACATTTAATTATTCGTAAATAATAATTATAGTTATAAATTACTACTTTTTGAGTTAGATTCAACAGTATTGTTTCTAATCGTTTATGTACTTAATCGATTTTTTGGGAAATTTCGTTATAGAATGACATAATTACGTTACATATTTTCGTTTAAAAAATAAGCGAGTAATAGGTTTTCAATATTATTAGAGACTTTCGAGAGATTAAACGTTGATTTGGTTTTTATTTTTTTTACAACGGATTACAATTTGAATTCGATAAATCGAGTTGTTTTCTGTTGGTTTTTTTTTTTATATACATTGCACTAAAAGCGTACAAAACGTCACCGCGGACGTCTGTGATATATTTATATACGTAAAAAAAAAAAAATTTAAAAACTGAAGTGGCATTTTAACGTATACGTATCGAATGATAATTTAGTAATAAATCGGTCGGCCATGTGCCCAATTGATACATTATGCGTATGGTACGTATATAAGCTGTTTTTCGAAACTATCAAGAAAACCAGTTCGTCGTTACTTTCGCAAACGCACCAGTGTACGGGACGAAAACGAGTAATCCAACATCGAACGTACGCGTAGAACGTTGAAACCTGCGGTCGGAAAAACGTTTAGTAGTTGCCTCATCGTCGTCCACTGTGATTAAATTGTTTAATGTTTATACGCGACGCATACATTATACGAGAGTATGGAATTTTATCGTATTACACTGTCGGTTAAATCTTGGTTTGATTCTACACCGCGGTAATTTACATTTGAATACGGCCACTCCGTGCATTCTAAAACGTGCAGAACGCTTAAGAGGCGTAAAAGACCCGATTAGAATTGAAAACTTTCGGCGGCGCCCTTGTCTCGTCTATACTTTTTCAAATAACATTAATTTCGTTGTTCAAAATAATAATAACAATAATAATAATAATAAATACGTATACGAATATCAGATTTCAAATAATTTTTTTTTTTGATTTTAAATTGAATAACGACGACAAGAACATTACCGTAATAGGTAACATTTATTAGGAATTCGTTCTGAGAGAAAGGGAAAGGATAGCGAATATAGGAGTCAATTTTGTTTTACTATTATTCGGACGATAATATTTGTAATAAGTAGGGACAGAGAAAGAAAATATACGCCGTATAGGTAGTTTTAATGAATATAAAGTTCCGCAAGAATCCACCGATGAGTCTTTTAAAAAAAACTGTAGTTATCCTTGCCCCAAAAATCTACACACTGGCTTTCACTATTCGTCTATACGCGCCGCACGGTGAACCTCAAGGTGATCGTTATTTTAGGAAATGTAACGCGTGTTTGGTGTTGTGCAAACACAAAATGCATTTTACGCCTGCTAATCACGTATGTGAGAAGTCCTTCCTACGACATATTATTATTATTATTATTATACGCGTATAAAACGAAATATAATGGCCACTATACTGTACACGAGGAGAATCAATGGAAACAGACCGGAACGAACTGCAGATGTCTGGAATACAATATTATAATGTATATGTTATTGAAAATGATAATGACCGAATCGACTTTACGAATAGTATTTAAAAAAGATATTTTTCAATGACATTTCGAGTCGAAATCATAATATATTATGTATATATGTATATAGACGTATCGATTAATCGAATACTGCGGATGCGTGAAATTCACGTGTGAATATAATATCGTTTGTGTAAATAGAAATTGAAATTTACTTCCCCAGTTTGGCACGCAAGTGAATTGAAAAAAAATAAATAAATATTTGACGGGAAAGAAAAAGTAAAAATTCTAAACGACAAGTGATCGGCATTTTATACGAAACACGATCGTGTTGTGTTTTGTTTTAATTTCAATGAAGCGAACACATCGCTATATTGCGCGTAAACACAAAATTCATTACGTGCTGTATACCGTTTTAAGAATTCAATAGCAACGAGGGCGAATGGGGAGGGACATTCATTATGGTGTACGTAGAACGAATACCGGACAAAATATGACTCTTCTTGTCGTGAATTCAGCAGGGCTGATATCATCGTAAAGCCCGCAGTGTTCTACACGGCGAAATTTATATAGCGAATGGGTGAAAAAAAAAAAGAAATGTAAATCTATGGAATCCGGTGAAACCTATAACGAAAGTATTGACGAAAAGTCGTTTTGTCCCGCGAATGAATAACGAATTCAACGCGTTTTATTCCCCGCGGCGTATTTACCAATTTCGCGTGTACAGGCGTGAGTATTATTAGCGGTAAATAATTCGTTACGGGCCGTCTGTGGAACTACTCGAATAATAATATACACGTATCGAAATCATATACAGATAAGTGTAAATAATTTTCTTTTAACGATTTCATCTGTCGCGGAGGAAATTAAAGAGCGAGATGGTTCGAGCGTGTTGGGCGGAGAGAGAAAGAGAGGCGATTATGAGCCGTGCTGCGCGATGGGTTATGGAAACAAACGCAGAAGATTCCCTTCAGCGGAAGAGGTGAATGGACGGACGGTATTTGACGTAGCAGCTGATACGAGTGTACAAGGGATGGTTTAAGTGTATAGGGTTAATGGCGGTGGCCGACCACTATTTATAGTCGGGAATGGTAAGGCGGAAAAAAGAAGAACGTTGTAATTTCAACGCGATTTTACAAGCGGTTATACGTGAAAATCGATTCGTTGTCTGCCGTTGAACGATACTAAATCGTCAAATCTAATAACAAATAGACATCACGTATAATATTCACGTGTATGGAGTATTTATATATAAAAAAAAAAATTAATTAATTATCAGGGGAACATTTTGTTTTAAAATATGTTCGACGTTTAAAAACAGAAGAAGTTAGAAAAGAAAAAAATCGGGTACATTTCGTCTTTTTTCTTTTTTCTTTTTTTTTTTTTGCGCCCATATAAATACAAAGACGGAATAGTATTTTTCTAATCGGTCCCGTAGATTATTAAAAGTTTGATAGACTTCTATTCCCGATCAATTTAATATTAAAAAATATAATGTGCGCGCGTGTGTATTACATAAAATACTTTCGAACGCGCGTATCTTCCACATTAACAGTGGCGGTTTTAAGGGCGGGGGCGATATTTGCACCGTATACGATACATTTTTTCTTTAATATATATATATATAAACGGATTCTCGGATAAGAGAGAAAATAATAATAATAATAATGTAATCACCCTGGCCCCTCAGCTTTGAAATTTTGTCAAAACCGCGTAATATCAATATAATCTCGTTAGCACCGATTAAAATATAAACGTCTTACGATACAACTATTCATGATAATATAACCGCGCGCTGATCGTTTTCGTCGCTCTCCGAGTGAGTTTCTATTTCGTTGAACGCGCGGGCTAACACAAACCACAACCGTTTCGCGGTGTCTGAAATAACCCACGACGTCGGTCGCCCGGGCTACGACGCGTAACCGCGCCAACCCGCGGGACGCGAGGCACCGCGCGCGCCGGCGGTTGAATTCTCATTCAACGCGTAACACAACAGCGTTGTATGACAGTACGCGCGTTGGGTGTGGTGGGGGTGGGAGAGAGAAAGAGGGGGGGGGACCGAAGAATTTTCGGTTTGTTGCAGGGTCATCGGCACTCGGCTACATTCGGTAGCCCCCTGCGCGAACACACAATACGCGCGGTGTGGCGATGGCAACGCAATAATAAATAGGAAGAAGAAGAAGACGCCGGTGATGCTGAAGCCGTTGATTGGCAACCGGTTTCTCGTGGATCTCGCGAACATGTACCACCGCCGCCGCCTCCGTATAGTTGTCGTCATATTTTATTGTTATTATTATTATTATTATTGTATAAATGCGTATCACGAGATGATAATAATAATAATAATAATAATAATAATAATAATCGTTCGACGACAACGGTGCCGCGGCAAATCGGAATCGAACGGAACGCGCATTGTCTGTATTGTGTCCGCGCGTGTACGTATACACGCCAGCCGATTGAAATGGATTCCCGGTGGTGCCCGAGGCGAATTACTCGCGCTAATTAAACACGGCGATGGAAACGACGACGTTTCTCAGAAAACTCAAGATGAACGAACCGAGCCGCACACGCACGAATAAAAAGTGCGCGATATATTCCACCGCGTCATAATAACAATAATAATAATAATAATAATAATAATAATAATAATAATAATAATAATAATGTATTCGACGATATTATTATTATTATTATTGTTATTGTTATACGTATTTGTTTCGTGTATAATGGGCGTGTGCAGTGTACTCGCGAACGTGTCGGAAACGAAAGACGGACGGGACGCTGCCGCGGTCCAGTGTAGAAGAAAGAAAAAAGAACTCCAAGCGCCGCGGCGGTCAACGAGAAGTTCCGGCGGAAATACCGCGGTAATGGATGTGTGACAAAGGAACCACGACGTTGTCGTTTTGAAATAATTTGTTCGTCGTCGTTATAATAATAATAATAATAATAATAATAATAATAATAATAATGATAACGTCGGATACGCGATTATTTCGCGGATAAACGAAAATGCGAGAAATATTTAAAAACTCTTGTAGGATCCGGAGACTCTCTGTACGATTTTGCAGCGCACGTTCGAAAATACGCGACGTGTACCCGCCGTCATAGTTTTAACAACGAATTGGTTTTTTTTTTTTATGGCAGATTTATATAAAAAAAAAAAACCGCAATTTTATGTGGAAAACGTGATTTTATTTTGGAATAAAAAAAAAAAAAAAAAGAAGTGCCGAGAAGGCCGCCGGATTTAGGTAGGGTGGTGGTGGTGGCGGCTGAATCGGGCCCCGGAGGCGCCAACGAATTTACACGAATTATTTTACAGTTACAGTTAATGTGAAAAAAAAAAAAATTAGAAAATTTACTCATCATCGGACAAATAAGTGCGGCGTAATAGAAGATTTTTCGTGAAAATAATATCGAAAAAAAAAAAATTCGCGCGAACACGGTTTGACTTTACTTGTACATATTATTTTTATGTTCAAACTCGTTTGCAATAAATTTTTACCCCGATTTGTTATATAACGCAATTCCATAATAATACGATATTAGGTACTGCTTAGCAAAACGCGCATATATTGTCCCGTTTATTTATTTGGGGGCCCCCCGTATTTTATTCCGACCACGGGCCATCACCGCATACCAAAATCCGGTCTTGTTCCGAGTCATTACACACAGATGTGTTGTTTCAGAAAAAAACATATTATTCGATTCGAGTGAATCATATCCGCGATCCGTTACAAACAACACGCGTTCTATATCTATTCAGAGACGTATTCGACGAATGAACAAAACCGTCGTGCTCCGTTGGTCATTTGACAAAAATTTTACGGAAATCCGAGTGACCAAATCCGATATAAAAGATTTCGCGATTCGTAAAAGTATATAGATGGCAAAAAGTTAAAATCGTTATTATTTTTTTTTTTTAACGAAGAACAAGTTAAACGAAAAACTGGTTTTAATTCTCACGGTGAAATCGCGTTTTTGACAAATGTATACGGGATATAAGACTGATGATGCCGCGGCGGTGTTGAATACTCGTAGGAAAAATATATCGTTAATTGTGTAATGGACGAAACGCGAGTAGTGTCGATAGATTTATTTATGTTGATTTTTTTTAAAAACGTCGTAAAAAACTATACGACATTGTATTCGAGGATCCGTCGCAGAAAAACCACTGAGCGTTTGTCGTTTATAATATTTGGAGATTAATTTACAACATCCTGCATACAAGTAAAATACATATTATATTGAACAGAAGAATAACGCGTTGGTTGCGACAGTGTGCGTGCGTGTGGGAACAACGCTATTGCCCTCAGCTCACCTTTTCATAAACCACACTATTCATATTTATTATATAATATGTCGACATTTAATTGACCATAGATTTTTTTTTTTTTTTTTTTATTACACTAATCGATTCGGGTTTTTTATTTTTATTTATTAAATTTTCGTGAAATATCAACCGTCCGTGTTTTATTACACGGCGTATTAAATAAATGGATATTGCGATATTAACGACTATCACACGTGATAATATCGTCTTTCGCAATACTTCAGAAAATCAGAAAAAAGTTCGGCGAAATATTTCGAATAATAATCGTAATTGACCGCGGGGGAAAAGCGTGCGCGCTCTAAAGAAACACAAAATGAAACAAATACTGAGTATATTAAATATGTGTGTGTGTGTGTGTGTGTGTATACTTTTCCTGCCTTATGTGGTGGTAAAAGAAAAATGTTCTATTTTTTTTTTTATATATATATAAAAATCGGATTCTATAATATGTAAAAAACCCGAATTATAAGTATTTTATTAAAAAAAATAAAAAAACTAATAACGACGAATGTGTACATTTTAAAAACCTGAAAATGTCGCGGTATTTGCATCTATAATTCATAACACACAATCCAAAACAAGTCGGAACTCACGAACGCGTAATTTTTCTGAAGTGAATTGACATATAAATTACTATTATATATATATATATATATATATATATATTCAGGCACGTAATACGAAAACGTTTTCGAAATTGTATCGATTATTTATTTATTTATTTACCGTTAAGAAAAATCACGTATAAATATTTTACAATGAAAAAGTTTCAAAATTCAATTGTGCGTGTTGTTGGAAACGGTTGAAACAATTATATATGTTTACATTTTAGACAGATTTGTATCGCAGTTGAATTCTAACCTCTTTTTTTTTTGTATAGCGATGCGAAGAGAACTCATAGCTTTACGTTATCAGTCATTCTTAAATTATTACATTTTTATTCAAATACAACATAAGAAATATATATACATTATTATTTTTGTTAATACTAATTGAAAATTAAATTGCCAAACAACGATCACGTTAGGGCTTCTTTTTTTGGTATTTAAAATTTCAAAAGCGATATACGATTTTTTACAGTTTTATTTCTATCTGTTTCGACTATTTAACTTTTCTATGTATGTGTGTTTTGCTTATTGCGATACATTAAACGACAATTAATTATAAACTCGATTTAACTGTATGAAAAATAAGCGTGCGTGTGTGTATATATATAAATGATACCACGTGTGGTTTTTGTTTAATAATAATAATAATAATAATAATAATAATAATAATAATAATAAAAAGATCTAAAAATAAAAGCCAAATGAAATATACCACACAGAGACTAGAAATTATTATTTTAATATGTCTACAGAGTTGCACAATAAAAAAAAATTCGTATATACAAATATCTAACGCCATCTACACGCTAATACTTCGTAAAACTATATTAAAATCGACTTTAAGCGGTTTAAAACAACTATTATTGATTTCATATTATAAATAATATAATAACATACGAGTATATAATATGTACATATTACATTATAAACGCAATGGTATATTGTTAAAAATTATTGCACAGTATTGACTATATTGGTTATACGTTGATTGTAGAATATTATCAAGATTTTACCTGTATCATTTATTGAAGGCTCCGTCTTGATGTACTTGGTTTGATTGATGAACATATTATCGACATTTTGATTTAAACTTGGGTTCAGCTGAGACACAGGATTCAATAGTTTCTCTAAAACACAAAAATCTATATAATATATTAATTTGTAAACACCGACCAAAAAAATATTTTTACTTAATATTTTTTAAATAATTAGGTATTAATTTAGATTATAGAAACAATTTTTTAAAAATTGTCACATTGAAATTAAATAATTTGTGTACTGTATTCCAATTCTAATATTAAATATATCATATTGTATAGAGAATGAAAATAATAAATTTATATTAAGTATTATTTTGTGCTTGAAAAACAAAATTTAATATATTATATAAGAAAATTCAAATTACTGATAAAAGAGTTTGATTTAATCGTAGGAAAAAAAATTAATACTGAAAGATCCAAATTAAAAACAAGTATGAAATAGTTAAATATTGAATTTAAAATAGTTATTTAATTATTTATATAGTTATTTAATGATAAATTAACAAATATCTATGATTGATTTTATCTTCAATATTTACAACTTCATGTTTAAAAATAAAAGATCAATTAATACATTTTCTTGTTAATGGTAATTGAAACTTTTAAATAAATAACTTAGGATAAATACACCATCTAGCTCTCTATATAGGCATTTCTAAAATATATTATTTTGATAAAATTTTAAATAACATTTAAACTTATGTACACAGTATAATTTTATAAATATACATACATAAAGTGTAATCCTATAATTAATTTAAAGAATGAGTAAATGTAACATTTTTTTTAAATATTTAATTTTAACGAAATTATGTGATATGAAAAAAAAATTTTGACTCAAAACGAGAAAAAAATGCGAATTTTTCCCAGATATACGAAGTAATTCGAAAATAGGAATTTCCTCCAATGGAACCCTTACAATGTACAATAGATCATATAATATAACTAATAATTTATTAAATAGTACATATTCTTGGACCGGAATATGTACCTGCAAGCAAAGGATTAGCAGTGGTAATGTTGAACTTCTTTCCGGCATTTGTGCGTTGCAATTCTTGGAGTAACGCAACGGCTGCATGATTTTTGTTACCCGTTGATACAACGTTGTTATTATTTTCCTCCTGTGAAATTTTATATTTCAAATGAGTAAAATGTATAAATTAATAATAGTTTAAGTTTTTTAAAATAATACCTAACACAAATCGTAACGTGTTTCCTATTCGAAATAATAAAAAATATTTTTTTTTCAATAAAAATTGAAATGAATATTTTATTATAGAAAATATGTCAGGAATTTTTTTAATATAATTGGGCGTTTTATATAGGCAACTTAAAATACGAATATAATTATAATCTAACCTAATTTTAATTTTTAAGCACTGTGTTAATTCGATACATGGACTTCTTGTACAATATCCATATACGATTGAAAATTATAATATTAAAAATACATATAATAAAAGTCATAGTATGTTTATTTCAAAATAATTAAGTTGTTGTGTATTAGATGTAATTGTATAAGCGACATTACAATTCAAATTTTTGTGTTGCCATTAGTTATATATTGGTTGTCGAACTAAATCTTTTGTTAATCTATAATTTTTCAAAAAAAAAAAAAACCTATCACATTGATCAAATGGATCATATTTAACTGGAAAATCTTTGTCTCGGCGATTATTTCCAATTTATTTTATGAGCATTTTATCACAAATAGAACGTACAAAACTGCGAGATAGTAAAAATTATTCATAACGAAAATTTAGATATTATTTAAGTTCAATAATATACAAAAAAAAAATGAATAATTTGGTCAAAATAAACGATGGTAATAAAATGTCGAGTGAACGTCTAAGTCGCACATCACAGATCCTCTTTACGTTTTGTCACACTGAAACTTTTTCGTAACATTTTGTCATAAACAGATTCTAGAATAATAGAGAAAACTATATTTGCCATGTGACAAACGTGATTTTTTCGTACACGACATTACTTTGACGAGATTCAAGAATCGCCTTCCAGAAGGCAAAAACAATAGATATACTCGTATTTACGAATTATTTGGATTTGAATGAAATGATTACAATCATTGTCTATCGAGAGAAATCGTTTTCGAACGACACACAGATGAGATTTTTTCCCCGCCCAATCTACTGAATTTTAAAATAATCAACGGATCCAAATGGAACTCAGTGTGCGACTTATACCTTTACGTCACAATTGACAAAATCGAAGAACTGTTCCAGTAACGCTGACGAGTCGGACAGCTGTTTGAAAATATCGTCGTCGCTCGAATGTTCACCGACGTCCTGACCGCCAGACGTGCCTCCGTCTAACGCGTTGCTTAGCTCGCTGGATATTTCCGATTGGAGGAGTTCGCCCAGATTGGAAACTTCGTTGCCCTATAAGCGAAAAAAAGAGACGTTTATTAAAGTCTCGGCATGTATTATAGTGAATAATTTTACTCACAAGACACTCGGTGAAATCGTCAATTTTCGTCTCGGCCTCCGGGCACCAGAGCAACACGTCATCCATGAAAGGCATCCCTGAACTTGTGACGGCCGTTGTCTGGCCAACATCCGCGAAATTAACGGGCAGTGGTGGACCCGGTGGTTTGGGTTTCATAAAAGCCAGGATGGTTACGAGTGAGTCCTGCTACCACGTTCCTTGGGTATCTGTAAATAACGCGATTCGAGATGAGTATGTAAAACGAATATTCCACATCCAATCAATCGAAATTAAACGTAAACATTATACACGTACTCGACGGATTAAACAACAAATATTTTTAAAAGCAATTGATTTCATCGATATGGTAAAATTCGCTGTTTTTATTGTTTAATGCTCTTTACGGTATACAAATAATAAAAACGTAAAATAAATCGTTTTTCGAATATAATAGACCAGTTAATGAATTGTTCGAATAATTTATATGTTTAACGAAAGTAAATAATTAGTAATAAGTATATAAAAATTGGATTTAAATATGTTTTGTTCCAATAAGACACTAACATTAGTTAGTTTTTTTTTTTGTTATAATTTGATAAACATTTTTTTTTTTTTAATATGTATATTTTATAATTCCGGTTTTATTCAATTAGGTTGTCAGTTTACCACGAGAAATGATTTTCTTGATTTATTTTAGAAATATTACAGCAATAATTATTGCCAATGAGCCAATAATACGTCTGTTTTAATGTTATTAACGAGTCGTTTTTCGGTTAAGACAGAAGAAAAAAAAATCATCGAAACATTTTCAAATTTCGTTTAAATCATTATTTCATAATATAATAACTATAATACACATAACACAGAAACCATTGTCTAACTGGTGAATAAACTAAGCCGTAGTAATTTTTATTTTGCATAAAATTGTCTATGGTAATAAATGAAAATGCGTGCCCGTGTAACCTTGGACCCGCGTCTTTTTTTTTTTTTAAACAAATATATTATTATTAGAACCTTCCGTAGTAAAATGTTTTTAGAAAATAATAAATTTTCATCACTCTAAACATGTTATACGCATAATAAATAACATTCAATACCGCGGATTCAATAACATTTAACATTTAAATTCTAATATGTTTACAAATTAGTGTAATCGATTACGACGAGGCCTTCTATTTATTATAATTTATAAAACTATATTGCGTTTTCAATATAAGTGAGTAGGATTCAAAAAAAAAAATTTTAGATTTTTATTAAAATAATATCCGTTTCATATTACTTATTAGTAAATTATAAATTATAATATAAACTATTATTATTGTTCGTAAGTTTTTATATCGAAACAAGTATCATAATTAATAATACGTGGCGATTTTTGTGATTTTCGTACACCCATAAATGTCTATATTATACAACAGTAATTAATAATTTAGATATTTATACTCATTGTACTTTCGAAATAACGTTTTCATCTTGTTGGAAAATAATATTCGACAAAGTTCTTATATTAAATTATATATATATATTTATATTAGTTGATAAAATAATAACACGAAGAAAAAGTATTACTTTCAATAATAGTACTTGAAAATTAAATATAAAACATGGTGAAATTAAAAATCGTGTTTAACTAACTACAGTTTGCTTTGTAACGTAACAGACGATATTGTTACATGGAAATTATGAAAAATTTTTTTATCGATAATATATCATTTAAGTTTTTCAATATTATAATACGGTATAGAATATTAAAATGATTATACCGCAATCGTATGATTTTGCCCGTTAAACGAACAATATATAATGCAATATAGTATCAGCTATATAACATTGACGTGGAATTAAAAAACAAGAAGTCGACAAAAGTACACATATTTTTTTTTTATTATATTAATCGTGGTATAAATACCTTTTTATCGTCACGAACGAAACGCAAAACTAGTAATAAAAACGTTTTCGAAAAAAAAGAAAATCGATCGCCGTTAACAAACGCTTGTATAAAAAGAATTTTTGAAAAAGAAAATTATTCTATGCAAAGATATTATAATACAATAAGGCTGGTAGGCAAAGAATTCAAAAAAAAAAAAGTTAAAATTAACATAATTTCAATTTAACTAATAATCTTCCATTATTCTATAACGCTGCTTTTACGAATCATTTTTTTTTTTTACCTTATATTTTTATTAAGATCAATTTGTTTGAATTATTATTGCCGATATAATATTCGTCATTAAATTATAGCTTTCTGGACGAATGTTTTCAATAGTACCGACGGTTAATGGAATTCTCGGTGTTTTATTGAAACATTGATTAAAAAAAAAAATTTTATATATTTTAAAAACAAAAATATTATACGAGTATATACCGTCGAAAGTGTCAAAATAAATGTTTAGTATATTTATACACAGGTATGTAGAAAAGAAAAAAAAAACGTTTAAAAACGTCCAACCGCTCGGTTTCTCGCACTGATAATATTAATTAATATTAATATTATATTTATTTATTATTACAATAATTTATTATTAACGACTGTTTCGATAATATCGTTTAAACAACATATTTATTATTGTAAAACACGTCTTCGCGTGCCGTTCGGGTTTCGTGCAATATAATTCGCTCAGCTCGAGTTTTAGGCTTCAGATATATATATTTTTTTTATATATATAAATTATTGAAAAATATAATTATATTAAAATTGTTAATTTAAAAAAAAATCAAACGGACGATTAAAAAAAATATATTTTTAACTTTAAACTCCGTTAATACTGAAATATACGTGTGCAACGCACGTCGTATAGATTTATTTTTTTTTATAATATAATTAAAATAATAATTTTATAACATACTCTATATTAACGTACGTGTAAAATCCGTTCGAATAATATACGTTTTACAAGCGTATTAATAATTGTCATTAAATATTGTACGACGAGTAAATATTTCATAATTAAATTTCAATGAAATGTTGGGCGGTAGTCCAAAAATGAAAAGAAAAAAAAAATACGTTAATCATTCCAAAAACGGCGCACTGCGCGCAATCCGCAATTATTCCATACCATCTTTTGTCTTTTCTTTTTATTTATTATATATATTATTATTTTATTTATTTTGATAGCTACACGTGTTTAAATTATAACAGCTCGACAATTACAAATATATAATGCCGAGTAATAAAAAAAAAAAATAATAATAATAATAAAATAGAAAACAGGCGTAGAGGAGAAAAAAAATTAGAAGACATCAAGAACATACAGACTAATGCGATAGATAAATTATATTAAAAATCCAATAGGACCAATGAATTTAAGTGTCTCGTTAATTACACGTGGTGACTTGCTATTTAATATAATTAATGGATTTATTGTCGAAAAATTATTATCGCGGATAAAATGGAAATATTGACAGCGTAAGAAGTTTGGATCCGTAAAGTGTCATACGTCTTATAAGAATTCGAGACTGTTCTGCAGACAAAACACTGCCTATTTGTGGGTATCGCGTGTAACGGCGGTGCCAACGATTTAAAACACAATTATCCTCGTCGGGGTGGTGACGAAAACAAAAATAATTATACGTTATAAAAAAATATATATATATATTTGAAAAAAAAAAATAAAGATAATATGTCTCTAGAGTCTAGAGTAGTTTTAAAACTGTTTTTCATAATTCCAGTTGAATTGTGTCCAAATTGTTACGATTAAAGTGTTCAAATTATGGACCCATATGTCGTTTTGGATATTATGAGTGTTAGAAAGTGCTCGTTTGATGTATTTTAATAATAATTTCGTATTGTTATGTGCTCATTCGTTCTCTTTCGTCACAAGGACATTTCGGTCTTACCGCGCACCGTTTTAACGGATTATTTAAATACAACGTGCAAATATTTAGAAAACATAAAAGAAAAAAAAATACATTTTACCTTACACGACGGTTAGCTGTTGTGTCGTTCTTCATTGCCCGTTTACTTCGGACGTTCGTTTCCACTTTTCTTTTGAATACATGTTGTTCGAGCCTGGAAACGGGAAGAAAAAATTAAATATTGTAATATAATTCGATCACGACAACGCGCTCTAACGGACCGTCGTCGGTCGGGTAACGCGATTGTTTAGTACATAAAACGTCGCGTAGATCTCGCAGCACCCGGCGACCGCGACGAAACGATTACCGACGACCCGGTTATTGGTTTCCGGGTTACCGAACGAGACGTTATCAATTTTCCCGGCGTTATCAGTTATATCGCGTTGTCGGTAGCAAATTTTGGCGATTAACGTTTAAAAAAAACAAAAAAAAAAAATGGCTTTCGTTATTCTAGTTCGATGATGATAATAATAATAATAAAAGTCGTACATCGTACGTTTGTTTTGGATTCGTTTAATGTCGTACTGTGATCGCCGTTTCGACCGGTAAGTGAGTGTGTATTCGATTATTTAAGATCGAGAAAAAAAAATTACCGCATTGTTTTAGACGGATTTTTTACGATATTTTAGACGATGTCGTCCGGCAGTGATGATGATTTAAACATGATGTCGCCGTCGTTCAATCCTATGAAAGCGCTATACGCTAAAAATGTAAAAATGCTTAGCACCACCGCTCAACCGCAAGACAACATTTCGAAGTTCGAAATGACCCCATCGGGAGAAGTTATAATCAAACCAGAAAGGCCCAGAGTATGTTTTAATCGTATGTAATATTTATATATATATACACACACGTGTGTACATGTCGATTTTTACAGAAACATAACGAATATGACGTCGAACCGATAGAACGTGATCTGAGTAAAGGTATGTTAAATATATTATTAATTATAGAATAATTTAGTCAATTTTTTTTTTTCTGTTTTAGTGACCTCAATGTCACAAACGTCATTTTTGGAACGGAAATTTAAGCCAAGACGAACCGTGTTAAAACGTATGTCGGAAATTGGCAAATCACGCGGACCATTGTCTCGCATCGCAACATTCTGTCATAGAAAACAGCGTGTTAAAGTATATATACGATCAGCTGCGTCTGTCCGCGGTCATTGTGAGGGGTACATTGTCGCTTTTGATAAACACTGGAACTTAATTATGAACGACGTTGACGAAGTGTGGACGAGGAAAAACAAATACAAATCATTACCTATTATTGGTAAAGTTCATTTATATTTATTATTTATATATATATATATATATAGTTGGTATATTGCTAAAAATCCATTGATTTACATATATCAATATAACGCCTAAATGAATTGTAAATATAAATTATGAAACGTGTATTGAATGCTAAATTATTATGATATATTAGGTAATATTTAATAACGTTAAACTAGTAGTTTTGATATTTTACATTAAGGAGAAAAATATGAAATAAAATATTTTGGAGGGAAAAAACTTAATATAATATTTTATAAGTAAATTAGTGCAAGTTACACTAACAATAATTATATCCATGTTTTAATAAAAATGTTGTTACAATCTATTTGTAATATAAATATTATAAATAATAACGGTAATAATTTACCTATATTTTTACACAAGTGGCAACGAGTTAAAAGACTAGTTTTATAACAAACCCATTTTTCATATTCAAATATATTAATTTATTATACTCGAAACTGAGAATATATTATTATCTAAGTATAAAGACCGTAATAAAAACGCTATTACTACTTATTATTTGAAATAAGTTTGCCTTTGGTTTTCTTTTTTTAACATTTTAACAGATTTCAAGCAAAATACTTGATTTTCGTTGTAAAAAATTAGCAAGTGCATAGCAAAACAGTATTAAATCGTTCGAGTAGGTATTGTATATAATTATTTTAAAATTAGAAAAAATTCAAATTATATTTTTCATTTACGACAAACAACGATATATTATCATGTTTGCTATTATCGTATAAACCTATTATTATATAAATCTGAATCAAAATTTGTCAAATTTTTGACAATTTTTTTTCAAATGATTATTACGTTTTTTTGTTTTGCACCTAATTTTTGGTTGTGAAATTCCTGACTTATAACTACAGACATCTGTATAGGTACATTATCGGTGTACACTTCTATTGATTTATGTAATATATTAAAAAAAAAAAAAAAAGGTAACTATTTAAATTAAAATTCATATCGCTCTGTGAACTGTTTGATAGTTACAAAAGAAAATGTTTATCATTACGGCCCACTATTATAGAAGGTATAACTAGGCATGATTCGTAATACGTGTGTACGTGTGCTAGTTACGCGTATCTGCATAGTGCAGTTCAATAGTACCCATTGATCCGTGTTTTGATTGAAATTTATAATGTGTATTATGCATAAATTATTAATTAATATATGCGCTTAAACGTATACGCGTTTGGTGTTTTATCTAGCGTAGTGTTCCCCCTTCTGATGTTTCTGGCTACGAGTGAAATTCAATCGAGTCCATTGGTGTGAAACAACCGTTCGGCGATTTAATAAAACGGGAAATAGAATGTTTCAAACATTTTTTATTTAATTAGTCTTTACTCGCAAATGAATATATATATATATATATATATATATATATATAAAAACAATATTAAAATATAATACTAAAAAATTATATTTAATTTATTGAATTGTTATTGTTGGTTAACAAATCAAAGTTTGAACGTATAGTTATAAAACATTTTTTCAATGTGTCCAGATACGAAAATCGACATTTCGTTATATTTTTTCTCGGTGTTTTATAACGTTTTTTTTTTCTTCTCTTTTTTGTCGGATTTTAAATTTATTTCCGAAGATCAGTACGTATAAGGTCAGTGTCAATGTCTTTTGACTTTATAGTTTCGTTATTGTGAAGAAGCAGAAAAAAACTCGACACACACACTATTATAGCGGTGTGTGTTTGAAGTAAAATGATTTGAGCTTGAAATATTATTTTAAGGTCAATAAGAATAATAATAATAATATTATTATTATTATTATATTTCTGAATAATAAATAAATAAACCATAATAACATTACGGGAATAGAGTCGGTGCGGGGGACTACTGCTGTGCTATTGAACTTGAAGGCTACTCATACGGCAATATTGAAACCACCCTCCCATGCGCATGCAAAACCTGTTCTTCTCGCTTGCGTAATAATAGTGCGTCGTCGTTAACATTGACAATCCGCCAATACGATTATAATTTATTAATTGCTCGTACAAGGTAGATGTTATTATTATTATTTCTTTTTTGTTGTAATTAATCAGTTTCCGGTAAAAAAATTTTTTTATTATTCAAAAACGCGTTATATCGCGGTGAATATATTATTGTATCTATAGGCCGTATCACGGTGTTCGTGTCGTCGAAACGACTAAAAAAAAAAAACGATTGTGTTTCGAAGGGATGAGGTTATACGATATTTTTTTTTTCATACGATATCACACGCGGGAAAAAGAAAATAAACGCATTTTTCGTAAACTCGTATAGTATTCCAACTGCGAAACACGTTTCTGGTTACGTCGTATGAATCACATTTATCCGAGTTATTATTGAATACGAGGGAGGAGTAGGTATAAAATTTGTAAAGAAAAACGATAAAGCGAATGAATGTTCGAGTGATAACAAATATACAACGCGCGAAACGTTCAGTCAGTAGTGTACAGTAACAACGAATAAAATAAAAATATCGGGTCTTGTATAGAGTAGTGTACGCGGGATACGAATAATTTTGTAAATTAAAAACGACGTTCAAGAGGAGATACGTTTTTTGTTTCGTAAGTGAAAAAGAAAAAAAAAAATACTCCTCCCGTATTTTCCTCCTCCTCCTCCTCACATTTTGACCACCGTTTTTTTTCCTTTTTAAGACTCGATTTTCCACTATTGTTTTCAAAACTATATAATTTTTTTACATTATATAAAAACGAGACGAATTATTTATATATATATATATATATATATATGTATAGAACGATATTGTTTTGAAAACGAATTTCTACGCGACTTGATATAATAATAATTCGTCGTACTCGTTCGTGTTTACCGGTTTCTTTTTACAATATAATACGCGTAAAAAAAATATATATATATATATAGTGTATACGGAATGTTTGTTATACGTCAGCGCGGCGGTGCTGCTAACTGTTGGAAATCAAATCATACGCATAAGGTGCGTATTAATTTTTTTTTTCCCCCGACGCACACGCGATTTCTCGAAATTTTCTGACCTTGACACAGAATACGTATACATAATATATAATACGGTATGGATTCCACGATTGTCGCGAATACGATAAACATATTATAATATTTGGAGAATTTTCATGACGAGAGAATTGCGGAATATCATACAGTTGTGCACGACGATTGGTGTTTATTATTATTATTTTTCTCTTTTTCGTAACAACGGGGTGGTGGTGGTGGTGGTTGACGGTCAATCTAACCTTCCGCGCGAATGCCTTGACAGTGTGTGTGTGTGTTAGCTGGACAATTTCGTTTTAATTATGCGCAGCCGGTATATATCCAGTTTGCGCAGTAGTAGGCGACCTTAAGACCGACACTATAATGTACGAGTGTTTTTTCTTTTTGCGCGCGTTCATTATTACGCGTCGCGCGATTTATAAATATACAACAACAGCTGATGTTTTAATTCTATACGTGAGGAGAAGTCGTTCGTTTGCTTTTTTACTGTACACACACCCCCTCCGATGGTATCAATATTTATAGAAGAGGTGATAAACGCTCGTCGACGTCCCTACACGGACGCATTTGAAAAAAATCAATTTTTTGCGTCGAGATCGCGCTATGCCGCGAAACGGTAAAATAGCAAAAGTACACGAATTTCTCGTGCTGTTACTACTTACATATATGTGTTTACAGAGACGACGGCGATATAATATTATTTTTTTTTATACATAATATATACTATATTTCGTATATATATAAAATCTCGTGCGATTTCAGCAGGTGTGCACTCTCACTATGGATAACTCGTAGTTTTTTTTCTCTTTGTCATAGGCGACGCGATAAAAATAGACGAGTCGCAGACGCCGCCGTATACCGTTATCAAAAGGATTCGAGGACATCAGGTGTGCCGGAGGCACGTACCGCGTTTTTTGGTGCGAGGAGAGCAGATCGTTTTGGTGGCGAAATCATAAAACGTTTTACTTATACGACGTGTGTACGTATAAATACATGTATAAACGTCGAATTAACGATGAATATTGAAATACGGTACCGGGACACTACGATCTTGGCGAAAAATTGCCCAATTCATGTGTGTGTGTGTGTAAAAGAAACAAAAAAAAACAAACTTCTCGCACGCGCGCGTACACCATCGCCTCCTTATGTTATATTATAGGTATCCGGAAACGACGAGGAAGACACTACGGCCGAGGTGCAGAGGACATGGACGACAAACAAATGGCGCGAACGAAATTTGTAAATAAAAATGTGAAAATAAAAATGAATGTTGTTGTCATAATATACGTGTATGCGAGTTTCGTCGAATTCAAATTTATACGCACGCACGCGCCTATAATAATATTATGGTTGTTTTTCACGCGGTAATTTATAATATATCGTTTTGATGACGATTGCCCGCGGAGAGGAGAAAATGTCGCGCGTTCGTACCGCGCGTAATAATACCCACCGCTATTTTTTCGAGAACGAGAAGAAGAAAAAATTTGTATATTTTTTTTTTCGTGCATATAATAAACGTCGTGTCTGCCGCAGTATGTTACTCATATATATATATATATGTGTGTATTATGTGCGAGTAGTGGAAAATCGCGAGTAACGGTACTTTCTCTCCTCGTCGTAGTTCGTATATATATATATATATAATGTGTGTGTAAAACAACCGTTGGCCGAAAAAAGAAAATATAAACCAGAATAAAATACGCATAATAAATGACCATCCGCCTACTATATATATATATTAAATATATTAAATACGATATAACGTCGTGTGTTACAGTCGGAGGAATTCGGTGGCCGAGTAGTCGGTCTCCTCCGCGCGGTGAAAGTAAACGCGAAAAACTTTCACTCGTTCGTCCGCAGCGTTGTGCGGTGCACAGTAACTCCGCGGCGTGTAGTAATATCGGCCGCGCGGTATATTTATGTTATAAAAACGGCGCGTATTCGATTTTTCCCGCCTATACAGAAGAGAGAAAAAAATAAATATATATATATTGTAATGTCCGCCGCGGCAACGCGTTTTATATAATATATATATTACTGCAGAGCCTATACTATCACGCCGTTGTTTTTTTTTTAATATACCGTAATGAATTACGGTGGTTTATATATATATATATGTGTGCGTGTTGTTATTTCGTTGGAAAACGAAATTTAATGAAATTCAAACGGCGCGTGACGATTGGCGCGTTGTACGCGCGCGCAGAGCACGTGTCCGGGGGGGGGGAGAAGAATTTTTTTTTATATATGATAGCGTATATGTAAATATAAATATTATTTATAATACACACGTATTGGT
Organism: Chaetogeoica ovagalla; assembly: GCA_032441825.1. Taxonomy (NCBI): domain Eukaryota; kingdom Metazoa; phylum Arthropoda; class Insecta; order Hemiptera; family Aphididae; genus Chaetogeoica; species Chaetogeoica ovagalla. The sequence continues at coordinate 9,572,073 of CM063738.1, forward strand.
CGTCTCGGAGCGAAACATATTCTCAGTTTTCGGTTTTCCGTTAATCGCGTATTGCCAACACCACCCCACCGCCCCCGTTTCTATATTTCGTTACACGTACGAATAAATCGGCAACACGCGGGACAAAAAAAAAAAAATTACCGCGGCATAAACAATAATCGTGACAATCCGAACGATCGAACAACGTAGATTATTCAGAAACACTTGGAAACGACGAGCACCGGCGGTTTTTCTTTTTCCGTGACGATTTTGGTAAAACGATTGCAGGCGATCGATATGGCTGGCTTCGCGCCCTTGTTATTAATTCTCTCGGCAATTTTTTTTTTTTTTGACGTTGATCTTCGCCGAATTTCCTATACAACAATAATCTGCGGCGTACGACGGCCGTCTGCGAGGAATACTCAAATGAGCTTCTCCTCCGGCATTTTCATCGCCCCCGTCTCGTTCGTTCTTTTTCCCGTGTACAATTCATTAAAAACACTGTCTTCTGCTCGCGTTATTATAAAATAAACGATACGCGCTTTTCGGTAATAATAAATCCCCGTGAAATCCATAACGTCAGATTTCCACGCGAATTTCCAATAACACGCCGAAAAACCGTCGTGCCGATAGAAAAATTGACCGCGGATTATTTGTATTGTACGTGCACGTGTCGTGCGCATACTTATACAATATATAGTAGACACAATATCGCGTTAAACATTAACGGTTGCACCGAATAATATATAATATTATAATAATACGAACGAGGTGTTTTATTATTATTATTATTATTATTATTATTATTATTATTATACGCGTATATATATTGTGTATAGGCGTGTGGTGGATGTTTTGAAACGAAAGAGGTCATATAATATTATAACATATAGCGCGTGTGTGTGTAATCGAATGCCGGAGGCCCAATTAAGTATATAAACATAATTAGTGATTAAAACGCGCTGATTATAATTGCGTTTTTTTTTTTTTTTTTGTGTACACATATACGTAAAACGTATGTAAAACGAAATACAGAAATTTTCTTTATGCCGATAAAATATAGCTCTTGTTACATACGGGTCCGAAGAGCTATTTATTTATTTATTTATTTTTTTCCGTTCTCGCGAGATCCGTCGCGGCTGCCGCATCACATACACATCATCATCATCATCATCATCAACACAAGTGATGCTGCGCGCGCCTGGACGTTATAATAATCCGCTGTTTTAAAACGCCCGCAACGACCCGGCGCGGCCTATAAGGTCGTCTTCTCCGCCGCGTACACATCGCATATTTATTACAATATATTGTTATTATTTATTATTATTATTATTATTATTATTATTATTATTATTATTATTATTATTATTATTATTATTATTATTATTATTATTATTATTATTATTATTATATATCATTAGATACGAATAAAATTTATATTTATACTGTTTCGATATCGGACCGATTGTTGTTTTCGTTGTGGCGAGTTGTAAAAGGCGTGCCTGTACTTGTGTACACACAACACGCGCGTATTGATATTGTATAAAAATATTTTTTTATAAGATACGTCTGATGAAATTGCGGTGTGTGTGTGTTCGTTAACGAGTCGTTCCGAAAAATAAAGAAATCCTTAGTCGTCTTTGAACTCAAATCGTCCTTTGCTGAGCTGAAACACGACGCGAAGCGTTTAACGAAGGAAAATACTCGAGAAAATGTATGTGACGTAATATTTTGATTCCCGGACTATATAACGAACGGAGGAAACTGCAAAAAAAAAAAAAAAAAAACTCTTTTTCTGCCAGCAAATATTTAGCGAATGTGATTGGAAAAAAAAAAAGAATTTCGGTTTGAGCAAGCGACACCGTGCGAGATTCGCTGATAATAAAAGTGATATCGAGGAAGACCCAGTTGGCAGGAGATTAAGGTCAAGGTGGAAAGAGTGCGCGTAAAAAGGGCTGTGGATAATAGTGAAGCCAAATAAAACAGTCTGTGGACGTAATAATAGCAGAAGGCGGCAGCACAGTTGAACGTTTATTCAACGATATGATCTCAATTGGCCGAAACCGAAGAAGAAGATGATGATGACGACGACGACGACGACGTAATCAGTGGCGTATTTTCGGTTTTTTTTCCCCGGGTGTTTTAACCGTTACATATTAAGTACGCAATATTTTTAAATATAATATAACGTCTCGAATTTTAATTATTTTTTTTTCCCCTCCGTCGAATCGTATGTTGTGCTTGTATTTGATACGATGCAACGGCTACGACGACAAGTCGACGGACGAAGAGGTTTTCGCATCTCCCTTACAGTCTATTTTTTATATTAATGTGTTAAACGAGTGTATTTTTTTTTCTTTTCGAAATTCCGTTTATCAATCGATTACTCTGTTTAACAGTATAATCGACGTACGCGTTATTAATGTCGTGTCGTGTTACACTTTTTCAACAATAAAAACAATTTTTATTTATTTATTGTTTTTTTCGTAATAATCGGGTTAAAATCCATTATTTTTTGTATAAATAACTCTATAACGGTTATACTAATTACGAAAATGTTTTTAAACGCAATGTTATAAAATCAACGCGTATTATTATTATTATTATTATTTGTATTCGTTTTTACACCTCCGACCTCGGAAACCGATTGCGTTTTTCGGGATTTGTTATCAATCCGACGGGACCGTTCGATACACGTTTTATACACTCTCCTCTATAGATAGCTGTATTTTTTTATTATTTTTTTTACGTCCCCGCGTACGGCGCCGGTGTTATTGTTGTTATTTGTCGACGCGCGTCGTATCGGTTTCGTTTGGCGCGAGAAAAACTGTAGAAAAAAACAAAAAAAAAAAAACCGGAATAAACGAGCGGCGGAAAATCGGTGTAAAAAATCGTTTGGAAAAATAAAAATACCTAATACGTAATATAAATGGTAAAATGATAATAGTAGTGGTAAACGAACGATCGACCGTGTCAAAAGAAATCGAAGCAAAATGATTTTTTTTTTTTTTTTTACCGTCGATTACTACTTTCTACACAACGAGAGACGCGGCGGCGGCGGCGGCGACAAGATACGCTATTTATAATAAATAATACGTGTACAGATATATATTTATAATAATAATAATAATTATTGTCGAATATTTATTTATTTATTTATATTCATATATTGTTGAAATGTCAGCCGCGGTGTTTGAAATGTGGAGGAACCGTACAACAGGCCCTGTAATTTTTTTTTTTTTTTGTTTTCTTTACCACGTGAAAACGCAAGAATGGTTTCGCGTTGGTTGAATTTCGGATCTCGTGATTCGTGAAATTCGGTTGATACAATTATTAAATATGGTCGTCAGACAAGTAATACGAAATTCGAAAAAAAATAAATAAATAACACGATCATTATGAAATGTGTGTTTAGGTAAATCGTTAAGGGGGCAATGCTTAAATTCGGAGTTTTAATTGATTCCGTACAAATAAAACGCGAAGATAAAAAAAAAAAAACGTGTTTAATTGTTTTTAAAATTTTTTAAACTCAGCAATAAATTCATTTAAGTCTATTATGAGTCATTAGGCGCGGATGTTACTTTAAACCGTCGTAATTTTTATTATTATTATTACGTACAATAAAATTTATAACGTCATGTCGGCATAGCGCATTCATATAATATATATATAATGACGATTATTATTTTATTATTATATTAATTTGTACGAAGCTCTTAAATTGTTTTTATAAATAATACATTGCGAAGGGACGGTGAAGAGGAACACAGTGGACATTTTATAATGCCGTTAGCTGTAGCGTGAAATCGGATTAACGTATGTTTTACTTAAAATTGATCGTTATTAACGTATATAATTACAATACGTTATTTATAAAATTGTCAATTGAGTGTTTGTCATTGTCAAGATGGTTGGTTAAAAACGTTTGATCACTATTGCGCTGCTTGTAGAGTCTGCGCATGCCCATGGGGGAGACTTTGGTTACGCGTATATATGAAAAAATATTTCACTATTTGATTTTTCTAAATGCCAACGCCGGTCAATCATTAATTTTTTTACTGCACTCTCTTATGATCGTCATTTTAATACTTTATAGAAAACAAAAAAGAAATTGTTTTACATGCCAACAGAGCGAAACTAATATCGATTTGACGTTTTACAATAGGTGTATACAAATAACTCGTGAAAAAATACAATCACATCTAAATAAAATGCTTCGATTTCTAAGCGCTACATACGATAGTTGTGTTAAACCTAAAACGAGATTATATAAAAAAAAAAACCACCGTAATCGATAGTTTCAAAAAATAATGGTTTTTTGGGTCGTGAGAATTTTATAAGACATTTCAGTTTATATTATTTGTTTAAGCTTCGCGTCATTCTATTTGCCGATTTCTTTTTTTTTTTGTTTTCAATTTAAGCGCTGATGTAGTCGTCGGTAAAGCGTTGTTCAAACTGTTTGTATTGATTTCTTTTCGCCCTTGCCCGACAATTTTCGAATTATAGAAGTCTTTATACAGTTATTATTATACGTATATAAAATATGTGTTTATTTTTATTGAGATTGCTTTTAACATCACGAAGGATGAAAGTAAAGATACGAAGATCAATGGTGAACAATATCGTGTTGTGTCGTAAGGTTTGCATACGACATTGTACAATGTTTGTAATGAATCGGGGGGGGGGGGGAAAGAAACTATGAATAATGTGTGCAGTTATAATTACTGGACACACACACACACACAAATAAGTTACGAATCGAATTGAAAATAAACTCCGAGAAAAAACGATTATGGAGAGAAAAAAAATGACAACAAAATATTAAATATATAACCGAGAAACACCATTATTGAGTAATATAATGAAAGAGTCTTAATAACTTAGACAGCACCATGATAAATATACAAATAAATCGATCAAAGACGTTTAAAAAAAAAAATGAAAGAAAAACGTGTTAACCAACCGACACTCTTAGTATTTAAACGTCGGAAAAACTGTCGCGTGGAAAGTATTCTAACATGTGGACGCGTTGGCCGAAATATTTACATCATAGTAGAAGCGACGGAAACGCGTACGTTGTGGAAAAACGAACGGAAGAAACAAAATGAAAAAAGTGAAATATCTCTTGAAATCAATCACGAATAGAAAAATCAAACCGATCGGACACACTTTCCATCAGTCCCTGAACTGGATTTTCGAAAATAGAATCATTACGGTTAGGAGCATCGAAGAGATTAGAAGACCTAACTGTGTTGTCTCTCCTACCGCAAAAACGGGCTACGTTTAACGAATAAACGAGGAGTTGGAGTCGACGCGATCTAGCTTTTAGAAACCGATGATAATGATGATGATGATGATTAGAATAGTTTTCGTTACTATTATAAAAATAATAATAATTTATTTTATTATAAACTAGCGTTTTTGTTGTTCGAGAAAACATCAACTAACACACGTTTAAGTATTAATTTTGATTAAATCAAATATTACACTAATTATATCGTTTATACGAATATATACGAGTTTTCACGCCTATACCGTTACATTATAATAATAATAATAATATTATTATTATTATTATTATTATGTTTGTATAACTTATTCGTTTTCCCTCGTACAATTTATATACGCGTCGGTCAAAGTTTGTTAGATTAATTACGTGTGTTGTGTGTGTGTGTGTGTAATACGATGTGGTACGAAGCGCGCGTTATTCTCTCTCTCTCTCTCTCTTGTATGTTATAATATCGCCTTTGCGAGTTTCGCGCGACCGACTACGGCTGCGGCGCGTTTGAAATCGCCGCCGTTCCCCGATCCGCTTTGTATAAATATATTTAGCGCTCGTTTGTCCCGCGCGATAACCTCTTGTGTCATATATATATATATATAATGGTTTATTTTCGCGCGCATAATTTTCCATTTAATAATTTACAATAATTATAAAATATATCGATTCGATACGTGTGCGTGTGTGTGTACAGTATAAAGATTTCATCCGATATGTTTCGTGTTTTTTTTATATTATTATATTTTTTTTTCTCTAGTAAATAAATATGTTAAATCACGGATTGCGTCATAGCGCGATGCCGACAAAGTGGACAATCTGTGCGCGTTATACGAATATATAATAAGTACACGCGTCGACTGATAAAAGAGTCGAAATCTTTGTACAATTATATATTACATGCACTCAAATAATAATAATAATAATAAAAATAATAACAAAAACCGCTCGTAATCTCTCTCTCTCTCTCTCTCTCTATATATATATATATATATATATATAGTAGCTCTCATATATTTTTATATAAAGATCTTGCGCACCGTCTGTTGTCATCGATTTCCATTAAAATAATAATCGCTCCACGCGGGAAAGAAGAACTCTGAACGCGGTCGTATAGACACTGGATTTTTACGCAAAAATAAATTACGATATTATCTATGTACAATAATAACACGGCCTATTTTTTTTGTTTTTTTTTTTAAGTTTTAGGAGCATTTTAAATATACAAATTTTTATTTTTGAACTTCTCAAGAATTAAAGACATATTTTCGAAAAACAACAGCTTTTGTTTATTACGTATACGGATTGTAATTTATTTTTTCTGTGTAAAAATTACGTGTCTCGAAGACACTGCCGTAACGGTAAAACGGTTTTAACGCATTTTTCAATTGTTGAACATTTTATCTTTTTTGTATTTTCGCGGTATTTACAGCAGGTCGTTCTCTCGATCGTTTTTTTTCGTTTGTCTGTTTATAACGCCCTCTAAAGGTTCGGTTCGGTTGTAGTAGGGTATAGTAGTAAGACGTATTTTTTAAACATTATTTTTTTTTGTATAAAAAAATGTAAGCTCGAGTTTATCGAGTGTTGACGATTAAATTTCAAAAGTCCACTCGTGTGCCGTCGATGTAATCATGATATTAATAATCGAAACGCGCCGTATTTGCTGTTATGCGATTTCGTAAAACATTTAGGCACTGCGATCGCGGCCTCGCGAAAAATTATTTTTTATATCGAATAATTATATTTACGAACGTGTGGTTTTGTCGATAATCGCGGCATATAAGAGCTGTTGTGCATTATTTTATCACATCCCTGTTGTCCCTCATATTTTTTGTTTTTCATATTTATGCAAATAAAAAAACCCCGTTATGAAATCCAACACTCGAACGAACGTGTATATAATAATATCGTACGCGCGGTACGACAACTCTATTTATTATATATTCGCCCCAAAAACCAGCGACGAATGTTTTTTACCATATCGTCTTTGGTGACAAAAAAAAAAAAAAAATTGTTTAATTTTCCACATATTATACGCGTACGTTGCGAAATTTCATTGTCCGAGGTTTTAAATCGTGTGTAGTGTGTATAAAATAGTGTGTGTGTGTGAAAACGCGTATACACTGCAATAACGTTTATTTACGTCCGACTTCTGCCCCAAAATTTAATTTTGTGTTAATAAATTATGGCTTGATTTCTGAGTTAACTCACCATCGCATTTCGCCTCGTGGTACAGAAGTTCAAACCCCTCTATCTCCTCTCACCCTTGGTCTCATAATCCCAAAGTATCCCGTTATACGATCACCTCTTTTTTCCCGTCCTCGTTTTGGTCACACCCTACGTCCTTCTCATTGTTTTAAAATGTCCCTTAATGACTCTCCTCTCTGTACTTTTCATGACTTCCCTGCCATCTGCTATTCATTAATCATATCCTTCTTAATTGTCCCTATTTATCCTTTGAGCGTTCACGTTTCCATTCATTCCACTCAGTTCGCTCAAAATTCCTTTTAATGCCCATCTCTTCGCGATTTCCTACTGTCATCCTCGCCACATTATCCTTTTTCCACAACTCCGAGTTACTTATATGAATTTTGTAATCGCCACTTCATATTTTTATTATTTGGTTAAAATAACTGTCGAAACTAATTTCGTTGTACAAGGTTTCAATGAAAAAAAAAAAAAAAAAACGTTTATTTATTTACGTTTTTAATTCGCTAAGATTACGTTTAATCGTAACGAAATTTAACTATCGGGTTAATCGATTTTTTTTTTTTTTTTTTTTGACGATAACAGAAACGTTTTTCAACGATTTACATGAAATCTGATGACGTTCGTCAGTCTATTGCGCACCTTATTGGCGTACATTCGTCTGGAATGGCGTTGATGAATAATAAAATAGGCGATGGAAATTCAAAATCGAACTATTAATCATTGATTCGGGAGGGGAAATAAGTTAATTTTTCAAGTCTAATGTATGTTACAGTGGCGCGTAGATACAATTTTCTTCCGGAGGGGGAGAGTTCAAAAGGAACTTTCGAGATATTAAATTCATTTGTTATATAATTTATTAATTAATTTTTAATGAAATTAACCCATATATACAAAAAACAAAGTCGACTCGCGCCGATTATTTATACACGGTAGGTATAATACGTCTATTCCGCATCAATCGTTATTAAACACGGTTTTTGTGAAGAGTATAGATTTTTTTTCCAAGAGATGTAAATACTTAAAATTCGGGGAAACCATCGAATTTCCTCGTACACGAGAATTTCGTCGCGTTTTCTACAATCGATTACGAACAAAACTCAAATACAAACTTCTTATCAATTTTAAATGTCTTGTATATATACGTTCACATATGCATATTATAATATCAGCGTTTTATTTAACGTTCGAGAATTTCACTAAAATCCTCTAAAAATTGCTCTCGTAATTATATTATAATTTCGACATTTTTTTTGAACAGCATTTATACAATAATTATTGTTTCGCGGGTTTAGACGGGACGGGAGGAAAGATGATCTCTTGCACTCTCCCCGTGTCTGGTACTTTTTTTTTTTTCTCTCACAAATACGACGTGTTTATTCAAACACATTTCGAGTCGTCACAAAAACGATTATAGAAAAAAAAAATTGTATCTTTTGTACAGACTTGTACGCAATATAGACCATACGTTTAATAATATTACGTCGTATAATAATAGTGTTTTGACCTCCGCGTGTATTTAATACGAGACAGAGAGAAAGAATTAGAGAAATAAATAAGCGCGCCAGAACGCCGCGGCGATAGTTGTGTGTCGGGCCGAGAATAGTCGAGGTGACGGCGGGATACGAGCTCAGAACGTACCGCAGCCGAGCGGATGAGACGCGCACGCGCCGTGTGTGTGTGTGTGTGTGTGTGTGTGTATCGTCGCGCGGCGTCGTCAGGGCAGAGGTATCCATCAAGTGGGTGCAACGGCGGCGGCGGGCAGGTCACAACAAGAATGCCTTTGACCGAGGTCGGTAGTCGGCGGTGGCGGCAAACACAATAAAAATAAATAACGTTATAAAGCGACGGCGGCAGCGACGGTGGCGGTGGTTGGTATCCATGACGACCGGCGGACGACGACGAAAACGCGAAATAAAACCGAATAAAAGAAAACGCGGTGTACCGGGGGACCGGCGCATGCGTTGCCGCGCTCTTGTTATACAGCCCGATATAATAATAATAATAATAATGTAAAAGCGATCGTATTATACACAATTACTAAATCATTTATCACAATATTATTATTTTTCTTTTTTCCTCTCGTCTTCCAAGAATTTTTCTCTCTCGATATTTTACGAAACAATTTACCGATATACACTACAGCAGCTGAATTTCTATAAACCGTACATTATTATTATTATTATTATTATTATTATTATTATTATTATTATTATTATTATTATTATTATTATTATTATTACTTATTAGTATTATCGATTATAACGTCGTTCGTGACGCGCATTTCGACAATTTTATATTCTCTTCTTTTCGCTCGCCATTGATTATTATATAAACGCGAGAAAATATTATATATGACGCGTTATTGTTTTTCCAATAATAAAAACAGTAGCGTATTTACGGGGCGAGGAAACATGGCTTTTTTATCCATTTATCAATTTATAAGTATAGGTAATAATTGGAAAATCAATTGATTGCTTATAGGACGTTTGATAATATTCAATTTCTGAACGTACATTTTTTACATGTTTAAAAAAAAAACGTATTAAAAATAATATATATATGTATATTATTATTATATGTATTATTCGCTATTTACGTAATATTTTTTTTATATATATATTTAATAATCGATTTAAATTTTAAATGTTTAAAATCGTTTGCAAAAAATGCTATGCATTCGTTTTGTTTTACTCATGTCGCTCGCTCAAAGAAATCCTACCGAACACGCCATTGGATAAAAGTATAATTTATCTATTCGTGCGCAGTATATGCGGGAGAACCGCGCGTAGGTGAAAAATAATTTGTATTATTTTTAAAATGATTTTCTTTTTTTTTTTTATATAAATAATTGCTATTCGTCGAGAATATCGTTGTGATTTCGCGGTCCGGTCGAAAACGCTTATAAAGTCATCGTATTGTCGAATAAAAAAACATTTTTTTTTTGGTTAACGAGTGTTGAAAAAAAATTCGAGGTCGTTGTAACGTACGCAATTCAAACGACCGAAAGCAATCATCAGCCGGCGCGTATGAAGTGAAAAAGAAATTATATAATAATTAATTTAAACACTTATTATAATACGTTTAAACAATTGTTTTTTGGCGCATTTGCGATGATTTGTCCGAGGGCGCTATTAAATTTAAAAAAAAAAAATCGTCTCTACGAATATTGTAATGATCAACGGACTTTGTATCGTTCATTTTACACATCCACCGCGACTGAATCGTATTAGAAGGAGTGCGAAACTCGTCGTTTGCGTTAATAGAGTTATGTGCACCGTCTTGTTGGTTTGGAATTCTTTTTTTTTGCGAACAGATTGTTTCAATAGTGTGTTATTATCGTTATAAACCCGTTGAATTGTCATCGCACCGCGGTTATTCGGATTATAATAATACACAACACGTGGTGGTTGTATCGCGTTTACGCGGACTGCGAATCGAAAGAAATGCGCGTTCTCTGTAATTAAAAACTTTCGGTTTTTAATCGGTTTTTGTTTTTTTTATTTTTTACAGATTTTCTCGCCGTCGTCCCGTTATAAAACCGCGTACAAACACCGTTACATTTATCGTATATCGTAACGCTTAATTACAATACAATAACGCGTACGACGTGTGAGAGATTTGGCGAGCGATCTCGTGTAATTTGCGAAACCGTTTCGTCCGTGTACATTTCAGCGCGCGCGGACAACGAGTACATGTTTATTGAAACGATTTATCCGTATGGTAAATTTCGCTCCGAGGGTTTTGTAATGAAAATCGTTGTGTCGCAAATTAGATTTGTTAAAAAAAAATCTTCCATCGTACAATATTCACGCGTTTTCGCAACACCATCTTCTATACCGCTATTCTACCGCTTTCAAACTACATATATTATAAATCTTAACGCTTCTTTTTTCTTTTTTTTCGTACGTTCCGTGCGGAGGAAAGTCCGCGGTGTGTGATTCTTCGATTGTTCCTATTCGTCGGCCGAACGTTATATTTTATTTCACTCACTCAGCACTTTGAACGTTCCTTTTCTGCTATTCCGAATTCTGACTTCGCGGAGGTTCGACAATTTCAAAACCGTACGGACGAACCGCAGAGGGATTCTGTGCATTTGGTAACGCAACTTTTCACATTTCAATAATATCTAATTTTTAATTCCGTATACCATCGATTGTAATACGATATCAATGAATACACGTATAAGAAGAACGACAAAAATATTCCTAATTTTAAAATATTCCTTATTGTATTAATATCGAGAAGAGTACACCGTAATTATTCACGTTTAATTAAATCATCAGTAATTTACGTCTGGCATTTTTTCTTTTTTTTTTGTGGGCAAGGGAATCGACGACTGCGTATTAGAGTCAAGGATATTTGAAAAATCGCGTTTTCCCGTTGCTCCGTTAAACGCTCATAAAAACGTCTCGTACCCTATACCGTTTTTGTAGACGGTAATTACTTATAATACGCATAAAACAACGTCGTACGAGTAATTCGAGTAATTAATAAAGCGAGAAATAATATGTATTGAAGTTTCAACTCGTTTTCACGCGAAATTTCATACGAAAATTATATACACGCACTCGTTTGGCTATTATTACGTATTATTAAAAAAAAAAACAAAAACAAAACGAAAATTCGTTTATTAAAAATCGATATAACCGATATAAGTAGTATGAGATCGCTGCGCGTTCAAAGTCCTGTGAATACACAACGTAATAAAAGACGATTTTTTGCGCGCGTACACTCGTATAATATGTAATCCGTTTGAATGTATCCGCGAGGTACGTCACATAAAATTGTTTATTACGTCGCGTTATAAATTCAACGATAATTATTGTTTTATTTGACTTTCGGTTATAATACGTATACGCGTAATAATAATAATAATAATAATAATATCGATACAATTATTTGCCAACGACTTGAATTTTTTTGTAATTTGCAAAAAGAAAAACAAATTTCTATAAAACTTATTACTTTTACAGCGTATAATACAAATATGACGCCGATTGTAATCGACACGTGACATAATAACATAATATAATCGTCGCAAAACGCGCACAAATAACACTCGAATAATATGTAAATTTCGTTTCGCGGTAATTCTCTTAAAGGACTTATTGTATTATTGATGCGAAAATTTGACTAAAACCCACTTTCGATCATTGATTCCGGTCTAATTTCGCCTCTTTATTATTATTATTATTACTTTTTTTTTTTTAAACTCGCCACATTTCCCACGCAGTTTTTTTTTTTTTACGAAATTTGTGTTTTTACGCATTCGAATCCACAATGCGCGTTTGTAGGGCTTGCGTCAACAACCTGAAAGAAATTCATTTTTCTGGTAAATTCGCTTTTCACCGGAAATCGTTAACGGAAATTATTCTCGAAAAAACAATCGGATAATTTCGGTTATTATTACAGATTTATGACGTTTTTTTTTTTTTTTATTCGTTGCAAATTGTCGTATGGAATAATATAATAAACAAGTATGAGATTGAATATGCGACTAATATCGTTAAATTAAGTATAATAATCGTATTACAAATGGCGATAGTATTCCACGGAATAAATACCGGATAAATCCACACTCTTTCCTCAACACTTTGGCGACCGAAATAACGCGTATTTTTTTTTTTTACTATTCAAAAAACGGTCACGATATTTTATCTATTTTTATGTAAAGACTTATATAAAAAAAAAATTGTAAACTATTTTTTCGACATTTGGTTTTTTTATAAAAAAAAAAAAAGAAAGAAAAACACGTCCTGAACAATTTCATAAAGTAGATTTATCTCCGGTTGTTGTCGCAAGCCCCCCTTCACTTACTATAATATATAATAAATAACGAGGGTTTTTTTTTTTTTTTTTTTTGAATTTATTTCGTCTTGCAGTACCACCGGTCTTCGAAAAAAATATTAATCGATACGACGGTTATATCCGTTTTTTTCTTTTTTATTTTTAATATATAAAGTCGTGAAAAAAGCGTATTCCATATTATAGAAAAATAATTTAGGCGAGTGGGGGTTTGTTTTTTCTAAAGGATTTCATTATATTACACGTAGCGAAAGCTCACGCCTCTTTTCCAGGGTCAACGGGACGAGGAGGCAACGACTTAAAAAAATATATATATATTCATACGCGTATAGTTATACTACTTCCCTCGTATTACATAATAATAATAATAATAATGTGTAAAATATCAACAACAACAACAACAACAATAATAATCGATCGTCGGCGTACAGTAAAAATAATAATTATTATTATTATTATTGCAGCGTTTTTCGTCGGAATCCAAAAAAAAAAAAAACGAACGAACTATACGAGAACAGAGAGAATAAAAAAAAATCCGGTGCGGAGAAAAGGCGCGCGAGCAGATCGTTTGTTGCGGGCGAACGCGGTGCGCGCAGGGTTCGTTGTCGTCGGTATATACGTATTAGTATAATAGTGTTGGCGGTGGTGTTAAAATAAGGGACGACGTTGCCCGCGGTTCGACGACCCTCTCCGGCGGCGACGGTGACGTTATTGTGGGCGCCCGCGCCAACGTCGCGCCGCCACCTGTGCGTCTCGCGCGTACCATCGCACCAGACGGGCGAGGCGGAACGCTACCGCCGCCGCCGCCGCCGCCGCCGTTGCCGGAGAAAGCGCCGGAAGGGACGAAGAAAGTATACGTATATGTATATGTATAAAGCCATTGAACTTTTCGACGGCGGCGGCTGCGACGAAAACGTATATTTTTGTGCGCGTTTGCGCAGTGTGAAATCCGCCGGACCTGCAACAGCGGAGGATTCGCGGTGGTGGCAGGAGGACGCGCGGTGCGAGTGTATTCGTCGTATTCATGGATTTTCATCGCCGGTAGGGGCCAAAACGGACGAACGGTGAGGGTGGAGGCGGGTAAGAGAAAATCGGTAAATATTCTCGACGTAATTACGAATGTAATTCTCGACGCAATCACGTTATAACGGGGAGGAGAAGAAATGTTATGTAAAATTTCCTTCCGAAATCATTGTTATCCGATACGGTGAAAAATATTCGTATTTTTTATTTCGACAATAACGACGCATTTTATTTTCAAAACGCGAAACGTTTCGGTTTTTGAGCTAATCCATTTCAGTGCCCCCCCGTTTGTTTTCACTTCGACGTGTGAACACGTGTGTCAATAAAAATATCTGTCCGGCGATCTTAATCGTAGTCGATATGGGTAACACACGTTGGTACACGCACCGAGAAGACGAATACTATTAAATATCGATTTTTGATTATTATTATTATTAATAGATCCGTACACCGTTAATAGTGCGCGTCTACAGGGATTGCCCGGGAATTAATTACTAGGTTTACGATTAGGGTGAATATTCACCGCGATTTAAACGCGACTCTCTCTCTCTCTCTCTCCCTCTGTGAAGGATGAGATTGGAAATGGTATAATAATTGGTAATTTTTCTGACAGCAATGTTATTGGAAGCGCCGTGAGTCAGACGTTTTGGGCGTTTCGCCGTAATCGAAGGTCATAGGTCCCCGAATATGTTTAACGACGGATTAAGTAGACGAACAGTTCAATTTTATGCGTTTAAAACTTCTTTTTTTCTCTTTCTAAATATCTACGTGCACGCGTAAGCGTATAATATCTGTATAGGTAAGTGTAAAACCTGCGAGTAGTTGAACTCGGGATATGCAAAAAAAAAAAAAAATGAAATGAAATTCAAATCGAAATTTTCCCCATAATAAATATACTTTTTTTCTTGGGCTGGAACTTTTCCTTAGCTTCAATGCCAGTTCTCCTTCAATAATTATTACTATAGACGCTTGCAAAACGTATGTCCATGAATTCGTTAGGTACGTTTGCACTGTTTTTGCAAGATTCTTAAAACACGTTTTTCTATTTTATTATTATTATTATTATTATTATTATTATTATTATTATTATTATTATTATTATTATTATTATTATTATTATTATTATACGGACAAGGCGAGTATAAACCGCAAATTCTCGACCGGAGCAATGCCCCGGTATTTACAGTATGTTTAAATCACGTCTACACTCGTGGCACTATACGGTAAACAACATTAGAGTATTCTGTCTCTCTGAGTATTGACGATAACAAGACATCTCTAAACGCCAATAAAAAATATGCACCAAATTGCGTTATATTATCGATGAAAAATTATAAAATAATTAAACGGCCGCGCGTTGAGACCGACAATAATAGAAGACGTTAGAATTACACGCTTTATCGCGGGTTTTCGTAATTTAACGACGTGTCTTTAAATCACGTCAAATGTCTTTAACACTGTCAGAAGCAGTAGATGATTATCGAAAAAATATATATCGTTTTGTTGAAATAAAAATATGAAAACGGTGTAGAATAATTATTGCGAACACTCGTAAAAAAAAAAAAAAAAACAAACCTATTAATAAACGCGCAAAACTCAAAGAAACGAAGAATTTTGTTTTTTCTTCTAAAAAAAAAAAAAAAAAAATCGTCGAAATGACGATTCGTTTTTCAGACTCGTCGAAACGCGTTTATTCACTAGACCAGCTGTAAAAATGTACAATGAAATCCTGAAATCGCCCGAGCCACGTGTCGTCGGCGTTTCTCTTACAGCCTATGGCGAAAACAATGAAATAATATGCGAAAAAAATCGTCAAAATCATGTTGAAGCGAACGAGTATACACTATTTCGTATTTAATCCGTACACATATAAAATTGTGTAAAATAATATGGTAAAATCGAGCGGCGCGGCGACAGCGTACAAGTTGGGTGAATGTGGTGTTCACACCGCGGTTTTCCGTCGTCTTAGTCGGTCTGTTCGAACGGTGTGTACGGTTTCTTTTTCTATTTTTTTCTTATTTTACCGTTTTGTACATATTATATATATATATATTTTTTTTTGTTATTTTTACGGTTTTCACTCTTGGCCGTAACGAAACGCGGACGTATCGTCAAAAATTTCGTATCAAAAATTTTTGCGAATATTAACCCCCCGCGCGCGCGCGCGCGATCGTAACGCAGAGTTTGTTGTTTCGTTCGGAACGACAAAAAAAAATATATAAAAAAAAAAAAATACCAAACAATAATCGTACGGTACGGGGCATATACCTGATGACGAGCAATAACGTCTATACACCGCCGCCCACGTACACACACTGCTCTCGTATGTGTTGTTATTATTATTATTATTATGCGGGACGAAGAAAACAAACAAACAAACAAAAAAAAAAAAAAACGGCAAATATAATACGAATCGTATGATGTATTTTTTTTTTTTTTTACCAAAACGGATGACCCTAAGAGAAGGTCGTAGCCTTCGGTCGGATCACTTTCACGCCGACAAGGCCGTTCGGTGTGCGCGACTCCCGGCGCCGCTGTTGTTGTCCGCTACGTACGCGAAGTGAGAGGACGTCGTACCCGCCGCGCGTGTACCACGTTATTGTTGTTGTTGTTGTGATTACGGGTGCCGGCCGCCGCGCGTGTTGTGTGGGCGACGACGGTCGTGAAATATATTCCGCGAATATCGTGAAATCACACAGTGCCGCCCCCCTCCTCCTCGAAAAAAAAAAAAATTGTGATCTCCCCCCTCCCCTTCCCCATCATTATGGCGATGGGGTAACGGTGTCTCGTTCGAATTCGAATCGCGAGCGAAAAATCGGCTCCGACGAAGGCTGTGTTAATTGCGCGCGCGCGCGCCGGAGGACACCGCCGCCGCCGCCGCCGCTGTGTCCTTGTGGCCGTTCAATGTCTATGCCGATACGACGTCGCCCGTATATCGTATAAAAAAAAAATAATAAATAAATAATGCGATCTCCGCGTAGATTATTGCGAATTATACGTGCGAGCGTAATAACGAATGTTTTATACCTTTTTTTTTTTTTGTTTCTCGTTTCGCTCGCGTGTATTTCGAAAAGAAAAATCTTTTTTTTTTTTGTCTCCTGTTCTTTTCCACACGCACTCGGTGTAGAAAACATCATAGCAGTTATTACCACAATGCCAGTGAGACGCGGCGCTTTTCGAGACGGTCTGTCGAAAAACGACAAATGAATTTTTCGATCGAAATTACACACGGTAACGATACGATTTTACGTACGATGCGCTGCGCCGCGCAAAATAAACGAACGCTCGTTATCGACGCGTTTTTTAAAATTAAAAATTTATCAACGAAATTTTTATCAAACGTCAAATACAACTGTACGAACGCGAAAACAAAAAAAAATATATCGAAACGAACACCGCGATATAATTTTTATCGATTGTATTGCGTGTGGAAGAAAATATGAATTATTTTACGCGTAAAAAAACGAGTGGACGCCCACGTGTAGTATGCCGAGTAGTGCATTAGCTAGACGAATCGCGGGTGGGCGGATGATCATAGAAATCTGGCGTATTTCAAATTGAATAAATCGCCTTTGGTCGACGACGACAAATACACACGATTGGAAAACAATCTCGTAACGATATCGTGTGGAAACAATATTGGAAAAAAAATCTGACGTAATTGACGACGGTTTTACGGGAGGGATAGAAAAGTCATTTTATACTTAACGCGTCGAATTAAAGACCTTTTTAAAAATTCGAAAATTTATTTTTACCGCGGACGCTGACACATTTAAATGGGTATTGGTCATGATATGTATATATTCGTGAAAAGCTTATTTCTATACAACTCGGATCCTTTTTTTTACTTGCGATTTCAGTGGTGTATTGACGGGGGGGGGGGGTCCATTCCCGACTCCTTTTCCAAAACCGAAAATTAAAAAAAAAAACCGATTTGCCAAACACACTAATACCGCTCAAATATGAAAAAAATTAGTGCTAATAATTTTTAGCTCCCGGTGCCGGGGTTAGATTAGGTACAAAGCACACTGTCCCCGGTACCGGTGTGCGGCGTGTACGAAAAGAATATACGCGGACCGCTGTGCGAAGCGTACAATAATTCGTATATATATAAAAAAAAAAATGAATAAAATAATAAATCCCCCGTTTGGAAATATTCCATTCGACATTTTCCGCCGATCGCAATAATAATAATAACAATAATAATAATAATAATAATTATAATAATAACAACGAGCCGAAAGCCGCGCTAATAAACGAGAACGAGGCCTTCGTCGATCATCCGAACACACGTTATTCATCGGATTTGAAAATAATTTTAAACGAAACGCGCGTCCTCGTCCCGGCGAAGACGCGTCCCGGTAGCTGGCGGATTGGAGCGCCGCGGGGTGGTCTTCTCGCAGCACCGGTAACAGTCCTCTCCGAGTACGCCGCCGCGGTTCACCCCGATTGAACGTCTCGTCCCAGACCCACATTTTACCGATCCGTTCACGGACTACCCGATGGACCGTGCGACTGCGGCGGGTTAATAATAATTGGTTGTGGTGTCGCGTCGTGTTTCGTCGTTATCGGCGCGGCGCACAGAGGTCGCGCGAGAAGAACAACCGACAGAGACGTACAGAAAAATAATATTATTATTTATTTATTTATTTAATCGGTGTGTACACACGGACTGAGCGGCTGGATGAGAGAGAAAGAGTGAAATACTAATCCCCGGGTCTTCTACCGGTGTTGTAGAATTCGTTGGAATAACGAACGCTCGAGTTTTTTTTTTTTACCCGTACGACGCGTTTTATTTTTACACCTTTACTTTTAATATCAATCCGTACAATTTTCACGTAATCTAAACGAATAGTTTTTGAACGAACGACGTTAAAAAAAAAAAAAAAAAAAAACCGTATCCGTAGAATTTTTCAACAAGCCGCCCGTAGGACTGTCGAAACGCGAATGAAAACGTTTCATGTGGATGATAGGCGAGAGGAGCGGTAAAAGCATCGTGTAAAAATAAGCGAATTTTTCGCGGATTTCAGCGGATACGATGCGGCGACGGTATTCCACAAAAACGCTAATGCATAAAATGGGAAAGGTGTACGACGCACGAAGCGGTGTGTTGTCGTCGCGGGCTGAAAACAAAAATCGTGTTGAAGGTGAAAGTACGGACAACTACTACTACAACTGTTTTTCGATTAAATTTTCGCGTTTCTCTTTTTTTTTTTTCCACACTTTTTATTATATTACCACCGTCCCGTTATTTATCGTTTATTCATTTGAATCGATATATAAACGCACAGAACGCACCAGCCGTAAAATCGTACGAAAACGTTAATATTTCTCGCTGGAAATAATACGCCCGTCGCATATTTAACAATGTCGCGATAATAAGTGTTTCGACGTTTTTAAACACGTCATAAGTGTTTTGAAACGTACGAGAAAATCCGGACACACTCGTGGATTTGTCCTTTCCCGCTCGAGACCGTATAAAACAACACACACACACACACACACATATTATACGTATGCAAATACCGGATTCATTTATGAATGCGTTTAAAATCGTTTACAAACGTTTTTACTCTTTATAATTCCGTCGAAATAATCATTTATGCTCGTAAATATTGTTCTTCTACGGAAATATCTGATGTATAAATGTACACAAAATACACGTTAAAAACAAATTATACGATTATTAAAAAAACAATATTAATTTTCGAGGAAATTACTTGAAACGGCTGTACTTATAACACACACACATATATATATATATATATTGTTTAAGTAAATTTCACTTCATTAAGTATATTAAAAAAAAAAAAAAAAAAATAAAAATATATTACGCAATACAAGTATTCAGTATTGTGAGCTGAAAATAATAATAACGTGTTAAAAAAAAAAAATTAATTTACTAAAATGATATTGATATATTGCGTTCGAGTTAAACTTCACGCGATGTGACAACAAAAAAAAAACAAAAAAACAAAAACAAATTAAAATGTCTATGTTAAACACAAAATGTTTCGCACGACAATATTTAACGAAAAAAAAAAGGAAATTTCCGAAATATCGAAATTTTTTTTTTTGTATACCTTCTGGCCTTAGTCCATTCAATCGGCTCGTTGAAATCAAAGAATCAAAAATCGACAAAAGAATGACAATGGACTATGTGAGTTTACACTGCGCGAGATTATAAAATACGTACTTATTGGATACATTCGAGTATCGCTCGTGTTCAAAGGCACCGAAAAGCACGAGATATGCATAACGTATCGAACGTAATGTGTATTCGACTGCAAAGGTCCCCGGGATCACAAGTTTTAATTTTTTTCTTCTTCTTCTTCCTATATAGGTCACCCAATTCGTATTGTACAGTACATATTTCTTTTTTTTATTATTATTATATCCATCGGACCGCGCGCACCGTCTCTTCGCGTGGCTCGTGAAAACTCGGTCATCAGGTCGATATTATTAGGTACTTGCAGCGCGCGCGCGCACAAAGCAAACGGCTAGTGGTGGCTGGCTGGAGACCGAGAGACTTGCACGTCGAAATGTCGGTACAAAACGCGGAGGGGAAATTCGATTTATGTTCTCGAAAATTTACTCGTACGCATAAACGGTTTTCACGGACGACAACCGCAATCGACATTTTTACATACGGTTTTTTATACCGTACGATGATGTAAATGACACGTTTATTATTATTATTGTTTTTTTTTTTTTACAACTCTTCGCGAATGAATCGCAAAGAAATTTTATCGATTTTTCCTCTCCTCCTACCTCACCAATATAATGGTTTTCTCGAACGAACAGCGGCCGTTGTGGTAGACGCGCCGTTTCTTTTTTTATCCTTCTGCAAATATATCGCATCTCCTAATAGAATAGAGATTCCTATAAAAATCTCCGGAACCGCGTTTTCTCCCATCCGAAGCCGAAACGTATTCTCAAAAATAAAATATTTTTGGACACGCGAAACACACGGTACACGACGAGTGCTCGCGGTCTACAACCTCGCGTTTGCATATTTCACACCGGTCCCCCTCTCCATCGCCGGGTTTTACGTTATTATTATTATTATTATTATTATTATTATTATCATCATCGTCATCATCGTACAAGCTGCGAATAAATGCGAACGCGTGTCGCGTGTGTGTGTGTGTTGGTCCCTCGTATACGTTTTTTAATATGTATGAAATACGCGTTCGAAAGATATAATGTGCTCGTATATGTTATTATTATTATTATTATTATTATATCGTGTGTAGCCTTAAAATTCAAGGTGTATGTGAAGGTGACGTGTGTAAAGAGACGCCGTCGCAGCCGTCATGAACGCGCCGAAGGTTGTCGTCGTAGTCGGCTCGAACAATGTCATTAGCATTTAGATGGTGGCGATTCGATTAGAGCTCCGGTTTGTTTTTTTTTTCTTTTTTTTAAATATAATAAATGTCTTCTTTTTTTTTTTTTTTGTCTTCATACCTATCTCCGGTTTCGGCGTGTGCAGCGAACGCGGTATAAACAAGTGATTTTTTTTTTTTTATATAAATATAGAATTACGAGCAGCAAACGGACATTTTAAATGTGCCTCTCCTCCCCTCCCGCCTCAAAAAAAAAAGAAAAACAATTCCAAAGTATTCGTTAAAAAAAAAAAAAAAAAATAATAATAATAAAATTCCCTTGTCGGCGTAAAGAATATTAATATTATTAATATATGCGGATAAGACGAAATCGTATTTTCCCGTTTGTTAACCGTTAGATATACGGCTGCCATTGCAGATTTATTGAAATATAATTGGAAAATAAATACGTTTTACGTTGAGATTTCGCTTCGAGCAAACGTGTCGATTACGCAACGGTTAGTACACGGCGACGAGAATCCAATAACGGTATTAGAGAGAGAGAGATCGACGTTTATCTTTTTTCCGGGAGAATTTCGATTTTTTTTTTCGTTAGGAGGGCGTCTTTGTAAGTCGCGGGCAAGTTATCATCCCGGAGTCACTGTAACGACGAAACGGCGTTTGTTATTGAGATCAAATATATCGTGAGCCGCGCAAGTACATGTCCATTATATATCTAATTCCTTGGAGAAAAAATTCATATATTTTTATATAAAGTAAAACTAAAAACATGGAACATTTTTAGTGGGAAAAGAAATCCAAAATTTTATATTTATCGTTTTTCGAATTCTCACAATTATCCAGAGCTTGTCGTCGTCCAACGCTCTCGCGTTGTTACAAAAAGTCGTTAACCCGACCGCGAGCACGGAATACACTCGTCGTACTGGCCGCAGTCACCGTATTAGTAATACGTAATACGCGCTTATTAAAAAAAAATATATAATTATTATTATTTTCCGGGATGCGTTCTACGAGCCGTATAGAAACAAAAAGAAGAAAAAAACAATAATAATAATTTCGTACATATTATTAATTTGTTGCGGCGGCTTACGATGGTGTCGTGTAATGCGGCGGCACGGAAGAAAGTTTTTCGCTCGGATAAATCCGTAACGTACGTAATATACTTACGTCCACCTCTCAGAAGTCAACATCCCGCGATCGGGTTACTTGAAATGTGTGTTTTTCGTTTTACACTCGGTCCGTGGACCGTTATACCTCGTCTCCGCCGCGATCAACTGCACAAAATCGCCGATTATTATTATTATTATTATCGTTATTTAAACGCGTTTTTTTCCCCCGTTTTATTCCGTTCGCGTCGGATTCGAGTAGGGACGGAAAAACGAATCGGATTCGTCCGTTCAAGGTGAAAGCGCGGCAAGTGTGAATCGGTTGCCGCCGCGTTATATTTCTGCCGCCCGGTTACGGTCGAATTTTTAATTGCGTTTCGTGTACACTTTCGTTTTCACTCTCGGCCGCGTATTTTTTTCTTCACGCGCCATCTCCCGGCCGTGTAGTACACGACGAACATAGAAATAACGGCGTTTCGCTCAATTGTTTCAAAAAAGAGAAGAAAAAAAAGTACTTTCGTAACTCGTTTTGATGCACACATATTATTATTATTATTATTATCGTTTCGTTTACATTAACGCCGACATTATTTACGACGACGAAAAACGCCGCGCGCACATTCTTGTACGTATTATATTATTACGTACAAATATAACAAATGAATTAAAAAAAGAACCATGCCGGACGATCATCGGTTGTCACGTGTACTATTACAAGCACGGGGGGATAAATAGATCTCACAGTTTTCGCGTTATCTGCGAAGCAATGCGATAAATCCCGTTGCGTGTTCGCGATAAAAACGATATTCCGAGCGGAATTTCGGCGCGCAATATTATTTATTATAGAGCGTATTGTGCACACGTACTAAATTATTACCATTAACCCCATGGAGTACACATTATAATTTCTTTCTCGCGTTATGGTAGTTATGAAATGTTTTCGAAAATTCTATCCGTCAGTACAATGTGCCGTAAACGCGTTTTGGTAAACCGAGACCGTTGTTAGTTTTGAATAAACGCATAATTTTCCGCACAAAAAATGTACGAATGTACACTTTGTCCAAAAAAAAAATTGTGACAAACGATTTTCAAGGTTTTCTCTCGGCATGCAGTTGAAACGATTTACGCGTCTGACATCGCATTAAATTCTTAAGCCTTGAAACCGCAAAAATTATATTATTATTAATTTTTTTTTTTTTTTTGAACGAATTAAAAATACCTAAAAATCTCGAATTGTTTTCGAAATAGTCAAAAATCGAAATACAATTCTTTTCTCCCTAATATCACATTAATAGTTACATTCTATTTTTATTTATTATCTTTTAAGAGTTACACATTTGGCGTGAACATTTCAAGTTCTTGTAAACGCATTAGTTCCGATAACGCGATAATCGAAATCGCGTTTTTACGTAAATTTTCGGTAGTTTTAAAAATGTATTTTTTTTTTTTTTTGGTTGACCGTTTTGAGAAAATCGCCTCTCTAAAGTACCAACTAAATGAGAAATTCGCTACCGAATACGAGGTATATGACTGTAGGGTTCGGAGCTCTCTTTCTCGTAGAATTTCTGGGTACAAACGTAAAAAAAACACATTACCGTGAAAAAAGAAAATTAATTATAATAAAAATGATATTTTATAATAATAGTATTCGAATGTTGTATAGCGATTTTTCCGTTCGAATTCGTCACAAAGTAAAAAATGTAAAAAAGAAAACGCAATTATTCGGTATTTTATGACAATTTCGTCTGGACGTTACACAAAATTTTTTCTCGTCGTTTCGTACCGTATACATTTATTATTAACGAACACTTTTTTTTTTTTTTTTTTTTATAAAAATCGATAATATTTTTATCCGATACAAACCGCGATAACATATTTATACGAGATGACGTAAGAAAAATGTATACGCGTGATAGCACACGACGGCATTCAATTGAAATATTTTTCACTTAGTGCTTTTAGTAAATACTCGACGATAGATGCCTGGATTTGTTTGTTTGTTTATTTTAAACGTTTTTAAACGCAATGAATTTTAATATTTATTTTTTTCTTTTGTTCTTGTTTACCGCTGCGATGTCTTAGCTTTATAATATATATATAAATATATTTATTAAATATCGCGCGATTTAAAAATCCGACGAAACGTATGACATTTTTTTTTCATCGGAAAATTCTACGGAACGAGAACAGTTAATTTTTTTCTTTTACGCTTTTTCGATTTTTTTTGTTTTTTTTTTATTTTAAGAAAAAACGATATACAGCGATCGACTATCTTATGAAAATGTTATTATTATTATTTTTTTATGCACTGTAGCGCCACATTGACTCACGTCTATAGCTGGACATAATATCGTCGTAATCGACAATTTGCATGTTATATATATGCTGATTTGCGTCGTATACCTACACACGCGCACATTATTATTATTATTATTATTATTATTATTATTTATATCACAATAGACGGCCGTCAAGAACGCGCGTGTGTAACAACAATTATTAATTGTCTTATGTACTGATATACTGTTTTTATACGTGCGTCTGTGTATCGATACAAGTCCGCGGGAAATGTCTATTTAATGGGGCGCGATTGCAATATTGAAATACTTGAGCGTAACTGCTGAAGTGTGGAAACGAAGAAATCGAAAAATACAAGTCGATAGCCAGCCGCTTTTGGCGCACGTATTGTGCACGTCGTTTGAAGGGAATTATATTCGAACAGCATTGTTATTATTAATATTATAAATTCGCAAACGATTATTATAGGTAATAAGAATTATCGCTGTTAGGATTGATCAAGAATTTTCGAATATACAGTTCGGAAGAGTAACACGCGCGTGTGACGTACACAATTTCCAGACATTTACACCACGAATTATACAATGTTATCATTGAAAAGCCACGAATAATCGCTATATAAATAGTATAAATAGCTCAAAAATCGAAAGAAATTTCTTTTTTTTTTTTAGCGCGTAAAAATATATTATTTGTTGTAAATGACCAAGACCGTTATTTTGGCGGGGAGTTTTTTTTTTTTTTTTTTTTGTAGTGTCGCGTTCAAAAAACCTTTCGAGAAAATTGTTCTTTTTTTTGTTGTTGTTTTTCAATTTCCCGAGTTCTTTCAGATTAGAAAACTGTACCGAGAATATTCGAAGAATAAAAACGGTTTCATGTAAAGTGAGTACCGACTGGATTCGATTTGCTGTCGGATGAACGCGTACCGCGAGAACCGCCGAGATCGTTTGAAAAAATTTTCTTGTCAAAAATGTGTACACAAAAAAAAAAATTAAATAAAAAATAAAAATCATATTAAAATACGTTCGGCGGGGTAAAATTGCGCTCGAAATATTCAATCGTTGCGTTAATTGTACGCGGTTCTTAAACGTTGTCGTCGCGACACCGCGCGAAGAAAACGACGTCGTATCTACCGAAAGTCTTCGGACGCTGCATCTGTATCTTTTTGAATTTCCTCAATCGTCCGCCTCTCCCTCGAAATCCGTACAATATCATCAACTCGTCGTCGTCGTATATTTATTTTACCAAACCCGACAACATTACGTTAAATTATTTGCAACGTTCGTTTTCCGATAAATAATATTACGTCGCGGTGGCGTTTGCCGGTACGCGTGTTACACACGAGTATATTGAAATCTACAGTTGTGTCGACCGACAAACGTAATATCATGTAAAAAAAAACGTGAACGCGTGACGTTGGTAAAACGACCGCGGCGATACGGCCGGAAAACCGAAAGGGAATCCTACGCGCGTTTCTGCCTTTTATGATTTTTTTTTTTTTTATCTTACACATACGAGATCTGTCAAAAAACCTTTGAGGATAGGAAAACGGAAGGGGGGGGGAGAAAAAAAAAAGGAAACGCTCTGTCGTTATTTTTTCTTCGAATAAATATAAACCGTCGCGAACGTATATAATACGGCGGAATCCGCGTCGCGGTGACTCGTCGAAAATCGAAACGCGCGTTTTCCCATCCGCGTAAATCGAGTGTGTAAAGTAGAATGACGACGAAAAACGTGGAAAAAAAACATCTATCGCGCCCGATGAACGGACAACGAAAAAAATACGGCAGTGACGACGCGCCGGCCGCGTGTATTACTACTTATACGCGGTTTCCGAGCGTCGTCGTCGTCGTCGATTCCGTTCTGCGCGCGTGTGTACGGCCGAGCCAACTTTCACTCTGCTGTTGTTGCCATCTCGTCAAATCGGCGGCATTTTTTTTTTTTTTCTTAACGGTGTTATTAGCGTTTTCACTTTCACGTGTGTTTCGCCGAGTGAATTAAATAATAAACACGACGCGCTCGGCGCTAGTTAATCGTCAGCCGCTTCTTTCACCTCGCCGCCGCCGCCGCCGCCGAGTTTACCGTTACGACCGACGAATTATAAATGTATATACGATTTTTTTTATATATATATATATAAACAAACGCGATCGTATGTGTAATAATAAGTAAGGGGAAAGAAATCGTCGGTGAGAC
Organism: Chaetogeoica ovagalla; assembly: GCA_032441825.1. NCBI lineage: Eukaryota > Metazoa > Arthropoda > Insecta > Hemiptera > Aphididae > Chaetogeoica > Chaetogeoica ovagalla. The sequence goes on from CM063738.1 coordinate 9,599,312, forward strand.
AGTTGCGAGTTAAGACGATTGAAAAACGGTATTTATTTATTAATAATATTCAATTAATAAATGTTGTCCACGAGACGAATATGTTCTAGCAATGTACACCGTTTTTCCCAAAGACCATTAGAAATTTCCCAAAGACGTTATGCACACATATATATGTATTCTTTGTGTTATATGTGATGAACCGACTGTGACATGGTCCGTGTCAATGTCGTTAGGTTATTGTTCGACGTTCAACGCAAATAATGGCTCCGTAAATGTCCGAAATACCGTGAACGTGTAAACGAATGGAATAAATATACGAAAATAAAAAACAACGCATCGCCCCAATTGTTATTCTAACGAACAGTGGAATGGGAGGGATCCTGTAATTGAAAAACGTCTACTAATTAACGGGAAACACGAAAAACTGGCGTATCGAATTTAGTCGCATGACATAATATTTATAAAAACGCGATTTATAATAAACAAAATTAATATGGTTTCCCGTATGGCGTTGTCAATGTTCCGATTGTACGCAAATACACTAATTTTGTTTTCAGAAGAATAATGGGCGAAATTGAAAGATTAAAAGAAAAAAATACGTACGATTTTTAAACGACATTTTTTTTCTAACGCAGGAGGGAATGTTCGAATAAGTTTCAACGACATTTATTTAATTTTTAAGCATTAGGAAAATTTTTTTTAGAACGAGTCGTGTACGTGCGCGTCCGCGTTTAAAATGTTTCTTTCCGCGTGCAGTGGAGAAAACGCGTGTTTTTTTCTATACACATATAACATGCCATCAACGCTTCACCACGTATTTAAAAGATAAATTCGCAGTATTATACAAAAAATAACGTATATTATAGCTCGGAAAAAGGGATTTTAAACGTTCGATTAAGGCCGAAGTATAACGTTTTAAAAATGATCTCCGAATTAATCATCAGTGTTTTTTTTTTTTAATATTCGTAATTTAATTTAAATTCGAAGAATTAACACCCGAACATAATCCAATATACGCGTGTTATTTTCGAAGTTTTCGAAAATCTACGAAATCGACGTTTTAAAAATGCGTGGTCTGCAGCAGCAAGTAATCATATAAAACGCTTGCAAATATTTTCGATAACGCGTGTTATACTTATTATTATACGCGTATAAATCAATTTTGGTACTCGGATAAATAATAATCGATAATATGTTATTCGTTATTTAATATTTATCGTTGTAATATTATTATTCCACAATTATTTCCAAATGTTCTCCCGGATTGATTACAAAAAAAAAAAAGACCAGAGAACCGTTGTTAAGTGCCGCGGCAAGATGTCGTCGAAATTCAAATGCAAATATCGGATGAGATTAAATGATATCAATTTTGTATTGCGCGATACGGTAATATTAAAAGGAACGCATATAAATAATTTCAATATTAATATTAAAATATATATATATATACATATCGCAATTTTCCGTTATAATAGTGTTAAGTTTGAGTTTCGAATGCGACGAAGATTTCCTCCCCATTTCCCAATTAAAACGCGTAAATGATATATTTTCTTGATCTAAGGAAAACTCAAAGTGGCGAAAAAAAGAAATTTTCTAAACACGATGAATATTTAGAAAGTATTCGCATGTCGTAATGACGATAGTGTTTCGGTAAGAGCGTCATTGAATTTTGGCGTAATTTCTTGTACAAACAGTTTATTAGACACTTGCCGTGACATCTATGATAGTAGTACTATTACATACGTAATATGCCGAAGTAATATTTTAAAACTACACAACCGAATTCGTTTTTCATTTGTAATATATAATAAATTGTAATATTTCTTCGGGTGTATATATTCGGCGTAAAGCCGAGATGGGGCCACGGCTGTAGGTTATAAAGAAATCCGTCGAAAATCTCTCCTGTTCCACCACGTATCGTTTTCTTCTTGTTTTTAAAATTTACTCCACTAGATAATGATGTGTACTACACGCAATACAATATTAAATTGACGTAATCGTCGGACGATATCGAAATATAAAACGAGAATTTTATTCGTCGTGACGGCCGTTTGCTCAACGAAAAGAATTAATACTTGAATATAACGTGTGTAGTCTGGTTTTATTATTATTATTATTTTTTATTCTTAACCAGAAATTGCGTCGTTTTAGGCAAATATTACATATAGGAGGTATTTATATCGATGATAATCGTATATCATTTATCTCGGGCGCTTGGAGGACGTTTTTTTGCACGTATTATGCGCGCACGATACGACCGTGTCATCGATTACACGCGAGCACGTCTGTAACGACAAATCGTTTTTTTCTTCTTTTTTTAGTTTAATCGCCAAGAACGCGGCTGGGTACATATAATATTTGTGTACAAGAGAAAAAGCATTTTTTCCCCTTTTTTCTATTCGTCTCTTTTATTTCTATTAATTAAACGGAGTTTAAACTGAAGTCGAAGATTATTTTAACTACATTATCGTTTTTGTTTTTTTTTTCATACATTTTATTATGTAGAAATAACGAATTATAAAAATCATATACGGAGCATACTGGTATACATTCGAATTTTACAATACATTATAATACGTAATATGCGAGTACGATTTCGTACACAAGAATATAGTATGTCATTCGAAATGTCGTATTTAATGTTGAAAAAAGAGATCATATGACTGATGATGACGAGAAGGTTATTTTGTCGATATCAACAAGATTAACAATATAACAAAGTAGTAAAAACAAAGAGGAATTTAGAAAATTAAAAATAAAAAACAAAAGGATTTATTGTATATTTAATTATACATTTTGATATATAAATATATATTTATTTTATATATATTTTTTATTTAAGATTAATAATTAACGAAATTCATAATTATTATACGATATGTCTCGATTGTCGGATTCGTTTCGTTGTTTATCGACGGTTCTGGTATATATGTATATAAACTCTACGTGTGTTGGAATGTTTCGACGATTCCGGATGACGTTTGAACAAAGTAAATTTGCTGTACAATTCGAATACATGTTTTGAGTTATTAGAGTCAATAAAGGACGTACGCGAGTTACACGCCATTAACCCGTAGTAATAATTTTGTTATTCTCGATATTGTATGTATCTCTAAGTACGGTTCAATACGATATTGTTGACAAGAACAACGACGAGCAAAATACTTTTTACAGACAACAGTTCGAATCATTTACCGATACACCTATCAGATGATTTCTGTGTATGAAATGGACGGGATAAAATCGCCCGTATTTTCACAGTTCGACGACAAGGTACAGTGAGCAGCACAGCAACGTCGTTGTTATTGTAAAATATCATTTTCACTGATGATTTGGTTCGACGGTGGAACTGTGCGGATTATATTTATCGTAAAACGCGTGACGAATGCGTTTTTTTTTATGACAAATATTGTTTTATTGAGGAAGAAATCGAACGGAACATTTTTTTTTTTTTTTTGTACGAGATTATCGTTTTCTACGAAATCCGAATAACAAATTCGTTTTAATGTGTTATTATTGAAAGAAAAAAAAACATATATATTTTTTTTTTATTTTTAATATCGTTTTACGAACAAGATCAGAGGCAATACGAATTGTAAAAAGTAAGAAATTTCCCTACAATATTATTTTGTTCCGCCGAGGCAAAAAACGTTTCGACGTTATAATATTGTATTAGTCGTTTATTGCGATCGGAAAACTTTCCTCCGAGTCAAAACACGTTATACACACACACATATATATATATAAAACCTGCAGAAGACATACATCATCATCTCCGTTTATTATTAACGTGGAATATCGCTTTGTGCGTGTATATATACGATTCTACGAAAACTGTCACATGGCGTGTGTTGTGTAATACCGTCGGTGGTTTTCGTTGAAATCCCGTACAGAAACAATACGAAAATAGAATTATTTACAATACCGTATACGAGAATTAAAACAACGGAACGAATTAATTATATAAAATAAAAACAAATAAATATTTTACCGAAGCCCGAGGAGAAATCATTATAACGCCTTGCCAAATAAATGTACACTCGCGCGGCTGCTGTTGTCATATCGAATGAAAACGGGATAATACGCTATTTTCAATCCACTCTTTTTTTTCGTTGCGTCTACCAAGGTTAAAAACATCGAACATGCGAATCACAATCTCCGTATAGGCGTTTTCATCGTGCCTTGTCGCTTTTCGCACTTGTCGTTTCCGATGTGTCGCGTATATATGTATGTACGTAGTACACGCTCATTGTACGCGTATATATTTTACAATAATACGTATTTTTTTTTTTTAAAAAAAAAATCACATTTTCAACGAGAAAATATAAAAAAAAAAAAAACGAATATTTTTAGTCGATTTTCATACGTTGTGGAACGTTCGACTTTACCTTGATAGTCACCGAGGTCTCTAGCAGTACACGCGCGTTTTGCAGTAGTTGTTACTCGGTCAACGAGTGCGCTGTTATACATACACGCACGTCGTTAGACAAACGGTTCCGCATTTTCACTTAATATTGCAGCACACTGTGTTGTTGACCAACATTTTTCCACTTGACGTTGAAAAAAAAGAAAAATCATTTCGAAACGCATTCGCTATAAATGCCGCCCGAGAGAACGATTTCGTTTAAAAAAAAAAAAAAACCAATACTTTCCACGTTTCGCGAACGTTTAGGCGATCAAAAACGTATGAATGCATAGAAAATCCGTGAAAAAATCGATGGAAAAAATCTATCGGTCGAGAAAAATGAAGCGAGCGAGAAACCGCGCGAGGAAGTAACGGGCGGGCGAGCGTATAGAGATTTTCGGTCGGACAAGCGACCGACTCCCCCCGGCCGCGGCGAGACTCGGACGGAAATCCGAAATACGACGGTTTGTGTCGTCGAATGCGCGTTATAAAAAGAGAGAAAGAAAAATAATGTGTTTCCATTGAAATATGAGTCGAGCGGGAATCGGCAGGTTTTTTTTTGTTGTTGTCTTTTACGTTTCAAACGCATTTGCGTCGAGAACGGACGAATCAGTCCAGCGCGAGATTATCATACGGAAAAAGGAATTCGAATTCTTTACGTTTTTTATTTTTTCGTCCACCACTTGGATGACGTTTGTTTCGATTTTCTACTGTAAGATCGAAACGAGTTGTAACAGTAGAAAAGCCGACAGTGTTCTTTTTTTTCTCTCTCGCGCGCGCCACACACAAGTAGGTCAACCGATTGAAAAAACAAAAGGGTCGAGACGATTTTTTTTCTTCTTCTAATTCTCGTTTTCCACGTTCGTGACATCGCGTTTAATTAGCTAAACGGAAAAAATAAAACTCGCGCGGTACACGCATATATACACCGCCGCAATAATAATAATAATAATAATTCGATACAGTGCAAGGTCACACGAGTGACCAGCAGTTGTAATTCGCCAAGGTCGACCGAAAATCATTCGTATACACATAACGGGCCGTCGTCGTCGTTTTTGAAAACGCGATTCTCTCGCGTAAACGATTTTTTTCGCGTTCGCCATAAAAGAGAGAGAGAAAAAGAGGATTTCTTTTCTAAAAAAAAAAAAAAAGAAAAAAAAAAAATCGTTTGGCGTGTACACGTTGCTGCGAATCGTCGTCGTCGTCGTCGTCACGTTTTCGACCAAAACGATAAATTGAATACGTCGGGGGGCGCGGTGAAACGAGGACAGTTTTTCGGCGGTGACGGAAACCGTTTCTGTCGGTATTTATACACACAATATTTTAACGGGAAAACGTTAGACGACGATAAAATGCGTTTGTAAGCCGCGGGGACGGACCTTGACACTAAATACAAAACAAAAATCCGATATTACAACCGCGTTGCTGCTTGCCACGTACTTTGCAGTACATTCTTTTCAGTCCCTCGGACGACACGACGAATGAAACGCGACGTACCGAAACCGCGTCTGTCCGTGCGCGCGCGCGCGCGCGTGTAGAGTGTTTTAAACGACAACGCACTGTTCGTCTTTTTTATTTCTCCCTTTGTGGCGTTCTCCAATGCGTTCGTATGATTGAGGCTATCTCGTTCGTTCGTTGTGTGCGGACGATAAAAATTGTGTGAGTGTGTGTGTGCATACGGCGACGTTGGCAATCAAGGTAACGTTCAAGGTAGTAGTGTTCGCGAGTTATCACCGCCGCCGCTGCCTCGTATCAAGGCGACCATTCCTCTCCTTCCGCGTTTGTTAGGAAAAAAAAAAATAAATAAAAAAACCTTGTGAAACTCGCTTTGGAGGTGGAACGGCCGCGTACGCGATACACACACACGCGCGCGCGCGCGCGAGAGGCGTTTTATTTCCAATTTTTTTTTTTTGTTTTCTCTCCGCATTTAATACACAACACACATGCGCTAGTCCATAAGCGCGTGACTCAAATGTACACACGCATTGAACGTATCGATATGTCGGTATTATTCGCGACGATACGTACGCGTTGGATTATACCGGGAAAATTTAAAACTACTGCCCGATAAAATAATAATCGTCGTTTACATCGGTTACGACCGCGTTTTTATTTTTTTTTGTCCTATCGCGGGAACCAATCCGAAACGCTTCGCGCGTGTCTCACCAACGATTCCGTTGTAATTTCACACGAATACGAACGGAGGAGACACGGACCCGCGGAGGGTTTCAGACGAGTGTCGCACGCGGTTTCCCATTCTCTCCGTTATTATTCATCTGTGTGTAATACACGTCGTCTCTCTCTCTCGCTCTCATACGCGCGCACACACACACTCGTGTACGCGTCTTAAGGTCTCGGCCGTACGAGAAGTTCAAGGCGCGTTTACCCGCGCGTCGTTGGTATGCGTCGAAGGCGAGATCCGCGGTCGTGATGTACTACGATAATACATACGTAGCGAACCGTACGTTTTTCGAAAGGGCCGACGTGTGACGACGACGACGACGATATTTCGTATTTATTATCGCGCGTTCGAGGACGTTCGGGCGTTCTCTTCGAGCGCGCGGGGTTTTTTTTTTTATTATTTATTTTACGAGCTAATCGACGGCATAGGCGATCGAAATACGGAAAGAGAAAAACAAACCGCGGAATATAGGTGTTATCAAACGCCGCATATGTAAAACGTTTACACGTGGTCGCATTGATAACGCGTATTCGTGTAATCCGGTTAATCACGCGTTTGCAAACGTTATCGATCCCCGCCGTGTGGCGGGGGTGTTTTCCGATCGGAGAGCATTGACACGGCGCGAGTCGTGTGTTTGTTTTATTAATTATTATTCCCCGAGATTTCTCTGTGCGCGCCAATAGTACACTGCGCGAGAAACCGCGTTTCGAAGGGAAAATTGCCACGTGAAATTCCGTCGTTTATAAGTCTCACGCGATTGGAAATGTCGATTCGATAAATCGCTACAGACGGTTTTGAAAACTTACTGGAATGGACGAGAGATCGACGGCGGCGGCCGGTGGTTTGTTGTTCCAACGATTTGTTTTGTATCCGAACGGTCGCGGGACGTCGTAGTCGCGCGCACTTTGATTTAATACAACGACGGGCGCCGGGAAGGCGGAATAGAAAAAAAAAAACAATTTTTAGAAAAGAGAGAAACGCACGTGTTTAAAAACGAAAAACGATAATTGAAACACGGACGGGCTGCTAATGGAGAGAACAGACAGCGGAGTTTTTATTTCGTAATTTATTATTTGTGTACGGAAAACGAGAAAATAAATAACGCGCGCGATATTATTATTATTTATTTATTTATGTTTCGTCGTCGTCGACGTTTACGCGGTAAATACGTAATACGTTCGAAAAACGAGCAGCGGCGGCGAGTGCGTTGGAAGCGGCGCGCACACGGAACGTTCACTGGCGGCGATATGAAAACGCGGTCGCGGCACGGTGTGTGTCCGCCGCGTCGGTCGTCGACGGCTGTTGTTAGCCGCCGCCGCCGCCGGGTGGGAGGGGATCGAGTGGGGCCGACGAAGGCCGGTGGCGAACGACGACCACGGCGGCACGTCTTGTGCGTTTGATTATTATTATTTTTTTTTTAATATACTTCTCATGCAATTATCGCGTAAAAAAAAAAAATGTCTAAATAATTAATTAACAATAATAAATAAACGAATAAATAAATAAATAATCGACGTCGTCTCGTTCACGGACTCACGTTTTTTTTTATCTCTTTTGCTTCGTCTTACGCGCGCGGGTTTTTCATTTTGGTTCTGCGACGCTCTGGATACTCGTAGAATTATAAATCTAAAATTCGATTTTCCCGCGTATCAATACGTTTAAAAAATTATTGGTTTATAGTGGGTTACGGTTACGGCCTACACGTGTGTATTAAAACATTTAAAAAAAAAAAAATATCATTCGTCGTAATTTCTTTTTCTTTTTTTTTTTTAAGCGTTTAAATTTCAAATTTCGATTGAAATGGCCCAATGCGAAGTTCGGATATACTTAGTGTACTTCAAAGTCGATTACGCGTTAACCGTAATCGTAATAACACTCGGTGATACTATAGAGTTTTTACGATTATTTGAATTACAATAAAAATAAATCGACATTTATTTCATCGACAATTTATATGCTTGCAAGAACGGGGAAAAAATGTTTTAAACAATTATCGGTATAAAGAAAAACGATTTTTTTTTCAATTTTTCAAAAGAAATTGCAGTTTCGGGAGCCTTAGGTGATACTGATAATAAAAAAACTCTAATAAAATACTCGTAATTAATAAAAAAAAAAATGGTATATACGTATATGTGTATATGAAATCAAATAATACCACAATGAGTATTGCAGAATCTAAAAGTATAACGAGTTTGTTGTGTGAAATCCGTTGATTTACTACCGGTTTCGACTAAAAGTCATCTTCTGCAGGTACATAAGTATAAAGTGAAAAGTTGTTGTTGCGTTTTAATATAACGCACGGAGTAAATTATTTTTGGTTAGGACGAATCATTTTTTTACTTCAACGTAACGTCGTGAGCTTGACGAGTTATTATTCAAAATTATAAAATTACTTAGAAAAATTGAATTTCGGTTAGTATTTCACGTTAAGTTAAACATTTCGAACAGGTTTATTATTTATTATTATTATTATTAATTTGTAACTAAACGAAGTCGCGTTTTTTTTTTTTAATTTTCTAAATTTACTTTTGAAAATAACCGAGTTAATCATTCTCATATATATATATATATATATATATATATATATATATCATATACAATTATTAATTATCGATAATTAAATTTAAGTTTTTTTCCTCCCCGTCGATCGTTTAAAAGTCATTAGTTTCGTGTGTATTATTTTAAATATTATATAGAATTATTGTTGTTTATCAATCATTATAATAATTTACGTATCAGTAAATACAATAAACGTGTAATTTATTTTAAGACAATAATTAATTTGTCCCGAAGTGTGAAATTTTTGACATCAGGACGAATCAGATGGCTCCAGTGACGACGACTGGTTGATTCAAACGTCTTTCGCACTAGTCCAATCAAGTTGGAAATTTCGGTAAGCGAATATCGTTCAGGAAATAAAATTAATATTACGTGTGGGATAACTGGGGTGGTAGAGAGCACACCACCACTGCCGGTGGTTATAAAAACGCCCGAAGCCCTTGCGTTGACATTGTCGTGTCTGAATTGCCTAATCGGAACGCCGGCCAAAGAATCGGTTTTGGGACACACGCGCCGCGCACACGTCGCAACGGCCGTATACGTATAAATAAATAAATATATTATATTTATAAATATTGTCTATATAATTTTTTTTCTAATTTCTATCGGATAATGGCAATTCAATAGCAATCGTTCGGGAGGTTATTAACACAATTTTTATGCGATCGGGTTTATGTGAATTTCACTCTTGTTAAACGGCGTTTCGATGAAAAACGTTTACGGGGACGGGGGGGGGAATACTTATCGATATGTTTTTATACGTTGTACAGATGCGCGTGTACACGAGTGCAAAGTCTGTTTGAATACATTTTACTCGTCTCACTCGAAATTATAGTGATTTCCATGTTTACCTATTAAACGCCTTTCAAGATCGTACACGTATTTTTCACTAGTATGAAATTTCGAAAAATAAACGCGTTTAAAATTTTCAGAATTAACAATAACAATATCGATTTCCACAAAATTCAATTAAACGTATGTGTGGTCGTGACGAAAAGGAGTTTATACGTGATTGTTACACGACCCAACCGGCGGATCCATTTAATTTTTCCAACTGTTATATGTCCGCGTCTCCGTGCACCTTTCGTTTGTGGTTTCAATTAAAAATAAATCGTCGTTGTAGTAACATAATTCTGCGGTATTCTGCGGACGGAGAGCGTTCGCAATAAAATATACAATTACAATTTTTATCCGATTGATTTGTTGCGAGTGACGCTTTTTTCAAAGTCACGTTGTTTGTTTTCTTTAATCGTTTATGCGTTGTAAACGACATACGATTTTCGACGTTTTCTTTTTGTGATTACAACGATTTGGAAAATCAATTCGATTTATATTGATATATTTTTTTTTCGTTTTCTACGCTAGAAAATATGTCGCGCACGAAATAGTCGACAATTATTATTTTAAAAATAACTGTCGGAACCGGATTATTTATTTAAATATTATATTGTCGAACAATTAATTATTTATAGTATATCGTTTGAGACTGTCAGAAAACAATCAATGATTTCAAAAAATGTAATTAACACGCAAGGTAAAGTGTTTTTTTTTTTATTTTGCTTTCCCGAAAAATGTGTAAATTTACAACAAATTTGCCTATTTTATTACCGACGTCACATTTGCATTTCTTGAAACGGAGTACTTCAGCGTCCTTATTCTGATTCTTTTAAATGGAGTTTTGAACAAAGGGACAATTCATTAAAATTTAAAAAAAATATACATAAAAATATATTTCAGTAAAATCGTTTTACGTCAGAAAGAAAACCATATTGAATTGACGTTTTATAATAGGTTTATCATCCGCGAAGTAACTTAAACGGAATCGTTTATTAATGAATATTGTTATTTATTCAATTATTGTTTGTTTATATGCTTATAACGTCGAATACTGGGATACTACAAATGGGCAAAGGGAGCGGAGTCGAAGTGTTTAAAACGAGATTAGAAACACTACATTCATGAAATTCATCGTGTACGCATATTTAAATGCATTATTTACGGTTGTATTATGAAATTACGATTTATGAATATGACGACGGTGCGTGGTGTGTGTGTGTGACAGCCACGTACCTTACGAGTTTATTGGATATATTTTAGTCATTCGGAACGCACATTTTTCAACACGCTTTTGCGTCTCTCCATCACATTTTTCCCGATTTAATCACCGATAATGTTCTGTTTATGATATAACACGTATGTTTGCAATGTACCAATGCCGTTATCGAGGTTATAGAGAATAATATTAATATCGACTGTTTAATTTCAAGTTATTATTATTATTATTTATTTATTTATCGTTTATATTAAGTGCTTATTAGTTTTTGTATATCCACAAAACCGAGAAAACGTATACTTGTTGCACATATGTATGTACAGATTATTTAATAATTATTCTTTCGATATTTATCGCAAATTATTTACACGTTATACTTGGCTAAAATGAAGTGCGTGTTACATGGCATATAGGTGTCTGCGGATAAGGAAGAACAGTCGAATGCGAGAGGCTTTTTGACTTATATTTTCGCCACTGATCGCATGAAGTCAATTATGCCACTGTTTCTATACGAATTTAGCGTGTCGTGAATTCATTATATTTTGCGACATGATTGCATTTATATCGTTTCCTACTATCACATACGCATAATATTGACGTGTAATATGTGTAATAATTCTACCATATTCAATATATTTTTGATGGATCATTTATAGGTTTTTAATTATATATACATTTAGTTTTTAAAAACACACATGAACGTATATTTTTATAGTAAATGCTATCCGTTTTCTTTTATACCACGAAATTCCGGTTCATTAATACGAGTTTAAAAACAATTTTTTTACTGGTATATATCATCGTACGCGTAACATTATAATAATCGCAATATTAACGTTTGTAAATCGTTATTAAAACAACGAATCTATATCGGGAAGCAGATTGAATTGAATGGTTATAATAGGTACGTACATATTTTGGGCATATACTCGTATATATAAGATAGGTGTAAATGTATAATATACAGTTTTGGCGTATAAGGTATATAAATTATACGGCCCGTGTATTTTAAAACTAAAAATAAATGTTTTTTCATATTGCCTGTTAAAAGGTAAATTTCATACATTTTTTTTTTATAACTCGGAGAGGTTTCAACGTAATAGAAAATTTAAAATTATATAGTGTTGTATTTATAAATATATATTGATTTGTATATATTTGTACAAAATAATATTATTTTTAGTAATATTTCAATAATAAATTGTAATTGTTTTGACGAGAAAAAAAATTCAAGTAAATATAATTGTTTCGCAGCGCGCGTATAAAACGATCGTTTATGTTGTACGTAAAAAACATTGTGTCGTAGAATTGTTCGGCTCTAATTTTATTATTTTTTTAATATAATTTCTAATTTTATTATATTAAAATTATTTTACGAGAGATAGCGAAATAATTATGTTTTATTATTATTTTTTTTATATATATATACGAGTATATTATATATATATAAATTTAGTAAAACGTAATTCAACGATGATTGAAATTAAATACAATTTCGTATAATTATAGAAAAAAAAACGTATTAACTGTAAAACAACAACGGCTTTTTTTTTAATTAAAGATGAAATTGTATATTATATATACATTTTTTTTTGAGAAAAGTTGCGTTATTATGAAAAAAAGTTCAGAACATTAAAAATATCGGTAACTTTTGTTATTTTCGTGTAGATTTTCGAATAAATATTTAACAATTTACGTGTTTTACGCTTATATTGTTAAAAAAAAAAAAACAGACGAATTCGATGATAAATTAATAATGGCTGAGTTGAAGTGTGGAATGTTGCGCCGAAAATAATTTAAGTAAAATCTGAGTATAAAGCCAGGTTACGTATCGCGCGATGGTGAAACGGATCGATTTTATAATAATATGTGCAGAACCCTTTTGAAATTGAACCGATGCGATCTGACCGACAAAACGGGACAGACGCGCCACCGTCAGGGAACAGCTGTTACGCGTGTATAGTGCGACTTAAAAGACGCACCGTCTAGACGACGGCGAGCGATATTATATTTATAAAGGAAACCGCGTCTAGACGATGATGAAATTTATACGTTCAAAGGAAATATCGTCCGAAATATTGTAGAGATTTCGGATGACGATCTGCAAAACACTTGTCGAAGGAAATATCATTAACGATACGAGACGAGATGCCGCACGGAATGGCCTTACCGTCCACAATGGGACTACGTATCGAACTATATAATAACTGGACCGTTACAAAAAAAAATTCAAAAATAATTTTTCGTCGACAGTTCAATGTGACTCTGAAACGCGTTTCAAAGCAATTCACATTGGTGTTTTGCAAACTTTATATCTAATAAAAACGTATTTTATGGTAATTTATTAATTTTCGTGGTTTTCGAAGTGTTTTTTTTTTTGGGGGGGGGGGAATTTCATTTATGGAAATATGAAATTATTTTTTAGATTTTTCAGTTTACACAAAACACACTGTTTGCGGATTTTTCAAAATTATTATATAAGCGATCGATTTTTTTATAATCATACGGTATTTTATAGTTTTGAGTCGTATAGTATGCACGAGTATTATACAATCGGTACACGTATCGGCGCATAGGTTTTCACAAGTTATCCGTTAACAAATTGTTTAGTAATTTTCTCGATCATCAAATGTCTATATATAGAAACGAAATCAAATCGCCCAAATGCGTATTATTCGCGTGTTTTTGTCGTTGCTTTTCGTATTAATACATTACTCATATCTAAAATGTCATCGTGTATGTGCGACGTTCGTTTGCTTACTTACTGCTTATGGTAATAATTATTCTAATTTATTGCCAATAATAATAATCAATTAACAATAAGTGAAATAAATGAAATTTTTAATTGGGGCGTAAAATCGTGCGCTTCGACTTGAAATAAAAGGCGTAAGATGTATAGCATACGAAATTGAGGTAATGTGTTGTACAAAATGTATAACGTATTACACGAAAGTCTTGAATTTAATTAATCGAATTTTCATTTTTTTGAATTGATCCAAAACGGAGAATATTGAACATAAAAATTATTTTTACTGTATTCAAGTATAATTAACGTTTATATAAATTATTAAAAACCATACTATAAAATACCATATTAATATACATTCATATATAGTAGATTATATAGTGTTCTATCTATATTTTAATTCTAATCAAAATATTTTTCTTCCTTAATTCACAACATAAAAACATGTTTTTGAAGATCTTCAATAATAATAATAATAATAATAATAATAATAATAATAATAATAATAATAATAATAATAATAATAATAATAATGCAATTAATTACATACTATAAAACGTCTACAGCGTATTTAAGGTAGATTACGTTGGAAGATACGAGAAAATATACTTGTTATTAAAAAAAAAAAAAATTATCTATTAATATATTTAAAAACTTATTACTCCTATTTTAAGTAATATGTAATTGACATTTATGTTTATCAAATATTTTATAATAAATAATTTGAAAATGATTGCAAGTTTAAATTGTTCTGTAATAAAAAATAAAATCAATATTTTTATTTTTAGAGTATGGTAATTAATAAATCGCCAATTGTCTAAAGTGGTATATGTATACATTTACATATGATTGAAAATTGAGGGAGCTATAAATAAGACTGTATATGTACAATTCAATCAATCAAAAAAAAAAAATAAATAAATAAAAATACTTTAAAATATTATTGCTTATAAAATGGGAAATAAAAAAAAGGCTAAAAAAATATTCTTTAATTTTTATGAAAATACCGTGTATAGATTTAAAGAATTTATCGTGATGTATTAGAAAAACATTTTCTTCTTTAACTCTTTCAGGCTCACTACTTTTAATTATTAGAATTTAAATAATTTTCTTTTTGATTATTTTCATGCAGAGAATAATTAATATAAGTAAAACAATTTTTTTATTTATTTTCGTAAATAACTGAATTTTTTACACACCTGATGTCACATGGTATCAAAGGAAACAAAAGGACAAACAATTTGCACTTACAAAAATTGACTTTATTTCTATGTAAATATTATTTTCATAAGAATAAAAATCTAAAATTAATTATTGACACTTTTTTCCTTATACTCATGTAATCAATAAGGATGAAACGCGTAATTATTTATTTTACAAAAATTACACGTTTGTAAGAGAATAAGGCCTAAAATTTCCTATTCAAACAGTTTTCTGACTAACTACTAATAATTAAAAATAATAAAATATATAAGAATATCGTTTAAACGGCATACGAATGGTATTGTAATAAACTGGTATTGCACACACACACACACATATATATTTGATCAACATTAATTATGTTTTTTTTAAATGAAATCAATTGCTCTATGTATGTGTGTGTATGCGCAATGATATCATGAAATTCACAGCCATTGGTATACTCGTAGGTCATTATATGATTCAAAATTTAAATTATTCATAATATAGACAATTCGCCTCCTTACAAGGAATATTCTATTTTTTATATTATATATATATATATAAAATATAAAATAGTTGATATTAAATTGACATTATTATAGAGTATTATTATGTTTGCAACCTTCGAATTTTTATGATTATATATTTGTTCAGATGAATATATTATTCGTGTTATATATCTACATTTTATGTATACACACATGACAAATACCAATATCATCGATTTGTTTTGTGTAATTTTCATTTCTATTACCTATATTACAATATTGTTTTCGACGATTTAAATAAGAAACGTCTGAAAACGTTTTGTGATACCTAGTGGCAAATACTTGAGTCCGACAAAATAAACTTATTAATAAGTGTATTTAATTCTGTAACACTCTACGAGTACGCGTACCAAACAAATATTTTCGTATTATGTTTTTTAACGTATAGGAAAATTTGAAACTTAATGATATAATTAAAAAAAAAAAATACGGTTATATGAAATTAAATATTTGAAATAGCTGTTTGAATTAGCTATATTTTCTACTCGTTTTAAAAATAAAATGAAATTCAAATCGAACAGAAATTTACCGAGATAGGCAGAGCCGTCGGTTAAGTCGTTGACATCAGCGAAAAAGAGAAACACAGCTATACCGCACTTGTCGCACTGCAATTATTCATCGCGTTACGTCGAAACGTCAAAATAATAATTTTTTACTTTTATTAATATTTTAAACGATACCCGAATCTACAACAATTGATCCATACCCACTGCCGTATTAAATAATAGTTTTAAATACGTAGAGTTTAATTTTTTTTTTTTTTGAAAAATCAAAAAGATTGCACAAGACAGTATAGACAGTACACATCGTAATAATAATAATCGTTAATTAAATTTATTTATTATATTTACTAATAAATATATAATCAATTTTCAATCGGGGAACAACGTAAAAATCATTGTGTTGTTACGGCGAAAGACGATTGTGGACATCGAACTATTTATATATATATATATGATACATACTCGTATATGCATATATTACGCAGTGTTTGTTTAGGACGTTTCTAATTGGAGTTGTACGGAAAAAAAATAATAATAAAGTATATGTAAAATAAATATTTACGTAATACAACTTAAATATATATAATATTAACACGAAAATAAATAGATACTAACGCGAATAACGATATGACCTAGTTCTTCGACAATATATTATACAAATTGATATAATATTCTATACACCCGACACTGTAATTTAGTGTGTACATTTGTTCATATAAAACATTTCGGTCCTGACGTTATTTAAATACAACTTAGTATATAAAATAAGGTAATATATTATATATATATATATATATATATATATGTATGGAAATGTTTATATATTAAATATTAATAACGCCGAAGCGGCAATACTACGAATTTGTGTCCTTTTTGGAAAACGTATTTATTTGTTTATAGTAACAATTTTATTATGCACAAAATCGTCCGCGTTATTCTGTTCTAATTTCGGCTATGAACTAAAGGATGGAAAGATGTTCCTTGCAAAAATATCGCAGATAAGTATCCATTTTTCGGAATTATTCGACGAAGAAATTACAATAAATGTAAATTCATTTTTTGGACATAACGAAAAGTATTTTGAAATACGTATAAATCGTTTGGTTTATTTGAATTCCAATTAAATCATTCGCAGTCTATAGGTTCTATTGAAGTACGTTGCATGCATAAACTTAACTGGTTTTTCACTCGTGTATAATGTCTAAAGTTGTTTTCCCTATTTTCGTTATTATAATCGAAAAAAAAATATTTTAATTTAAAATTAGTATTCTCTTCTCGTTTAAAAAAAAATTATTAAAAATGGTAAACTAAAAAAAATACTTATAAAGTACGACCAACAATAATTCAGCTCGAAATCCTTACGAGTCCCGTACTCGCCAACTGTTTCTTACTCATTATATTTTAAATCATATTTATTCGCAATTGATTCGTAAACAACAATCGGACTCGTCTCATTCTTATACGGAGAAAAAGATAAAAAAAAAAAAAGATTTAATAACAAACTGTCAAAATGCGATTTTATGCAAAAAGTGGACTTGTCTGTCATACAGTGAAGCCTATTCGATCATTTATTTACAGCTGACCGGTGTATTATAGATGTATATTTTGTTTTTTTTTCCATAAAAGACGTTATGAATTTCTGAAAATATACGCCATATTATAATAGTTATTTTACGTGCATGCGAGCTCGCACTTCACAAGGTTACATATACATATATAGCGTTATCGTTAGTATTAACGCATTTTCATGTCCACAATTTTTATACCTGCAAATCCCTTATATAAAATGTTACTGGGCAATTTTATGTAGATTTCAAATATTGTACAGAAATCCGTTTCAAGACGTATATGGATTTTTATAAGTTTCAGTACACGCTGACGGTACGTCGTGTATTTGACGAAATTTAAATTTTGATACATAAAAGATATTTAAAAAAAAATAAGTTTTTGAATATAACTACTACTACTACTATTACAACAACATTGTAGCGGTGAGAAATATTTTAAAAATAAGAATTTTCCCGGTCAAATGGATTTCGACACTACATATTATATATATATTCACTTGTTTCAAATTTGCAACATTTTTCAAAATTTTCCTCGAAAAAAGATTATTATGCTAAAAGTAAAGAAGAAAAAAAATATGCCAAAAAGAAAAATATTCTATTTAATTGAAAATAAGCCGAATCGTGGACATACCTGACAACAAACCTATTTGGAACTATAGGGAATAAAACATGCAAAGGTATATAATATATCATAGCCCTAATTATTATTATTATTATTATTATTATTATTATTATTATTATTATTATTATTATTAATATAATCGATTGTTTTCTAATTACTGCAGAAGTACCGTTGTGGCCACAAATAAAGTATATTATAATTACAAATTTTTTTTGTGGTCTTTTCATATTGCTTTACTGGAAAAAAATTATAGAAATAACTTAATTTCGATTTAATGCGAGTCTTTGTATTATTTCTTTTGAAGTTTATTACGTAAAATATTGTTTTTGCATTCTTGGAAATATCGTATTGATTTTACAAATGATTTGCAATGGTTTTCTTATGTACGTATTAAAAGTGCGAACTATTTTTCGTATGACTTTTATATTCTCCTGCACTTTTTGATTTTTTTTCTTTTGACACACTTTTCCATTTTCTCAATTTTTTTTTTTTTTTTTTTTTTTTTGAACGCATAGGGAAAAAGTACAACAAATTTTAACTGAGAAGACGAATTTATTCGAATAAGTGCGGCGCGCGTGCAGTGTTTAAAATTAAATTTTCCATCGTAATCAACTGGATAACATATTATAGAAAAAAAAAACGATAACGATTATCGTGTTAATCGTGAATAAAAAGTCGATCGTGAACTATCCGTCAACTATTTATCTGATGTCGTGCGCACTTGACAAACGTACAACACGCGCGCGCGCATAGACTACCGAAATTTTTATTTATATTTTTTCTTTAAATAGGTATATTTATAATTGATATAATATTTATTTATGTAAATATATACCACAGATATATCGTATGTATTTGGGAGAAATTAAGGAACCAACGATTCTCGTTATCAAAAATATAACGTATTGTATATCATAACGTGTACACGACTCGCGTGTAATAATCATTTTTAGATTTAAGTATCAATATCGCGTGCGAATAAAAAAAAAATTAACGTACGATTTCATTTCGTCGTGTATTCGTATACGGAGTTAATGACTATTTTTCTTTCTCCTTCTTCTATAAATCAAATTTTCTTGTCGACAAAAAAAAAAAATAAATAAAAGCGAAACATTATCCCGCGGTATTATGTGTCTGGTATTGAAGACTGCCGAGAGCGAAGAAAATCTTTCGAGTTTTTTTTTTTATAATATCCGTTTTAAACAAATGGCATTTATTTATTAAAACACATTGTATACGTGACGTGTGTATATACGAATTTCAAACGATTTTCCGATTAAAAAACAAATGTCAAAATGAGTAGTATGAAAATAAACAAATTCAATACTCCTATAGCGTATTTCGTTAATTATAATACGTATTCTTCGGTTTGATTGTGCATATGTGCATATTCGTATTTGCCTTCTGAATTTTTGATATTCGCGAATATTAATTTACAGTTTTTATTTATTTCGTGTTTTTTTTTTTATATTTACTATTTTATTAGAGGCAAATGTCGATATTTACATTTACATTTTTTATGAAACGAATGCCTCGAAAGTATTTTGTCGTAATAATAATGCATACCTCAATGAAAATGGTTTGATATACTGCTCTGGGTCGCGGTTCGATATACGCATATAAATATGTTTTCTATTATTATAGATTGAATTTCGAATCAATATTTTTTTTTTTTTTTTTGCAATCATCTTATCTATTGCGTATTACGTAATATTGTATAAATTACGCGCTATATTTACCAATATAAGTATATATATAAAAAAATCTGTTAAAATATGTAAAATAACGGATAAATGTAGTTTTTTTTTTTTGCTAATCGAATATCAAAAAATATGAGCGCATAAAAAAAAAAATTATAAAACAATATCGATAATAATAAAAATTAGCCGATCAAAAATAAAGAGAAACGCGTGTTTTTTCTTTCATTTTGTTGGAATTTCATTATGCATTATCGTTAAAAAAAAAAACTCTGCGTACAATGATATCATAATAGACACACACTCTGTGCAAAATTTTGCGCACACGGGTTCGAATTTTATATATTAAAATGTATAAATACGTAATTTTTATGTACGTATGTGTCTTCGGTCTCGCTTATAGTGTTCTTCAATATCCGTTTTTGAACCGTATACAAAGTACGCGACTTATCGTACACGAATATATTAAATAAATTACCGTTTTAAAAACGACTGTATGCTTTCAACTAATAAGACGATTGGCGATTGATACGTTGTAGCAATCGTCTAACGAATTAAAGTCCTACAGGCTACTTCAGTAGTGTCACACACTATTCTAACGTGACGTGGATTCTAAGATTATACTCGGATAGTAATGATGTGCAACTGACCATTTATAAAAAACTAATCGCAGCTGTTACGTGGAAATAAATTTGAAACCATTGTGTGACTTAGAACACCGCGGGGACTTTAACGGACAAGCGTTTGTCCAATTCCGAGTTTGTCGTTATCGACTCATCCGAATTATTTTCAATTTATTCCGTAACATTACGAATTTGCAAACAGTAAAGGAGAAAACGGGCAAAACGTATGGATATTTATTTATCGTTTAAAGTAAAATACGTCATTGTACGTCATTCAATATTAGTGTTGATTGGGACTTGTTTGACGTGTAAATGTGATTGATTTTATATACGAGTAATATTGCACTTGATCTGATAATTTCACGATTCCCGGGGTGTACGACGACTAAAATAGTCAACTCAATAGTTATCTTCGGTACGCACGTCAATCAAACGTGCTCGGTATTTTCTCTTCGGTTCAGAGTGAATACGAAAAGGCTTCAGACTCATCACCGAATTTAATATACGTTAACTACGTAACTAAAATTACATAGTTAGGGGGGGGGGGTTACAGACTCGACAACCGATTCTAGAATATTTAAAGATACAATTCAAGAATCGATTTAGCCTGGTAACCAATTTTCCATAATAAATTTGAAATTAAAAAAAAAAAATTATTTTATAATGTTTAATGCGAATTCTACTAAGATTAAACTAAGAATATTATGTGATTTTATATACGATTGAAAGCACAATTTACAATACATATTTATAATTGTTTATATAGCAATTTTTTTTCATCACAAATGATGAATCCTAATATGAAAAATTGTCTTGATTTTTGTGAAAAAATTTCGACATTTTTCTAACACTTCGAGATAATTTTTTTTTTGTATTTTTAGGTCATTTTAAAATCGTTTTTCAATAACCGACAGAAAGATCACGAGTGTACTATTATTATCGGTTTATTAAATATTTTTTTCTTCGCTTATGATTTAAAATTATTGCCGTTAGTTTTAAAAAATCGTGAAAAAGTCTAGAATCAATTGCAAACAAGAAGTATATAATACATATATATATAGATACAATTGTTATGATTGAAATAATTACTGAATGAATAAATAATTTACGTACTATCTTAATTCAAACAATATTAAAGGTCTTTATTGAATCACGTTTTTAGGTCGTACATTAAATTTCTAATGGCCATGTATGTGTATTTTTTTTTTATGTCATATACGCATTTTTAAGGCTGCGACGTCTTGGCTCTAATCATACGGTACATCGTAGACCATTTTTTGTTTAAATAAACGAATTCATCGATTCCTGCAATCGATGCGGAGTATCGGCTCCCAGTAACGGTTTCCGGATGAAACAACGATATTCCAATAAAAAATAAAAAAACGACGAAATCGTAGAGACCAGTATTTTTGTATATTTGTATACGCGTGCGCGTATAAAAAAAAAGCGTCCGTTAACCCACGAAATACTTTATAAATCGCGATCGAATCGAAATACGATATAATAATAATAATAATAATAATAATAATAATCTATAATATGAATTATAGGTTAATATAAATCATGCAGTGTACGCGTAGATATATATATGGGAAATTGTTGATCGATTACAAATCGAATAATAAAATAGTTATTCGCCCGGTAAACACGGGCGTGCGCATTTTTTCGCACACGCGGTTTACGCGCGACGCGAGATAAAGCAATAATAAAAAAAAAAGGATCGGGTTTTTTTTTTTTTTAAGAAAAATATTAGAAAAAATGTTTATCCGTTTGAAATTATTTTTTATCACACACATGCGCATTTTAATATTGTCTAGAATTTTAATTTGCACTTTTACGTGCACACCACCGTAAATTATTATCGCCCGTCGTCGCCGTGCGTCGCGTATTATAAATAAAATAATATATCTCGGTAAAAGTTGTGCGGCGCGGTCGATCAACCGATTATACCGCCAGGCGCACATTGTATTTATTATATCGAAACTCAAACGATTATAATATTATAACGTTTAAAAACGCACGAACGATATTTCATAAATTACATTAATGAGAATTAACGTGTTTAAAGTGTGTACTGGCGACAGACAATCGTTTTAAAAAGTGCCGAATTCGTCGTAAAATGTTCGCAACGCGATTTCTAACGATTAATAACCGATTAGCTTGTAATAATAAAAATCAATGACAGACGACAGAGTGATGTTTCAACGCGAACTACTCACGCGTTTTTCGAATTATCATTCGGAAATAAATGATTACAGAGAGATTCACTTCCTTTTACACCACTCAATCTAACGATTGGTTTGCCGCATTTGCCTCTCCTACCCCTTTCTCTGTCGCTGGTCTTCCTCGTCAATTCTCGATACGAACTGCATTACAATACGTGTTTTCTCCATCAACCATCCTTTCCAAAATTAGTCCTAGCAACCATTCGTAATAATACCACCTATTCGTTCATTACGTTTTTATACTCTTTCACCGTGATCTTCTTTCTAACACTCCTTCTTTCGTCATCCGCCTATCAGTCCGGCTTAAGATGTTTTATTGAAATAGAATCGTTGTGTTAAAGCGACTTTGTCGGCGCAAAAATCGCGAGTACAAGGGACGGCTCGGCTAAACAATATAACGCGCGCCAAGTTTTATGTTTTCATAAGAAGAAAAAAAAATGACACGAAACGCAGAGAAGATTTCACAATACTGTGGGAGTACGAAAATTGTTCTCACTTCTGTTGCACATCCCGTTGAGATTGTATTCGCGAAAAATTCGCTGTTTTTTTTCTTCACTTACACATTCCGTATGTGTTTTATAATGCGTTTCGTTGAGATCTGTCAACGTCCGTTTCTACAGTTACTTTCGGCCGAGATTTTCGTCTCAATCTACATTAAGATTTGCACATCGTATGTATATATGAGGAGTTCAGTTCCTTCAAATAGTCTTCAACCAATGCGTCGATACCATTGAAGTTTCCTATGTATATATTTGTCGTATCCTAAACCGTTTTACCAAGGAGAAATAGTTTGCTGAGCCTTTTTGAAAATATCGTCATTTCAAATCTATGTAGTCGAAGTAATATTGTGTTTTCCATTTGAATCCGCACGCGCAAAATATCTGCTGATTATATACGTACTCTTTATTATTATTATTTTTATTATTATTATTATTATTGGCCTGCCAAAATTCAAAAAGATCTGTTAACAACGTGAGTTCATTGCTTAACTATGTATTATGACGAAAAATACCCCGCAAAAATTTAAATAATTCGTTCCGAGTTCTACTTAAATCTTCAAAAATTATTCAAATATAAAACGAATATATCGTACTCTATAAAAAAAAAACATATCGTATGATTGGCTCGTGTGTGTCGTTGAAATAAATTATTTTAAAAACATATCACGTGGTTTTTTGGAATAATACGAATTTAAAAATATAATTTAAGAAAAATTATTTCTTCATAATCCTAGAAATAAGTAAAGGAGAAAACCAAAATAGAATAAAAATATGTCTCATAAACGCAAAAAAGAATCCCATAATAGTTTGTTATTAAAATAATGTGTAAATTTAACAAAAAAAAAGAAAAAAATTGAATATACAAACTCCGAGCCCTATTTATTTTAACGCAAACACACAATTATAATGTGTAGAAAAAGTTGATGATTATAATACTCGCGTATTATAATCTAAAATAAACTCTAACTGCGTTATATAAAATCGTTCGAGAAGAAAATTTTACAAAATAAAAGAAATCCACACATAGTCAGGTTCTTGAAGTTACATTAAAAAAAAAAATTTTTATTTTATATTATACGCTTAGATTCTATAAGAAACGGTGGTTTTTATACTCAGTTTCTTTATATAAGAACTCATAAGGATTCTTATGAATTATATGTTTTTTATTTGTTTTTATATTTCTTTTGTTAAATGTTTCGAGGGGAAAAATAAGGGAATTTCTTAAACGATAGAGACAAAAATTGTGTGTAATCATTACGTGTGTGCTATGAATGTAAATAATATACACAAATATTTAATATTATAAAATATAAGACCGGATCAAGTGATTAAATATATATCGTGTAATTTTTATCTTAAGTTTTTAAAATGCAATTCATATACACAGTTATTTGTGTATTTCGACTTTGGAATATTTCTTTCAACCAGTGCACAAAATACACATAACACGTGGTACACACTCTTCGTCGTTGTCCGTTCGAATAAATTAATATTTATGCGTAACTCTAAACTTTTCTTATTAAATATTTGTTTATTGAATTTTATTTTCGTATAAAAGAAAAAAACGAGAAATAGCCGCGAAAAAAAAATGTTTACTTATGTGAAACATATAAATTTTCAAAAAGAAGGATAGGGATGAGATAGTTTTTTAATATCTGAGTCACGAAGGGGGCTTTAGTCTGTCAACTTAACACATAATATGCTCCTTCGTCTGTCTGTTTTATAATAATATTAAAAAAAAAAATTATTCTATCAAAAAATATGTTTTGGTTTTAGATCATAATTTTATAAAACCGTGTAATCGGTATTTTCTGTAATAAAATAAAATTAATGGCTGATGAATTTAGGAAAAGTTATTGCAGCGATCAGTGTTGATGGACAACGGATGTCTACTCTTCTTATTCTGCACACAGAATGGTAACGAAACGATTATGTTTATCATACTTGTTTACGTTCCTCGCTGCCAACTGACCGACCAAAATGTTATGATGCAAAATAAATGTTATCATTAGAAATAGGATATGTTGATGACTTATGCATTTTTCCCCCTTCAATCCTTTATACAATACTCTCTTAGCTGAAAACTTGTTTCACTCGTTTCTCTCCGATTCAGAAAACATGTACATTTAATTTCGAATTTTTTTGAATTTTTATTTTTAAATGTATTTTTTAATGTCATTTTTTTATATGTTATATATAATTTTCGTAAATTATACAGATAACTAACATTCTAGATTTCAAATAAAATGTTTACATTTTTAAAAATAATTTCACGTTACCATTGTGGAAGGTTTAATTTTTTTTTTAACAGCATAAGCCGATTATTACTAATACGCATATTATCGATTATAAATATATGGAATGAAATCGGACAAACGAGACGCAGAACATTTTATATTAATTTTCTAATTTTGTAATTCAATTTAAATGTGTGTAATGTACACGTACAATAATTTTTTAAATTACTGTAATACTTATGAAAATGTTTAGGTCATTTTTTTGCGGTTAATTTTTTTAATCAACTGCAGTTTAATTTTTTTTTTTTTTTGGTCGATTTTTGATACTCGTTTTAAATCATCGACGTCATATTTGCGGGACAATCATATGAATACGCGATGTAACAGAAGAACGCGGTACGAGATTGAAAATCACGCGTGAAACCATTGCAATATCGTGCAAACGGGGAGGGAAACCGCTGATTTTATATATTTTTCATGTCGCGGGATGGGGTTTGAATTCGGTCAATCATTTTCCTTCTCTATAAATACATACGAGTATAGTGGTTTTTTTTATACTCACTATTCACACGCGGACGTTTGCACGATTAATGAATTGATTGATTGTAAAATAGAAAGAGAAAACAATAATAATAATAATAATACGATTTCGGATTGACGACGGCGATGAAGAGCCGCATATAAACAGTATTAACGAGCGAAATCATTGCGAAATAAACCGTACCCGATGCGAAATATGTGTCAAACGTCGCAAATACATAACGCGCGTTATACATTTGGGCGTATGAGTCGGGTGTCCTAAAAATGTACGCGTGTATATATACGTGTGTGTGTGTGTATGTGGACCATCGGTAAATCGGTGGCATACATAAAATATATTATCGGCACCTATATTTACCCTTGTGGCTTGTGATCCGATGCGATTCTGTACAGCGATCTGACAGAGACGTGCCAAAAACCGCGAGTATTATTAGCATCATATCACAATAAAATATACCGCAAAGCTCTGGTCCTCCGGCCCGTCACTGTGGTGTAGTACTCTCGAACGTTTCAAGTTCAAAGAGTTTTTTTTTTCACTGCAGACACACGCGAAATTCGAATCGGCGGCATCCCCGAGATTTACGAATTTAGTCGACGATAATCTGTGCGGTATATTATGAATTTCGATTCGTTATTATTGGACTCATTTTCTCTTTTTTTTTGAGAAACAGAGAAATGCCAAGGGACGCGTATGGAACGCGTCATACTTTTTTTTTTTCCAATAATTCGGTAAAAACGAAAAAATAATTAAAAAGAACACGCGAGAGAAATATAAACCACAGAGCAAAAAAAAAAAAAAAAAAAATTATAGATTAATAATAAATCTGTTTTTAATTCATTGCCTCGATTACGTATTCGCGTAAATATTAACTTTTTTTTTTTCTTGACAATACACATCATGATGAAGTGCGTAATTATATAAATTTTTTTTTTTTTTTAATATAAATTTAAACTTAAATAATTAGGACATGGATTTTATAGCGAAAACAAAAAAAAATTTACTCAAATATATGATTAAAAAAAAAAATAATAATAATAATAAAACGCGCTAGAGGTATTATAATTTTTAATTATCGTAAAAGAAAAGAGGCGAATTTTGTGTAAAAATTCGGATAGTGAGTACTCTAAGAGTTCAATTTTGCAAAATCGCTTCTTGTAGTATTGATTTTCTCAGTGCGATGGACGAATATTAGATATTTGCTTGTGTATAATTACGTTTTCAGCGTTTATATACACCTTGAAAATTGCGTTGTATGCGTTGTAAAATGTTTGGCGAGGTTTTCGAATTAGACTTTTGCGATTATCTGCCAATAACGATTTAAAACAAGCGTTCTATATCCGATAGATGTATTCGAAATCAGCTCGTATACACTTATGACGAACGATTTTTTTTAAATGGTACCGTTGAAATATCATACGCGTCTATTGTTATCAATTTTTTACCACCATAAACGTACGACAACGAGAATACGCATAAATAAATTTTACCGCAGTGTTTTTTGCGATCTCACGAAGAGTTTTCTCTCGTATGAGAAATAAAGTAGAATTTTTGAAAAAAAACAATAAGTACCGATTACAAAGATTTCTACTGGAAAACTACGGCACCATTCGCTCGGAACAAAAAGTGTCCCAGAGGTCGGCGTCGAATTTTTGGCCCTCTTCTATTTATGCTACAAAAAAAGCAAATCAATTTATTTTACAACATCTAAGTTCTATATTATATATTTACAACTTCGGTTTCTATATTATAATGGTATGACGTGAATTTCAAAATTTTTTTTATATACAAATTGTATTCTCCACGGCCCTATTGAAGCTCTCCGAGTCCAGGTCCTCGCCTCGCCTTGTCACCCCGTATAATTAAACCACTGTGTCCAGAGAGAAAAGAGATGTATGATTTTTTTTTTTGTAAAAAGTCCAAAATTGAGGTACTGGAAATAAGAAAAATATCGATTAAAAAGCAACGAGTCGTTGGGTGATGTAGCTCAAGCGCATACAAATTACGTTTACTGTTAATCCAGTACAATTTGCCCGGTTTTTTTTTGTTTTTTTTTCATGGCAATTTTTCTGTTAAAACCTACCGTACATCTGGAAGTATTGGAAAAATGAACTTTCCGATACTACCGATTAGACGAAAATTTTACAATCGTTCCGGTCGAAAAAGTCGTGCAAAGGAAAAAACAAACGTTAATCGAAAAACTACTTTCTCACTTCTCATTATTCGTGTTTCGCTCAGAATCTATAAGACGGCGAAACGAGGATCGTACGAACGATCGACGGATTTTACAATGGGAGAGGGAGAAACAAATTTCTCGTCATGGCTTGCATGCCACTTTTGAACTGCATCGTTTTTTTTATAGAAAAAAAATATTTTTTTTTATCGACGAAAAAGTAATTTTTTTCCCCTCTAGTCGCGTATTTCTATATCGGAGCCGACATAACGCGTTATTATAATAATTATATAATATATTATTAATACAATATCGCAAAGTCGTCGACTTTCCATTGCGATATCACGTACTACACATTAATAATAATAATAATAATAATAATAATAATAATAATAATATACGATTATTTAAAGCGCAGACAGTAGACAAATAAACACGCGCGTGGCGCACAGATTATAGCACTTAATCGGACACGTCGAGTATTATATAGTATTTTATGATACATATTCGCGTCTCCGTCACCGATAGAGACAGTAACGAGCACGTATAAATCATAATAATAACCATAAGAATTACAATTATACGAATCGTAAAAACACGACGAAAATTTTGTGTTCAGATTCCGAGCGAATATACCTAATTACAGTTTTACAGCGATTTTTTTTTATTATTATTATTATTTGCTGCGTACAAAAATGTTGGGACAAGGAACAATGTTCGGACGATCTCATCTATACGGTTGTTCCGGTAACGAATCGTCCGTATAATTTATTGTTTATAAGCGTCGTTCGAGCATCCTCAATATAGTTTCCTCATGCAGTGAAAAGGAGCTTTTTAAGCCTTACCATTTTTTTTTAATCGAAAATTATAAGTTAGACATTTTTTCATATATATTTAAACGACATCATACAATCGTGGAAAAAAGAACTTAAAAAAAAAATTTTTTTTAAGACTACTTATAAATTAGAAAAAAAAATAAAAAAAACCTCGGCTGATACTAACAACAATAAAATATAGCGCGCAGTGTATGATTAATCGTGAATTACATTCACTTACACGCTTTATGAACAGTCGAATGAAAAAATACAATATTCCTCAGCGTCCGACTTCCAAAAAATTGTTTATTTCATTTTTTGAAAATTCAAAAATTGTCTTTTTTATTTAAATAAGAAGTGTATCTGTAAAATGTATACAGTACCTTCTCTAAAATATGAGATTGTTTTGGTTTTTTTTTTGCTTTTTTTGTATATATATATATATCATGTAATGAATTGGAATTATTTTTCGTACTTTTGCAATATTATTGTAATTTTTTTTTTTTACTCAGCCGTACATATACAATTTATTTATCCGCTTAGAATAGATTTCTTTCGAATTTATAGTAATAACCAATACTCCAAAACTTCGTGTAATTAATTCACTCGAACGACGTCCCCGCAGCTGATTGCCATTTTTTTTTTTTTTACCGACCACTGAAAACTTTACGAATGATCAGACCAAATAATTGGGTAAATTAAAAAAAAATTTATTGCGAACAAAGCGCGTCGGAATCAATATCGACGTGTTTCTTTCTTTTTTTTTTTTTTTTTGAAGACCAATATTATTATTATATTCCGGTAAGTTTTACGGAGTTCCGTTTCGCCGAAATTCCGTAGGTTTCGCCGAAACTCTACAGTATAATATATATTTACACAAAGTCGTGTATGAAATCGTTGTAGTTTTAATAACTGATAATTAAATACAGTAATGATTACTGTTGGCGAAATAAAAATATCTACAATAAAACGACGATATTAAAAATCACTCTTTTTGTAATTAAAAAAACTACAAAGGTGTATATCTTTAAAAAAAAAAACATAAAATAACTAATTTTTTTCCCCCGTATATTATTTAAAAACAATATTAAAAAAAAGAATGATATTAGTTAAATTTGCGTACACTTCTTACGGAGGTTTTACTTGTTATTCAAATATTTTCATTGGAAACGGTATTGGATTCCGTTAATTTTTTTCGATTGTATTCAATTAATTTTACGATACGGTTTACGTGGCAAAATTACAATTAATAAAATGAAATTGCGTTTTTTTTTTTTTTTGACTGCAACATAAAACCCGTTTTATTTTTGGGCGAACCGGGCCTGAATCGAATAGATTCTCTTAGTATTTGTCCTGGTAAATAAGTGCGTTTCACAAAATCAGAGACAATGTCAATCCAGCGGGTATAGAGTCATAAATAAATGAATAAGCGTAGGTCATATAAAGATTATGGATGAGAGTGTTTTGAAAAAAAATCAGCGGTTGCCGAACGTTTGACGTTACGGTTTCGTACGATTGTCTTGGAATACGAATTTCCAACGAATATTGCGCGACATCAAAAATCGATTATATCGAACTTCGAGCTTTTTTTTTAATTCGACGATTTCAAAGAGTTCGACTACATTGTAAAAGTTAATTTAACCTATTTTTTTTATACCAGTTCGTCAATGACGACGTCTCTGTGGCGCCGATTCTTCCCGTGTAGAAATCTTTTTCTTCTTCGTTAAAAGGATAGTGTGTGTGTGTGTCACGAGTACATATATTTGGTAAGTTTTAAAGAGTCATAAAGAAATAAATAGAATATCGTAGTGTAAAAAAAAGAATTCGGATAAGTTCGTGTCCGGGTTGGATGAGTGGTCTCAAAAAGAAACACGAGTTCACCTTAAATTTAAGGTTTCGGTGTTACTGACACGTCTCAATAAATACATTCTTACGAGTCGATCCTGCAGTAAGACGGTCCGTGTGCACACACAAATGTTTCTCGTAAATTTGCCACTAAAAATCGTGCTATGATTTTTAATAGAAAAAAATTGTAATTATATTTTTTTCTATCGAGTGATCATCCGATGGTGATCGTCCCTTATACACAAATACCCACGAAAAAAAAATCGTTTTCAACCGATTAGCAATTTTTTTTTTGAACAACTCGTGTTAAAAAAGAAATGAATTCTCATTTTTTTAATATAGCACGCGCAATGACGGAAACTTCTATTCCTTCTGTTCAGTTCTCTTCGCTTTTCATCACGATGGACTACATTATGCGCGTTTTTTGTCTCGGCCTTTTTTTCGTACACACACACACACACATATTATTATACACGTATATTTACACAGAGATAAAGTCAAAATTTAATAAAAAATATTAAGACGCAAGTATACGTATACACACTACAACTGGGTCAATCGATCGACAACCAGTAATATGAATCGACGTGAATAATTTTAATATATTAATAGACATTTATATAAGTCGGATGTTTCTATCATAATACGTATAATATATTCGTTAAATAATTTAAATGGTTATAAAAAGAATGCGCTGCAAACCCGCGTACGGTTATACGAAAAACCGAGTACATTTTATTTTTTATACATTTCGTAATACGTTGTCATATATACGTCATTTATCGCCGAAGGGAGAAATTGTCGGAAAAAAATGTAGATTAAACGATATACCGCGTCGTGATGTGTAAAGGTCTTTTTTCGCCGTCCAAGAAGAATCGCGAAAAGCGGAGCGAAAATGGTGGAATCAAAAATGTTGTTTAAAGGCGAAGTTCCAAAGGCCTTGTCAAACTAATTCCAAATGACAGTGTGTGCGAACAAAAGCGCGTATTCGCAGGGATAAAAACACTTCGCAATACGCGTCTTTCGGATAATAATTGTTGCCATTATATTCGAGCGAAAAAACAAAACAGAATACAACTGAACTTGAAATGAAATAAAATATTACAGAAAAAAAAAAAGGAAATATTATACACACACGAGTCGATTTACCGCGAAAAATGTCGTTAAAAACGATTTTTTTTTTACGAAAACGGGCATTTAAAATAATATACGAAATCCTTTCCGGATCGTTTAGAGGACAGCCACGGCAAACTCTCCTCTTGGACCTCGAGCAATACGTACGTGTGCATAGCACGTGATTTGTACGACTTTTATGTCACCGGGAAATATACTCTATAGGATTTTATATGCGCGTAAGCGTCGGCCCGTTTAAGGAACCAAAAAAAAATAAAATATTTTTCACTCGTTCGTGTGCGCGTATAAAGATCGCGGTAATACGTAAATGGACAGGGGCAACAAATATTTACTTGACACACCACATAACTACTATTACACGCACAACGACACTCGGCAACACCACTGAAACGGATTATTTATTTATTTATTTATTTATTTATTTATTTATTTATTTATGTAAAATTCGTATTGTAATAAGTTATATTACGTAACGTGTAAAATTATTTTAAAATGTGCGCAGTGTGCATTTTGTATGATTAATTTTCAAGGTGAGCAAAAAATCGATCGGCTAATATATCGGATCGGTATCGTATTGAACTTTTGTACCAATATATTATATTATAAATAATAAACGTTAAAACGCGTCGATCTAATGCGAATCGTTGTTATTACGCTGGTGCGTACTACGATCGCGGTTTTTTTTACATATACTCGTATATAATTTTTATTCCGTTATACGATAAATAATGAAACTCATTCCTACATCGCGCGGTATACACTCGCAATGTAAATAAAACAAATATAATTCGCACTTTAATATTACTGTGAATAATAATCGAATATGTGTTTTTTTCATTTGTTTTTATTGCGCGCTTACGTTTTATTTTAACAGAGTTACGATCGGATTCAAACGTCGTGACGTTAAACGTGTAAAAAAAAAAAAATGTATAATATGTATTTATATAAGAGTTTTGGAAAAAAGTTAAAAAAATTGTTTGGTTTGTTTTTTGGGGGGGGGGAATGATATTAATAATTGCAATATTTCATTTGTTATGTAACAATTTATATATATATATATATATATATATATATATATATTGTCGTTTGTGTTTAATTCGTTTTTTTTTTTTTTATACGTCATTACGCGAATATTATTTATTTTCTTTTTATTCGTTTAATATCTCTGACATCTCTTACTTTTGCAGCGAACAATATATTATCACAGACGACGATTACGCGGGAGTTATTTATTTTTCGACGAAAATCTACCGAAAACAACTGAATTCGGAAAACGAATTAAAATTGGTGGGAGAAAAAGTTATATTATTAAATTCTTCGCGAGTTTTGCAAATTTGTTGTCTCGATCGAAACAATTCAGAAATACAAGGGGGAAAAAACGCGTTCGAATAACACAGCCGTTCTACACAGCGTTGTATTTATAAATTATTACGTCGTTTTCTATGTGTATAATTAAAAAAAACTTTGCTGCCGCCGCGCGTACCTAAGTTATTTTTTCTTTTTATCGTTGCGAAATAACGTTTCAAAGAATATTGACCGTAGCTATATTATATACTATATATAAAAGCGTTCGAGGATAACAATATGTACAATAACAGTAATTATTAATAATTGAACGAATCGCGTTCATAATTTTATTGAATTACACGTTGGATTTAAAACGCCCGAACGTCTAGTGAAATTACGAATATGAAAAGCATCGTTTCGTCATTTACACCATCCCGGAATCATTAAAACATTTTTGTTCCTTATTTCTCGTGTTCGCGACGTGGCCGTACGTTTACTCCTCGCGATGTAGAATTACGTTTCATAGCACTAGTGGGGGAGTATGAAGTAGTAAAAAAAAATAAAATAATTATACGTGTATATTACATTTTATTCAATCGTAAATGATTTTATTAATTAACGATTTGAATATTCGTTAGCCTGCTGTTGCTTTAACCATGCACAGAGTTGTTATTGTGTATAGAACTAACGTAACGCTAATTAAACGATACAAAAGAGAAAACTATGTAAATGATGCGAATTACGCTGCATTTGTAAAATTAATAGAAAAATTAAAAAAGTATTATAATTAATTTTTTTATATATATATAAAATTGTTTTCTTCTTGTCTGGTGCCAAAACCGTATCTCGTAACGATTTTCTACGAGCAGAGTGAATTGTAAGCACATTCGAGGAATACGTGTTCGACCGAGAGATTGCAGTGACATTTTCCGCGCATATGGTCCTTTTTACTCGTTAAGTACGAATGAGTTAGTACTGTACAATCTATACGTATTCTGGTAATTGTGAAACGTCCTCATTTCTACTGAATTTCGTGAGTGGCTCTAGCCATGTTTTTGTGAAAGATTTTATTAGAAGTAATTTTTTTTCGTCCTCATTTTGTTACAATTGTTACAATAATTTGAGACTGACCAGGTATTTAATCAGTCCGTACAACTATGTTACGCGATCATTTCATTATAATGGCTGGTGCGACGGATAATTCTATATAGTTTTCAGATTGCTATCTGATCCGTTTATATTTAACTAATATTTGAAGAAACCACGTGGACTCGTGTTCGAAAATGTAGTGCAAGTCGTGTACCTTGACGCTACAATCGAAATAAAAAAACAATGGCAGCTGGGTAGTCGAAATAATGGACCGTGCGTGCACAAAGCAGATAAGACCTACTTTGCGCCATTGGTTATGCTTCAAGACCAAGTCATTGTAAATTACGATCGTATACGGCAAGAGTCGAATAGACGCTCTAACCGTACGGATGATGCGTGGTGTAGACGATGACCGTACAAATAAAGATTTTTGTCTTTTGATCGAATAAAACGTTGATAACGTGGTGTGACACGTGATAATGAATTGTTGGCGGAAATAGTTTTAAATTGAACCCAGTGCGTTGAATTCGAGTCTTATGCGAGTAGTCGATAAATATCAATCGTTTTTCACCAACCAAACAACATTCTATGGTTTTTCTTTTATTGTCTCCGAAAACAAATCTATTTCAGAGGATAACGTTGAAATAATAAAGAAGGTGTAAATCAATTCAAAAAATTTAAGCGGTTTTTAGAGTTTATACTCGAAGACTTCTAAATCACTGATTAAAAAAGTAGCAGGACGAGTGCATAATATTTCAGCTAGTGATTAGGAATTCTGAGGGAGACTAATATTTAAAAACGTATATGATGTTTACTTCATTAGTAATAAAGTGAATTCCCGTATTTTTCGATTAAAACTCGTGTGTTTAAATAATTCAATTTTTTTTAAGCATATTTTAACGCTTTTTCATAGATCCAGGACACATTACGGCATGCGAATCAAAAGCGCGTGACATGAAGTTCTTAGCCGTTGAATACAACACACGTTTGTATATATTGTATTTAAACTGCAGAATGTACAAACGTTTCGTGTATAAAATAAAAAAATGATCAAACTTTATTTAACATAATACCGGATCCGATTATTCGAAAAATACGTATAGTTTATTCGAGTGTTATAAATAATTCGAACGGTGTACTCGTAAGACTTTTAAAATGATTTTAATCGTTTAAGTACAAACCATATTTTTGTATTTTTTTTCGTTTCTTTTTCCTATAATATTTTTTACTATAATATCAATATTTTCTGTAAATAAAACTACGATATTTTAAGAGAATAATCAATTTTTTTTTGCCGGTAAAAAAATTCGATCTAAACTTTATTATATAAAACGATTTAATAAACGATGTGATATATTTAATGGTGTTCAGAGCACAGCACATAAGTGAATGCTCTTAAAAGTCTCAACGACCGGACAAATATAACGATTATGACGTTTTTTTTTTTATCGCGCTATTCGAAATGTAAAATCCAAATACTTCGACATTGTTGAAAATTGTAGAAGAAAAAAAACGATAAAATAATTGAATATCGCAATAGAGTTATTGATTAGTATAGTAAATACGCATATTGTACCGTAGAAATTTATATTATGTTAAAAAAAAAAACACGGGATATCGATGTAAAAACATATATTCCTGCAATCGTCTACCTACTTATAATTCATTCTTTGCTTAGAATACTGCACACATTAATTTCACGCGTTAATCGCGTTCAACTATATAATATGATATATATAATAATAAATCCTCCTCGATATATAATATTACATATATTATTATATACGTATATAATACGTACGCTGTTTGTCGGACTGTGAAATACGGATATTGGAAAACTGTTTGGTGGCCGAGTGGCGATTAGGAATTATATTTGAAATAAAAACACTATACGTTTTATTTATTTATTTATTAATATAATTTAAGAAATAACGTTTAATTGTACGATACGAATATATTTTAACATATTTAAAAAAAAAATCGTTTCGGTATTGTCATAATATTTTTTTTTTAATAAATAATAATTAAGTTTTGTCGGTATTATACAAGATACTTTTATAGGATATTGTGTTATACACTACGTTTTAGATATTGGTAAGCGTAGTATTTATGAACCGATGTGTTCGAAAAACGAATCAGAGGGAATAGTTAGCATAATTTGAAATAATTAACCGATACGAATAACATTTCTAGGATTGTGGATCTTAATAATACAAGTGGTTTTTTTTTATCAAGTCGACTGTTATTTTATTCCTGTTAATTTTATGTTTTTAGTTGTATAAATACCGAAATTCTTCGTAAACTCAAAAAAAAAAAAATAAAAATTCAAAGGAAAAAGCACAATGAGGTTATTACAGTTTTTAAAATATTTTCCGAATGTCATACGAGAATTTTTTAAATACTAATGAATCGTTATATGTAATAAACATTTGTACATTACACGTTATAATTGTGAACCGGTAAAAATGATTTATTTTTCGAAATTACGGAAGATGGAATTTGATTTTGTCAAAAAAATTCACAGGTTTTATTTAGTTCTTTTTTTTTTTGACAACTTTTCGCCAAACATAAAAATAAATCATCGGGAAAATCGAAATACGCCTGTATTCGTTATTAGAAAAAAAGTGAAAAAACTTTGAAAAAAAAAATTTTTTTCTATAAATCATTATAAAATTCTAATATATAAAACACGTTCGAGCGTCCATTAAATGTTCCGTGCATTGCAATAATATTTACAATAATTATAATACGATATATTTTACTATATGTTATATTTTATAATGTTTCACAAAATTATCCGTTGATATAGTAATAAATGTATTATGCGTATTTTCGTTACTGTTATTGTTGTTACGAACGGAATATAAATACGTTCTTAATACGTACAACAATAATTGCGTTACAACGCGGTTGAAAAAAAAAAGAAATTCAATGATGTTATTGATTTAAGGATATGATATATTATGATAACAAAATATTGGTATAATTATTATTATTATTATTATTATTATACAGATATTTGTGTAGTCGTTTTAACGCCATATTCGTCGGGTATTTATAATTTTATTCACGCGAGACCTTGACGCGGAGATCTTTGATCGTCAGAAAATCGAATAAAAAGGATATCCTAAACGAATTTCAAAATAAAAAAACAAATATATTTTTTTTTTTTTTGAATTTTTCTCGCATTTTCTCGTGGTGTACACGATTGAAAAACATTTTTTTTTTTTTTTTTTTTTTGCTTTTGCCAATAAGACGAAATATTTCGAAACAACACTGTCCAGTCGCGCGGATGCGTTTGCGTCGTACATTATATAATTGTTATTATTTTTGCCAAAAAATTACCATTACGGCGGTAGGAGGAGAAAAAATTCTCACATTTTAAACACGAATTGTTTCCTCGTCCACCGTCACGTGTCACGTCAAACCGCAATAATTATAATAATAATAATAATGAGCTTTTTATTTTAGATTTTCGATTCGTCTTGTGTGTGTATGTGTAACACGCAAGGTTATATACAGCACGCTCGTACATACGTGAAACGTATTGAAACTCGTTATCCTTTTTACGTCCCCGTTCCGATCTGTCTTTTTTTCTTTTTTTCTACTACGCGGACAACCGCCGCGCATATACACGGACACTTATATTGGCACGACGTTTCTACAGGAACACAAACGGATAATATCTATGTAATAACAAGTGCACGCCTATGCGCGTATGGGTGTTTCTAAACGCCGCAACGCGCGCATAAATAATAATTTATGATAAATTATTCCTATATAAAATGAATAGTAATTCCGCGTTTATATTAAAAAAAAAAAAATAATAATAAATAAATACATTCCACCCGTGTCGCATAGATATAATATGTTTATAAAACGAAATTATAGGCCGTTTTTACACTGCATTCATACGATAATTTTTTTCGATTCTGAGCTGAGCGATATAACGCGTATATATATATTACCGTATATTATGATCGCACAGTGTTATTGGCTTTACAATAATAAAGACGCGCGGCGTTTTGTCGTTGTCTGTACACGAAAATTCTACCAGAAGGAGTGTTCTAAATCTTTAGCTAATCGTTCGTTCCCTGCGGCAAACTGTGCACCTGCTCGTGATATTCTAATTTTTGTGGTAATTTTTCGATTCTCTCAAAAGCGTCGAAAACCTCGAAGACTGACGACAAATTACGTGAAAACGCGATTTCATTTGTTACGATTATCAATTTTTCGATAAAGTGTACTTATAGTTTATAATTTTTTATACGTTTGGTAAAACGTAAAACGGCCGTAGAGTCTTGAAATTTATTACCGAGTATAATATGTGACTTTGTACTGTATATTAACGAAAATGATTTTCGAAATTTTTTTTTGACTACCTAGGTTTATTTTCAAGAAATTTTGTTAAATAAGACGAATCGTGAAAATATTGAAATGTACTTTTATTAAATGACTTTATTGTTTTGTTATAATTGGCTTTAAACGAATATAAGCGATGTCATTACTGTTTCAAGAATTGGACTTGAATTGAGAATGATCTTCGGTTTTTTCATTTTTTTATTAGGCTTTGAGCCATTTTCTTATCTCTCTTGGTCGATTGGTAGCAGTGGTGATGTTAAAGTTTCGAAAAATATGATTAAAAGAGAGACTTCATAATTATACATATTTGCACCTAAATATTCTGTTAATTTTTTCCATCGATTCAGTTCGAACCCGGGATAAAAATTTGAACATTTTCTTTTTTAGAGAAATTGAAAATAAGTCGCTGTTTTTTTACTTTTGAAACACGCGCAAAATCCGACCAACGAATGTGCGCAACAATGACTCCGCGAAATTTCAAACATTGTTTCAACGAAATTTATCGCCGAAGAAGTAATGCTATAATTTGTATCATTCACCAACAAATGTCGAGTTAAATGAATTTGACTATTTTTTTAAATTTATTACTATTTTTTATTTCATTTAAAACTATTAATCGAATGTTATTTAGTTGAGATAGGTCGCGTCGATACGTTATACGTAATAATGTGAATTATATCATTCGGGGACACCGTGCAATTCCACGTGCTCTTAGGATAAAGACAGAATACGTAGATGGGTTTAGCTATTCAATATATATATATATATCGAGTCTATAAAAGAACGAAAAATTCACGACGTGATACGCGTTACAAAATAAAGCAAATATCGTATTACTATTATATGTACACGTATAATCACATATCGAGTATATGAAGCGTACGAGCATTGCCTTCAATAAATAGCGCATGTTAAATTTACTATATACCTGCGCAAGATAATGTAATGTGTTATGTCTAATTTTTTACGTTACGTTACGTGTAATTTTAACTTAACCCTATAATAACGATACACACTTATTTATATATACGTATTTTTTTTTTCCATTATCTGATTGAATTATATTTAGCGCGTTTAAAAATACAATTACATGTCTACAATATATATATTATATATATATATATTTACGATAATGTAATAATAATGAGAAAAGATATAAAAAAATGTAAATCACACGAAATTGTGTAACTTTTCAGTTCAAAATCGATTTTTCTAAAATACTACGCGTACAGTGTTAATTGTCGATCGCTTGAATATAGTATAATGTTTTCGACGAAGCTCTGCCGAAAAAGAAAAGAATGATGTGCATACTTAAATGATAAACAAATATTTATTATAAATTCGTTGTGCGCTTACATTTCCATTGTTTATTGTGTGGAATTGGTCAGCATAAAGCGTACACATAATACGGATGTTTCTTAGAAATCCAAGGAAACACTCGAGTATTTGATTTTACATTTTTTTTTTTTATTCAAAATCGACTTTACGATAACACAGTTTATTACAAAAATTAAAAGTAAAAACGATTCATTACAATATAACGGGGTCAGTGGTGCCAAGTGCAAGAGATTATCTAGTCTCGATTTTCTATAACATAAGACGATTTTATTATTATTTGTATATATTAACATGTTTACAAGCGCGTGGAATTTTTTAAACGCGTGATTCTAGGTCGACACATGATTCGTATTTGAATTCAATCTTAATCACCATGTGTATATAATTAAATTGACTCTCAACTAGAATCGTTCAAGTGATCTTAAAACCAATGCTCTGTGCGAGTTAAAAAAAAGACGTTTAATTCGCGTGCAGTTCTTACAGATTAATGTGTGATAAAAAAAAAACCCCCGGTTCTAAAGTATCGAGAGGGTTGTTGGTAACGGTTTTGACGATGCGATTTATTTAAAGCAGTAATAGTTTGAAAAAAAAAATTTCACGACGCCGGTTCTGAATTGATTTGGACGTTACCGCTACATATATTGAAGACAATATAATGTTCAACATTTTTTATTAAAAACATTCGGCATTGTACTGCAAGTATTATTATATGCGCCTGTTGTTACAATGAAAATTACAAACGTTTTTGTTTTTTTTCCATTCAACGATTCCTCAGTGAAATAATGTGCACAGACATTTTTATTATATGTGCACTCAACAAAAATTGAGCAACGCGATAAAATGTAAACAACGCGTAAAAAAAATTATTATTATTTTTTTTTTTTACAAATACGTGTAACTTGTTATACGATTGTGTGTATTTTTATTCATAAAATGATAACATACACATATATTTGTGCTATTATTAAAGTAATATTTTAAACGACCCAATTCATTCCATAAAATGCAAATCGAAATTATTTTATTATTATTTACAAATGAATTTATTTAACAATATACGTAATATTATACATATTATATAGGCAGTTTAAAAAAAGTTTAACATAAAAAATAAAATCATTCGTTTTTATATCGTTTTCGCGTATAGCCGATTAAAAAATTAAATAAAAAGGTAAGAAAAACATAATGTTCATTTCATGTATATAGCGTTTAAAATGTAAATATAAAAAAAATCGTTGTCGATTACTTTTATTTTATTACTATTCATTTTTTACACTTTTTTGCACTAAAGAAAGGCGCGCGAGGTAAAACGACAATCACGACAATAATACGAAAAATGCTTTTTTCTATCAATTCGTTATAATCTGCACAACCAGTCGTAAAAACGTTTTGCACAAATTTTTATTATTTTTTAATGAACGCATACACGTGGTGTCTCCGTGTCAATTTCGATTTTATTATATATTTTTTTTTCGTGTACTTATAAATATTATTAATGTTTCAGATATTCCAAAAGTATTTAGATTAAGGTATTATTATTATTTTTTTTTTTTTAATATACAAATATGCAATAACAATAATACGTGAATATTATAACATGTATTTTAATGTTTATCAATAAGAGATAGCGTTCTAATACATTTTTTAGATAGGTCACATTCCGGATCAAAAAAAAATTAATTGATGATATCTATTTAATAAATAAAATTAATTATATTTATATATAAAATATGTATACATTTTATATTATTAGGTGCAAAAAAATTATTATCGGGCTCGAAAAATTAATTACAATGCGGTGCATGATATTTTAAAAAAAGTTAATAAAAATTCGAATTGAATACAATGTAATCTTTATACATACTTATAGCAATATATAATCGTTTTTTTAGCTGTTTTAGGACTGAGAAAAAAAATTAAATCTATATTATAATATATTCGTGTTTATAGAGTTTATGTAATAATATAATTATTGTAAACGCCTATAGACTGTAGTTATATTAATATAAATGTGTTGCGTCGATAACAATCACTTGTGCATATTATTAGTAAAAAAAAAAAAAAAATATATAATTTGTTATTAATTTTTCTTTTCTTTAAAACAAATAACACGTTATAATCGTTTATACGAAAAATTGTTCGTGTACATAAACGCTATAGAACGTTATACGATTATTTTTCGCCTTCGATGTATTTCAAATGGTTAAATTTTTTTCGCTCAATCACACGGAATATGTGTTTAATCGAACAACGTCACAATATCGGTTTATAATTTCGTGTGCGCATAATTAAAAAAAAAAAAAAAAGTCTATTGTCGGCCGTATATATTTGCGCGGTCAACTATAATAGTTCATTTACATTTCAAAGAAATTAACATTAATATATGTTTTTGAAATCAGCTACTTTTGCGGCATACGATTACGTGTGTTATTTGAAAACGAAATCTTTTACAATACCGCGTGTAACTGTACACACAAGGAAAACATGTGCTAGTCGGAATACAATCTGTTTTTATTATTATTATTATTATTATTATTAAAACGATTGATTTTTTTTTTACATATACGTGTGTTAATTAAAACGGAGGAAATACGAAAATTAAATTAGATTATTAGAAAGCCGCTAGTGTTCGTTGTTGATCGGTCGAAAAACGTTAAAAAGATAGAAAAAAAACGAAACCCGATAGGAAAATCGGCGAGAAAATATAACGGCAAAACCGTGGCTAACAAGAACTATATTTTTATACGTTAAATCGGACGGGACGAGAATTTTTCATTTTGCTTTGAATTCGGTAAAAAGAAAAAACAATAATATTCTATATTTTGTTCGCAATAATATTCGTGTAAATGTTTCGACGTTTTTACATTCCGTTGAAATCGAGTACACCCGAACATAGGAGTGAAATAATAATAACATGAGAAACGCGATTAATCGATTATTATACGCGTAAAAACGAAAAAAAAAACGGATATTATTGTGGTGGACGTGTATTCGTTATATTATAAATACGAGAACGATATCTTGCAGGCGGAATAATCGCGCCCCCGCAGTGTATTATTATAACAATATTTGTGTCAATATATTACGATTAGTAAATTTTTGTGTGCGCATACGGCGTGATTATAAGAACAAACGGAAAAATTATATATATAGGGATCATAGCAATTATTATTTGTCGAGGTTTGCTACACTTTCATCGGTTTTTCGCATCCGACTGCGGTTAATTCGATTCGAAAGTGTACTTAGTTTTCGTGGCTATGACAATAATATTTAAAAAACCATTTTCACGATTATGTGATGGTATAAAAAACGTCATTTCAAACTCCTCAATCGCACGTTTTAAAAACACACATTATCGTCCTACGCAGAACGAGAGGGAAATATTTCGGAGAGGTCGATAAACATCGAATTCCGTATAAATCGCCATTCAAATCAATATAATTTCACTTTATGTTTAAACAATTTTTTTTATTTATTTAACTTTACGTCGTTTTAATTCCTTCGCAATTTAGTTTTTTTCCTCTTTAGTCTCGCCACCGTGCTTTATTGGCTTTACGAGGAGATAGAAATCCGAAACGGCAATTTCGATTAAATATACGTGCGCATATTTATAGGAATTATTTATTAGTTTATAAGCGTGTAAAAAATTAGTTCATCAATCTGTTGCGTAACGTTACGCATACGCGTAGTACGCCGTACATGTGTAATGCGGTTTGTTCGGATATATACAGAAGCGACAGAAGAAGAAGAAAAAAAAACACAAAGAATAAATATGTATTTTTTTTCTTTCTTTGAAACAACGTAATACGTGTTTATAGATTGAAATGTCGTTTAAAATTCTTTTTCTTTTTTTTTTTAACTTTTCTCCCGAGTTCAAAATATACGAAAAGTCTTTGAACACGTATTATAATGTGTTACTGGCCGACATTACACTTTAAAAACGATAAATATACTCGTTTTTTCATTTACACCGAAATCGTAAAATAAAAAAAAGAGTCCGTCGGTATTGCCGAAATACAATGTCTATGTATAATAAAATACGAATTCAATCCGTCCGATTATTAACAAAAAAAAAATATATACGTAAACGACGTTTTATAAATATATATATATAATTATAATTTTTCTTTAAAACGTACACGTTAACTATACTCGTATACGCATCTGTATTCGAAAGTGATTTAACATAAATGACGGGAATTAATCGTTAATACATTATGCGTAATCTCCTGCTGCTGCTGCTGCTAAAAAATCGTATTATGAATCATATCGCGATTTTAGTGTACAGTGACAAATTCAAAATAGAAAACGAACGCACTTTGTAGTGAAATGTACATAAAGAGAAGCGAAATGTTTGAAAAAAATAATAGTCGCTGAAAAGTGTGCGAGGAAAGCTAATATATTATAACGCGTTCATATTATAATAATATCCGAAACGGTAATTTCGTTTTTCGAACTATTGATCATTCCGCCGTCTGTAGTGATAAATATACTCGTATATATACGAA
Organism: Chaetogeoica ovagalla; assembly: GCA_032441825.1. Classification (NCBI taxonomy): domain Eukaryota; kingdom Metazoa; phylum Arthropoda; class Insecta; order Hemiptera; family Aphididae; genus Chaetogeoica; species Chaetogeoica ovagalla. The sequence continues at coordinate 9,644,036 of CM063738.1, forward strand.
TATAAGACGTGTTGATAAAAACTCTCACCGTAAATACACGCGTCGATATTAACGCGCGAAATTGTGTAAAACGATTGTTTGAATTGCTCTGTATGAATACATAAATATCGTATCAACACATTAACTGAAATATGTAAAACTAGCCCTACCCGCGGTATATTATTATTATTATTATTATTATTATTATTATTATTATTATTATTTTAATCTAATCAGCTCTTGTCATGTATTGACACAGAAATCGCGACAAACGCAATTTCCAGAGTACGAATGAGTTTTGTTATTATTCGTATTATTATAATTATTATTAACTATTCGTAATATAATATTAATAGAAAGCCACAGAGGAAAAACGATTGGATCTCTCTCTCTCTGTCTATCTGACTGTCGATTTCGTAATAACTTTTGAAAATTTTTTTTATCAAATTCCCAGGATATTGTTATATCTTCTGCATTCATCACATCACACGTCGTCGGTAAATGTATAAATATACTATTTGGTATATGGGGAAAATTGTCGAAATACGACGTGGCGTTATATATTTCGATTTTCTCTCCGGAAAACGAAGCGAATGAGGGAATAGAAACATATTAGTAAAACATGTATGAACATGCCGTCGGGGTCAGAAGTATAAAATCTGTGAATGACAAATCGGACGATTTCGTATTATAGTGTGCTCGTGCAGCCGCACAATATATTATATTATATTGTTTTGGAAAAAAAAAAAACTCGAAAAAAATTCCCGACGACGACGGTCCAACGTAGATTTTTGTAAAGAGACCTTATATAGAAATGGCCCGCGGTGGAAATTCGCGTAAAAAAGAAATACGAATAAAAAAACAATAAGACGCGCGCTTCTTGTGTAGCGCGGCGAGCACCGCGATGATTGTAGAGACGACGGTCGTCGAAAGCCCGCGGTTGTAGAACAAATCGAATCGCGCGCTACGTGTCAGCACCCTATTGTCGGACGTGTATGGCGTACAAAAGCATTTGTACATTTTACGTAATTACATATTATTAGAAAGAAGAAAAAAATAATAATAATAATGATACGACGAGACGTGTAAATTATTTTATTGGTCGTCGGCAAGGCGACGCGTATGGCAACGGGTCGCGGTAAAATCCGTTCCAAGGTCCGTACCGCCGTCTGAAATTCTCGCGGAATCGCTCTGTAGACATTTTTAGAAAACCGACGAAATTTCTCCACACTGTGACGCTCATTTTATTTTATATTACACGCGAGTTGTTTAATGTAATTCGCAATAAACCCTTCAGCGGTACGTCATGAAAATAACGCGCGCAAGGACTGATTTAGGAATTAATTTTCACCAGGGTGGGGGTGGGGGAGAATTTTTTTAACGAGTGTATAAATCTGAATTCAACGAATTTTTTACTATTTCTTCTTCTTCGTAGTCGACGGGACGACTTATTTGAGAAAAGCGAACGTCTCGTCACTTATACACGTATTAACGCGTTAAGAAAAACGTACGCGTTTTGCGATAGAATCGCATAAACCTTGAATAAGTCGTCTGTACATGATGGAGGACAAACTTATTGTAGGCTTCGGCTAACTGTAAACGTTTGAAACGTACAATTTTCCACGGAATTTTCGAAAAACTTTATTTTAACAAACGGCATTTGCCAAACACTTTTCGCTCCGCGAAACCGCCAAACGTTTCTCTGGACATCGTGCAGTAGACCAGCTGTTTGCGACCTGTGGTAAGCGAAGAAATTTTACGATTATCGTCTTATTATTATTAACATTAAACATAATTTTTTTCATTGTAAAATAATTACAGAAGTAAACTCGATATTCAAAATGATTTACGGACGAAAATAAGTTCCGTTCAACCTGATCGATGTTCTTGTACAAAATAAACAACAAATTTTACAATAGGTTTATAAATTTTAATTTAAACATTAATATTTACCTGAAAATTAAGGATCTTTTTCACTTTTATGAATGTTGTACAATAAAAAAAAAATGTTAATAATTAAAAAGATTGTAAAAAAATTAATTTGACTCTCTTAATTTAATTAAATTATTAATGCGGTTATGCGTATTGATCATAAAAGTGTCTAATAATAATTGGCAATAAAAAGGTTGGGTCTAACTCCTGGTGTAGACAATTTACTCGGAGTTCGACTACACACCGTGAGATCATTTTTCGAATACAAACGTATTCTTAGCTACATTTTTTACACGAAACGTTTTTGACGGGATCCCAGTATTATTCTTTTCTTGGGTTTACTATATTCAATAATTTATTTATTTATCATTCTCTGTTTTACTTTTTTCATAGCTAATAATCAATTTACGTCGACGGGGCTTTTCTGTGTGAAAATCGCAATTTTCTTTTTTAATTTTCTGGTTTATTTTATAGAAAAAAAAATGCTTAACATCTTTCGGCAAATAATACTAATTATATATTACGATTGTCACACTGCAATAAATGTCTGTATAATATGTTTAGCCTATACATGTAATATATATATATATATATATACGTATATATAAGTATTTGTAAAATACGCGTCTATTAAACACTGAAACGCCGTGGTATGTCACCTATATCGATATGTTTTCGTAACGAAATATTTAATTTGTGTCTAAATTTAAAGAATGTTTGTAATATCAAAACAAAAGTGTTGTTCGGAAACAATTTATAATTCATGAACTATGCGTTTGTGTATTCGTTATTAGATTTACCAGAGATATGGATATCAAGTTACTGCTGGCCACGCAGGATGACGAGAGGGAAGTATTCATAATAATAATAATAATAATAATAATAATAATAATAATAATAATAATAATAATAATAATAATAATAATAATAATAATAATAATAATAATAATAATAATAATAATAATAATAATAATAACAATAATAATAATAAAAACGTTGTCAATTTTTATTATTATTATTATTATTATTATTAAATGTAAAAAAAAAATCGACGTATACAACGCGATTTAAAAATAACTTTTTATACGAATAATTTTCTCTGCTTATTGCACACAATTACAGTACACATAAGTATACACAATAATGGAACGCGTGTTTACTTCATAATATTATAATGTAAATACGCTGTTATTATTATTATTATTATTATTATTATTATTATTATTATTATTATTATTATTATTATTATTATTATTATTAATACAGGGTGTGGCAGTGAAACGAGGGATTTAAAAAGTTATATATAAAAAAAAATCAATAAATCTATTTCTTATTATTACCATTATAAAGTGTGTTAAAAACAGTGTATAAAGAATGTATTTTTTTAATTTAATATTTTTAAAAGAAATATGCTAGATGACCATTTCCGTCTCAAAGCATTCGTCAAGGCGTCTCTGAAAGTTGAACGTAACATTTGCTGAGATATTTGTGCTACGTCTTTTCGCATTCTTAGCGTTTTGAAGTCCTCATGTATCCTCGGTGTTCTTCGGAATACTCTACCGATTAATACATCCCACGCAGAAAAAATTCAGCCATCATAAGATCGTATTTTTTTTTTTTTTTTGAGTACGAACACGGAAAAGCAATCACTGTATAAATTCAAAACGGTATTCTCACAGATGTTGCATGATTTTCTTTCATTCCACAACTCGTTAAACGTATTGTGTAAATGTATTTTTGCACGACAAGTTGCAAACACGAATATTGTAAAAAATTTATTTCTGAACCGTTTAATTTCTCGAAATAAGGATATTACACGGGAAGGGGGTTTACTAGATTTTACTAACTTGTGTTTTTTTTTGCGCGATAATCTAACAAATAATTGTAACTAAGTTACAATAAACAAAAAGTAATAAGCAATAAGCCTACACCTCCTCCCCCTTGTGCACTATATTACACGTGTTTTTAAGATTTTTTTTTTTTTTATTATAAAACAGTTAAGTCAAAACAGGCAACAAGTGTTATCGGACGTAATGGTTTTGTAAGAGATAAGCTTTAAAAGTCATTTGTACCGATTCTGATGACGCGCTGAAGTCAAAGAAACATAATGAACATGCGCGTTATCATCACTGCAATTAGTTATTAAAGTACGAGCAGAAATACACGCCTTGAACTCGTGGCGAATAAACTATTAAGACGAATAGGAATGCCAAAGGACCGAAATAGTGTTATAATAAATATGCGTATTTAAAAAAAAAAAAAAACCATTTCTCTGTAACTATTATACATATGTTGTAGATTTCCTAAAAGTCTCAAAATAAAAAAACGTACACCACTCGAACCTAATATTACCTAATATGTCCACACACACATAACGCGTTATGACGATATGACGACGATAGTCGCGCACTGCTGTGAAGCTTTTGCCGAGTATTAAAAATATACTTACAAAATGATCTCCATCTACAACTATGTTGTGTCTCACCGAAACGTTCTATTTTCTGTCTTCGAACGACTAAAACCCTATTCAAGAGGCACTCACTATATATATGAGCGAAAGAAGTGTTGGGTTATAAGTTATAACCGTCGTTCTCGTCATGTAATATATAAGTAAAACGATTCGACAATGTAAGTAGAAGACGTTTTGACCGTTTTTGTTGAACGAAAAAAAAAAAATAATAATCTCGAAGACAAATGAAAGCTTTAGATTGGGCGACATACGTAAGATCATCGATCGATAATTGTTTTTTTTTTCAAAAAAAAAAAAAATAGTTTTATTTTTATTTCGAGATAAAATCGTATTACTTATACGTTGTGTATAATGCTACTGCGATGTGTATAAAATATAATAGTCTGAGACCTATGAGTGACACTAACTCATATCGTTTTAGAAGGCGTTTATTTTTTTTGTGCTAATTGAGACACTGTGTCAAACGTAAAAAAAGCTACAACACGTAATGATTATAATATACAATAATTAATGCGATTGCCGACGGAATTTGTAAAAATGTATTATAACAATTAGAAGAAAACGATAAAAAAATTATTTTGCAAAAAAAAAACCACGGTTTATCGGCTACTAGGTACATCGTTATTTATAATGTTGTAACTGTTAATAACATTGTTATTACTCGAAATAATGCGGTGTATTTAATCGCATAGAAATTATGCAATATTCACGCACTAATATAATATACATTTAATCCATTTCCGACTATAGTTCGTATTCTAAATGTGATAAGCGTATATGTATATATATATATATATATAAAAAGATTGCAGCAGTAGTAGACTTTGCATGCTAATTTATAATAACGTGTTCCGTTTGTTTGTAATCGTTTTTTTTTTTTTAATCATTCAAATACCTTGGCAATCGATTCAATATATTTATATCGATAAAAACGGAATGAATTATCTCTCACTATATATACTAACATAATATTACTCACAATTGTCTCTGCGCTTCGATCGAAACTTCGGTTGCATAATAATTACTTTATGTACCGCGATATTTATAAAAAAAAATAATATAATAATTATATAGCCTGCGCGTTCAGAATATACTATATCAACTGTACTTATTATAATGTACGAGCGTACGGAATATAAAACGCGATTTTATTTCTTTTACGTTATAGATAAATTAACATTATTTTTCTGACTTTTAAAAGTGTATACCCAAAAATTTTAATTATTTAATAATTTAAAAATGTATAGTTTTTCGCACAATACTCTATATCGAAATATAATCATATAAATTGATAATCGACGTGTTTTTTTTTTTTTTTAAATGCAAACCTATTACAGCGTGCAACACCGCGATATCGATAATATATTGTGTAAACGACTGTCAAAAAAAAAAAAAGAATTTCAAATACAAATTATTTTGTGACTGTAAATTTGTTCACGTTAAATTTCTTGCGTTTATGTATTACGGGTCTGTTGTCCATTACGATCAATTTGACAATTGTATAAATATTCAAAGACATGTAGAAAAAACAGCAATTTTTTTTCCCTCCTCCCAACGACATTTCATTATACGGTCAATATTTTGAAATACTGTACAGACATAACGATAATAATTAGTCACATCTGCGAAAATATTATATTCATCCGAAGTACATAACGTTTCGTAAATAATATAATCATTTCGTTACGAACATTATTAATAGGTGTACCACCTATTACATGTACATTATAATTGTACATATTTATGCGATTATTGCGAATATATCGATTTAAAAATATGCCTCAAGGTCGTTTGAGATAATATCGGATAATTTTACTTAATTAACTTTTTTTTTTTTTATTACCAATAATTATTGGCATAATATGTTTCAATGATTGATAAAAAAAGAAGTAAATAAAACACGTTTTGCATGTTTTATTATTATTATTATATACGTGAAAAAAAAATTTATTCGGAGAGTTATTATTCTCCACACGTATGGATAAAACGTATTATGTGTTATTTTTTTATATAATAAAAAAATAACGACGATTTTTTTATATATATATATTTTTTTAATCGATGAATTTTACGCGTTTTTGTAGATAATTCCATTTTCAGCACACCTATTATGAGTATCTAATAATTTTTCAACTTATTGACATTACACGAATGATGGAGAAATTATCAAAATAATTACGTAATTATTATAAAATAACGGTTTTCTAAACAATTCCGGTGTCATTATACGTAGTATAAAAATGATGTAATAAACTATAATAAATATAGTATAGAATGCAAAAAAATTCGTGAAATTTCAAAGTAATATGAACGAATATGATATAATGACCGAAACTTACAAGCAAAAAAAAAGCTATACAACGGACGTTGAAATTTCATTTTTGACACGTGTATATAAATTGAAACGAAGAAAATTCAGTTCTTCGGATAATATTTAAAATCACACGATGTAATAGAGTTCTAACGCCTGGGAAATCCAGCATAGGAATTTTTCACGCTATACTTGAATTTTTTTTTTTTTTATTAGACTGTTATAGTGCATTCCATCAAGTTTGGTTTTTGATATTTGAACGAAGAAGAAACGAATGAAGGAGAAAAGTAAGGAAAATGAGGAATCTTTTATTTTTTAAAAAGATATATATATATATACCATTAAATAATCAGGTGTAATATTATATTTATTATATGTTCATAGAGAACCGTTTTTAACGAGTAAGATTTTATGTATACGTATCATATAGATGATGGCACTAGACAGTATATTGACTGTATTATATCGATGTAACAGCTTCCCACACTATTATATATATATTAAATAAATATACTCGTGTTTTCAAGACTTTATTATTATAGTAGCGTAATTTCCTTATTATTTTGAAGATATTTTCGCACTGTGTCGAATATAGTTTTTTATTATTATTATTATTATTCACTGAAAATAGTAAAAAATTTGAAAAACGACAATCACACGCATAAACGCTAAAAATATATTAAATACATATATATATATATATAGGGTTTTATTATTCTGTATTTAATAATTGTATTGAGTTGAATTCAACGCCCCCAATTGTGGGGATGCGTAGGTTTTTAAAAATACTGCTGGTGTCAAAATATTGAATATACTGTTTTCAATATAATTAATTTATACGATGCTTTAGAATTCAATAGATATCAATTTCAGAACACTAATGGACTATATAAACTCCAATTGTATTTTTTTTTCATCGCGTTTATAATGTTGAACGTCAAATTTGTTGTAAATTCTAAACGAATAATTTAAATTTCATCTGTAAATTTGTCGAATATTGATTCGGTACATTTGTAATTTAATTAAAAATAAGTTATTGAGGTCGTAAGCCCGACGTTACGACGAAATAAATTGCATTGCGAAACGCCACTGTTATTTTACACTTAAACAGTTCCGTTTCTATAATATTCCCGCCATTGGAACATTGCAGATTATATCGCGTACCAGTATTTTTTAACGGTTTGTGTACAAGAAAATACCTTTGGAAACAAACGTTGAAAAATGTTCATTTGACAGATCGAACACACGTATTTGAATACATTTTGCGACTTGCTTTTACTGTCAGGATCATTTTTCTTATTGTTATTTTTTTTTTGTAGATTTCAAAATTAAAATAAAAAGTGACGATTGTAATCGTTAGACGTTGGCCGTGAGAATATATTTTTTTTGTATTCTAAACGACTTTATATACGATATATATATATATATATATATATAAATAATTATCCTTCGTCAATATAATATTTAACGAACGGTATATTCGGTGTAAACGAGTTGATTTCAATAAAAATTTTGGGATTTTTTTTAATACGATTTGTCAGTAACACTTACTGTTAAGAATTATTGTTATACACAAATTAATAGACATTGGAATCGATATAATAAAAAAAAAAAAATTTCTACAATTTTATAAGTATTGAATTTCCATTATTACAACAACAACAACAAAAATTACTTTTCCAATTTAAATAAATCATTGCCCGTCTATTATGGTAAATAGATGTAAATTATTAATAGAAGACAATAATGTTGCCTATACAGAACACCTTAGAAATAAAAAAATGTTTCGTTTAATATTTTACTTTTTGCGTAAATTATTATCGAACAAAATTTGTTTTGTTTTGTTATCGAATAATAGTAGTTGTTTTGATTTAAAGACTATGGAAATCTAACCGTTCGTCAATATGGCAAACTGACTTATGAAACAATTAAAATAAGCAGTTGAGTGTTATTTTTTATTTTTTTTTTTAATTTGTCTTTTTATATCGATTGATTGAGGAGAGAAGGTCGCGAGTAATGAATAAATTATTTAATGTTTAAAATATTAATGAACTGAAATCGTATAAATGTCTTGAAATTTGTTTGTTTTTACCGACGCTTTTAACGATGACGACGACGACGACGACGACGACGGTAAAAATGTTGCTGCATTTTATTTTTACGACATAGATAATTTGATATACGAGATTATTATAATTTTCGGAAATTAATAAGTATCGTTGGCATACGATACTTGGTGTATTGATGATTAATAGTATACACGTTTAACTCTCGTTCTTTTCTTTTTCGAGTTAAAATTTGCGTCGTGTAAAAAAAAAAAAACGTACAATGTCGCACAAATACCGTATTATAGAAATACACCACGACGATTGTAAACACACGATCGTGTGTTTAAAAAAATAAAAAGTGTTCTCGAGAAATGTTTTTGGTCTGAAATATTAATAACAATCGCGTTCTCATCGCGTGCCGTAATTCGCGTGTAAACAAATCGAGTGTTGATAAATTTCGGGATCGGATGTTTTAGTATTTCGTGCGTTGACGTTTGAAAACAAAATCTCTCGCAATAACATCGGCAATGTTTTCGCTCTTAACGCTAAAACGCTAATCGCAACACGGGAAAAAAAGAACAACACGCCGACTTGTATTCGAATAGATGAAATGTATTTTTTAAACACGTTCTCCCACACCGAATCGAGCGCGTAAAATCGTTTGTTAAAAACAGATTACCATTCGCACAAACACCGAACACATTGATAATATTATACGAATACGTTGTATCGTACAATATATGCGTATACAGATGACGGCATCGACGGAGATATATTTTTAATTATTCAATATTTCAATAATTATTATTATTTTCGGTAATAAAACGCGCGCGAAGTCGTAAAATCCAAATTGACTTTTGATACGTTAAAATCAATATTGGATGACTGCAATACGCCCGATGAATGGCGCTATATATATATTATAAATATCGGGATTAGTTTGAAAATTATTATCGGAAATCGAATATCGTTGAACGTGTCCAAACACGAATCGTCAAGTAATTTCAAAAGCGAATTGTTATTGGCCCGAACGACAATTGTTAAACCGGAGAAAAGTAACGAGTTCGACGGAAGAAAATGTTGAAACTGTTATCGTTATTCGTCTGACAACACACGAGCGCTCGTATTCGTGTTTTCGTGTATTGTCAATTGGATTTCTATACTTTTTTTCATTTACTTTTTTCATATCGTCGATTTTAATTTTAAATATGTACTGTATTTCTTATTTTATACCATGAACGCGTAACGTTCGTTTTCAATCCGAACACATCATTGTAAAGCAAAAAAACGTATTTTAGAAACGCTTTTTTTGGGGGGGGGGTGGGGAGGAGAAGAAATAATTTCTGAATTTTTTATTGTTTTCCGATATCATACGAGAAATTGTAAACAAGTGAAAATAATAAATCCTTACCAGTTTATCCATAGGAACACAATAATATTGAAGCAGAACGCGGTTTTTTTTCTACGAGAGCGCTTCATAACGGTGCGTTTGACGTCACAGTAAAATTGCGTTTATACGGCGAGAGCGCGCTGCCCATAACTGTATGGAATAAAACCGACGATGCCGTTTAAGAGATTTTACCGCGCCAAAAAAAAAAAAAATCGAGACTTTTATTATAATACGAATACTTCTCGGTTCCCTTTTACGTTATAACCACGCTCAAAGCATTTTTAACATATCGATAGAATATTATAATTTTTTTTTTCTTTTGAGACTCAACTATTTTTTATTTACAAAACAAGTGTATTATATTTTAATAATAATAATAATAATAATAATAATAATAAAAACGTAATTGTTCGACAATTTAAAACGTTGCGAAAAACTTCCTAGTTTCTTGTGTTCTACACGATTTCTTCTATTTTATACGAGTTATGTAATATTATGACAGTTCGATTAGTATTACACGCATTTCGATTTGATATACCCACGGATTTTCGTATTTTTTTTTTCTGAACAATTTATGGCGAGCGCTTTAAAAAAAATTAACGGAATTATTAGCGCGTAATATTTTTGAAACGACACTCCAGAAATATTTTTTAATGGTTTTTACGAAAACAAAAATAAATTACAAAAATATCGTTGTTACTTTTATCTCATAATAGGTATACGTATGCTGTTCAGTGTTCCGATCGGGTATGCTATTCCAGCAAAACGCAATTGTATGAATTTGGATTATTGCAATAACTAGTGTTCGAATTTAAAAAAGTGTAAAAGTGAAATTGTCAACAACAAAAAAAATTATTTTTAATTTGTTAATCGTTCCATTATAATTAAATAATTATTTTCTGTCGTGTTCACGGACAATCAACGAATATTCAATAAGTTATGAGATATAATTTATTGAAATACGATTCTATGTATCGATAGTATGCAATTGCGTTTAAAATACTATAATATTTGGATGTACACGTATTTTATTTATTAAAATATAATTATTATTATTAATTTTTTTTTTTTGTTGTATTTTTTAATACTTTACCTGACGATGACTTTTAGTCGAAACCGGTAGTAATAAAATAGCATATACAACAACCTTCTTTTATTTTATATAATACTCATTGGCTTTCTTGAATATTTAAATATACATTTTAATATATATATATGTGTGTATTTATTTATTTTATATATATTTTTTATTAATTATTTTAGGTGGGTACACAATAGGTATTTTATTTTATGTCGTAAATGTTTTTATATCAAATGATTTTTTCTTCGTAATGCCTATATTAGGTAAACGTTACTCGGTGTATTAAGTAAAACGAGATCGCAAAATTCTCAGCTCGAGGCCCTTCTCCTCCGGGACATTCGGCTACAGCCCGTGTGGGAGCTGCGGCAGTGAATTGATCACTCGTCTATTAAACGCAACACACGAGCCGGGGAGAAGGGATGAAATAAAATAAAATAGAGTAATTAATTCGTATATTTCAATACCCGTTCAAAAGAATTTTAATATGTTACGACGTTGAATGCGTATACCAATTATTATTTGAACGATGATAAATATTATAATAAATCGTTTTCGCGTTAAAACGCTTAAAAAAACGAAAAATAATGCAAACAACGTTTGCGTGTACCGAATTCGGCCGTGAGAGTGTGTGTGCGTGCGCAGTGTTATTCACAACGGGAACAAAATTAATAACCGATATTAGAAAACAATTAACGTAATATTTTTAAGACACTTATCGAAAATTATAGAAAAAAAAAAAATTATTTTCTTTTACGGCAATTAACAATTGAAACGATTCCTCCGCGCGGAAACTCAAAAGTCTGCGGGACACGTGACACTTTAAACGAACGATAATTCGTGTAAAGAAATAGAGAGAAAAACGCGTTTGCAGTGTACTTATATCGTTATATAGACTTCATAAATTGTCCCTGGTCGCCTCTATGATTTAATATTTATAACATTATAATATTATAAGATTATGCGATCAATTTTCCTTCGCATTAACATCGGCTACGATTTGTTCTCGAATATTCATTGCGGAATGTGTGTGTGTGTGTGTATTTAAATTTTTCGAATTTTTTCTTTACATTACGAGCGAAACTAAGGAGATATTTTTTTTCTTTTTACAACGATTTTTTCTCCTGCGTTCGACGAATTCTCGGAAACGAAAAATGATTGTCTCGGATTATCACTCGTAAAAAGAGAGAAAACCGTGTTCTCAAATACGTTCGCTTCATTAACGCGTTAATATAAATTTCCCGGACGCCGTGCTAAATAAATTTTTCTTCTTACCGAGAGAAAACCGCCCTCCCCCCCCCCCCCGTAAAAACGTTGTTTTTTATTTCGAAATTCTTCGTTGTATGTCATAATGTCACGCCGAAATTTACAATCGTTTTATACCGAATAATTTCGTTTGAAGCGATTCGTGTACACGCCGACATTTACGTGTTCGCGACCGCGTAATTTTTTATTCTCCTAGAAACGATTAAAAAAAAAAAAATGTAATAGATTAATACGTAGTACGTTTATTTGTATAACCGACTTTCGACCGAGTTAAAAAAAAATCTATTATAAAAATAGAAAAACCACCGCCGGGGCTTTTTTATTTACGAATTTCAGACGCGCGCACCGAGCAACGTGGTCGTTATCAAATCGCGCCCGTCTCCGGGGGTCGCCGGCTCCATGTGTGCCAACGGCGTGTGTTATAGCTATCTCAGCCCGTCGCACAAGTGTTTATTGGCGGCACACCCTTCCGGCGGTCCGACCCGTTTTTCGGTGCGCCGTTTCTTCTACGTCGCGTCGTCGTTTTATGTCTCGTGTGTGCGTGCGTGTATATATTTGTATAATAGAAAATGAGAGAGAGAGAGATTGTCGGCCGGCATCGCGCGCGCGGGGGGACCTGACCCGGAACACGTGGAAACGATTTTTCAAGAGTTTCCGACGCGTTTTATAATCGTCGTCACTCGTATTTTCTCCGCGCCGCTTTCCTCGTGTACACTAACGCGTACCTAACGCGCAGTCCCGCCGCCCCGTATGTTTCCCCGGGGCCGGTCAACGCGAGCACAGCCGTCGCACAACACCCAGACGCTGCGAAATTCCGCAACGAACGGCGTTCCGTTTTCACACAGCCTCCTCCTCCCGTCCTCTCGAACGACAATTGGCGGCGATAGCGGCCGATTTCCGAAATCGACTAACGCGAAAAGAAGACTACGAGAAGAGGCCGAGAGCGATTTCTTTTTCAACGCGTTTGTTTGAAAAACGCGATTGTCGAAGACGATCGTGGCGTAGAAACTATTATTATTCAAATCGCGTGCTCGTATCGACGCGTTGTCCATGCGCGGCGGCGATACGCGTAATTTGTTTCGCGAGCGTATTGTGTATCGAGGGCCGCGATTCGGGAGAGTACCGGGCCCGGTTCGCTAAAAAAAAAAAAGATAAAATTCCACCGGACGTGTAATTGGCGTCCGAATTCGTTTGATTTTTAACGAGAAATAAATTAAAAAAAAAAAAAAAAACGATTTCTTTTTTTTTACGAAAAAAATTACAAAAAAAAAAAAAAACAAAAAATTGTTAACGTCCGACGTACGACGATTGTTTCTGAATAATAGAAAATTTATACTTTGGCGACAGACCGCCGCCGGCGTCTAACAAACTGCGCGCCACATACAAGTATAGTATGCGCGGAGTGTGCGTAGAAAACGTTTTTTTTTTTTAATATTTTTTTTTTTTTAGAAGAAAAAAAAAAAAGGCGTCGTGTCCATGATGAAACACCGCAGCCGGGGCTCGTGGCATTGTCGTCCGTGTACGGCGAACGCGAAGCGAAACGAGTTTCGGTGTATGGACCAGTGACTGCGGCGCGGCGGCCGACTAGGGAGATTGGTGGTCGGATTTCCATTATAGGTTACACCCGGACGGGTGCGGGGAAAAGACAAAAAAAAAAAGGAAGAAGAAGTAGTAGTAGTAGTAGTAGAAGAAGATGGAAAAAAAAAAATGTTAATAATAAATTGTCGTTTTACAAACAAGGAAACGCTCGCTGCTGCTTATGGAGAGTATATTACGGCGGCGGCGGCGAACACATGGCGAGCGGTATCGGGGCGAGAAGGCGCCAAGACGGACGACGGTGGACCGGACGCCGGGTGCCCGTGATAAGCGAAAACGGGGAAATTTCACCGGCCGAAATTCCGCGTCGATATCGCGGGAATTGTCGCGGAAAACGCCGTTTTCGCCGAGCAGTTGTTCTCGCCGCGCCGTCGTCCCGACGATAATAGCGGGCGCGCGCGTGTGTGTATTCCGACCACATGGACGCGAGCGCGCGTCTCATAAGGATAACCATCTGTTCGGGTCGTTTTCCTATATAGACACACGCGCGCGCGAGAGCGAGCATATAAACGCGTTATTTATAATACACTTGCGCGCGCGTGTGCGTGTAAGACGGAGAAAAAATAAAAATAAAAACCGATTATCATTGAGAGACAAATTTAGAGTAGGACGTGTGGTGGTGATGGTGGTGGTCGGCCCGCGCGCTATACGAGAAGACGGACGGACGAGCGCGTGTTCGCAATCGAAAATCCTACGCGACAAATCCGTCGTCGTCGTCGTCGTCGTCGGACGCGTAATAATTATTATTACAACGTCGTACGACGAAATCGTTTTGTTTTTTCCGCGGCTTTCCGTCAAAAAGACGGCTGCGGTTAGGTCATTAATAAAACGCCATCGCGGTGCTAGGAAATACCGATTTAAAATCAGAAAAAAATAAATGTTAATTGGGTTTAAATACCGAAATGAAAAAAATAAATAAAATAGAATTTATTTTCTTTCGTTGGACGTTTTAGACTTTGCGGTCGAAACAGTAGGCGTTTTAACGTTCCCCGGGCGGGAAAATGAAAAACTCGCATGGAAAAATCCGTCGGGCGTCAATTTCAATTCCGTTTGTTCTCGTGAGTTCAGTAGAACAGAGGACGAGAGTATATGTATCGCAACAAGGACGTTGACTGATTCTGGATTCGTGTGTGTTCTCGAAACGCGTATAATAAAAATATTCGGTTTGGTTTCCGTACGCGCGAAACGTTTTTGTCATTCTTGATTCGGTGGAACGGCGTGTAGAGAGGAGAACTCTCCGCGCTTTTTTTCCCCTGTCCACGAAAAACGTTTCCCGCCGTTCTTCTTAATACTCGTTATCGAACCGCGAGACTCGATTCCGGTAATAAAAAGGACGGAAACACAACCCCGTTTTATGAACTACATTAATTTTCTGAATTGAAATGAATCCCGCTGTCCGAGTGAGTGTCATCACCGTGTGACCACCGTCATCGGCCAATGACGTCTATCGGGCGAAAATAATCAGCCGAAGTCCGTGCCGCCGTGTGACCGTACAGCACTCTTCTTTTTTTTGTCAAATACCACTTTTCCAACGTTCGATTCACATAGAGACGGTGCGTGGGGTGCGTTTCTTTTGCTTCGAACGCAGCGCGTCCATTGAATCCCCGTTCGCGCAAACGATAAATTCGATAAATCACCTATTAACCCGTATTGTAGACAATTATTATTATCGTTGGAATAATCGTTTTTTGCGTTTGTCCCTCACCCCCACACCGCAACCAAATATTTGGACTGCTGTCACGGTGGTATACGACGGATGTTTAACAGTTTTTTTTTTTTTTGTAAATCATTGCCTACTACACCTACTACATCCGTCACCATCGCCAGCAAGCGCAGTAAAGCATGATTTTCGAATACATTTCCGAACGGCAGCTTTGAACGAATCTCGTGTCCGCCTGAATAGATCCACCTGAAATCGATCTGAACGCACGAAGACGCGGAGCCGACACCTGCTGTGTGTGTGTGTGTGTGTGTGTACACATTGGAAACAATTACCGTACGCGACGCTGCATCGTCGTAAGCGTCCGATCGGTTGTACGGATAAACCGTCACCGTAAATATCGATCATCCGTGCGTTACTTACCTACTACTATTTATTGTTTATACAATAATCGTCGTTTTCTGTGTAATTCACGAGCCGGAGCGAAACAATCACCATTGATTTCCCGTCACGTGCGTGCGTGTGTAGGAGACTAGCCCGTACACGGGCTGAGGAGAGTAGTGTTATTTCGACGTAACGAGCAGTAATATTATTTTTACAACGAAACGACACCGTGTTTTACAAACCGCGTTTAAGGGTTACTACGGTCGTCGTAAAACGCTTTATCGCTGCGCGTACGTTACACGTGACGTTTGGAAATCCAAGACGATTCTTCCAGAAACGACAAAAAAAAAAAAAATCCAGATGGTTTTGCCCGTGTGGAGGAGGCACAAACGCTAAATGTGTTGCGCAAGTGTACGGGACTATTCGAAAAAGCATGTGTAGAACGTGTCATATATTATCTTATGTAAAAATGATCGTTGAAAAAATAGAAAAACCAAATTCCGCACGTTTTCATGACCACGACTAAATGGAAAGCAACGCGTGTTCTGGTCGTTTTTTTATTTATTTTTTTTTTCGGTCATTTAACGATTCCCCCCAGTGTCTGCGTCTGACGCGGTACCACTATAATACAGTTTTAAAACGGAAAAAACAATTTACAAAATACGTGCTAACCGCGTTTTAGCGTATTTATTTAAAAAAAAAAAAAATCGTTTAATTTCAGTTCAAGAACGAAATAATAATAATAATAATCATTATAATATTAGTGTAACGGAACGTTTTTTTTTTTTTCTTTAATTATTAAATAAATCGACAAGAATATATACGTATTACGCAACGTTTGCGAATTTTTTTCTCGTTTACGGTAAATCTAAAATAGTTATTCGAGATAAAAATAAATATATAATTCTATTACGGTTCCTTTTTAATTCCAATATATATATATATGTATAGTAGCGTACGGAAAAATCGGTTTCGAATACGAATTTTTTTTTTTTTATGAATCGTTTATTTTTCAATCGCTTCAGATTAAACCTGTAATATCGGTTTTAAAAAAAAAATAAAAAAAAAATCGAAGACTTTTTAAAACGAACCGATTGTATTATTAAAATAAAACGTTTGTACGGGTTTTAAATCGATACTACGCGGACGGCCGTGTTCCAGAGTGTTTTTTTTTCCCGAAACGACTTAATCGACTTATTATGAAACACTAAATGCGCTGAAACATTGCGCCGAGGAAATTTTTTTACACGTTTTTCCGCACATTATTCGTTGCTCTATCATAATGACATTAATATACCCGTTGTGTGCATATCGCGTACGCTCGTTTAAATACGAAACGGTACGGCGTGTTTTTTCGATTTCCAAGCACGTTACGGCGTGTGTCTTTCGATTCCCACGTGTTTCTCGGCGCCTACCACGCCGTCCGGAACGTCCACGCACACGACCATGTGCGCGAGAAGTACATCTCGCTTCCTACCAATAGAGCAATATTTATAGTAACAATATTTATGTATTTTGTAGTGTTCAATGCGGTATGCCGCGTAATATTATTATTATTATTATTATTCGATCTCGTTCGACGAGCCAAATGACGTAAATACGTAAAACGACGTTATGGGTTTTTGTTTTTCGTTATTATTTTTTTTTTTTTTGTTTTTTTACCAACGGAAAAACGACCGACACGGGGAGCGAGAGAGAGAGAGAGAGAGTCCTGGCCCAGTGGTTTTTCGATCGACGACATAATATAACGTACAGATGTCGACTGCAGTCACACACACCTGTCCAATATGCGCGGCGCGTACATACGCCAGCCGTCGTCCGTTATAATATATTACGCGCCATACGCTTTCGAACGACTGTTCGATATCGATTAACGTATGAAAATTTTTAAAAAAATTAAAATAAAACCGAAATGTGTATAAAAGCGACGAGTAATTTTCGTTGTTATATTATATATAATATTATGCGTTTATTAATATTACGCGAGGACGGTGTTTTTTTTTATTATTATTTAATTGCCGTAAACTTTTTGAAAACGTGAGAGAGAGAGAAAATGTGAATCGTTAAAAATATTTTCCGGAAATCAAAGTGAAACACATCAAAGGTGTAAACGATACGTTAGTTTTAATCGACGGATAATAATTTTACGAGGAAAAAATCCGCTGTCGCTCAGCGGCAACGGAGAATTTCCCGTTTGATTTTGTTTCCATAACGATTTTCCGAAAGACGCACCGCCGACGCGGTAAAAGACGACACGCGTTTAAATTTTAAGATTCTTCCGGTCGGTTGATATTTTAAACGCCAACACGTAACAATTATTTAGTACGCAGTGTTAAGATTATTCTTTATCGTAAGCATCTTCTTAATCCGGACAACGTCGCGAGTACCGAACACCAGCAGCAGACGCCATAAACAAATTATGAATAACGCGATAATGATGCGACAGCGTTTAAATGTTTACGGGCGAAACCGAGTAATGTGTCCTCGTGCACTTCGTTGCCCGTAAAAAATACTACGTCTTATATGATTCAGATTTTATGCGATTCAATAACCGGTGTAAGGATGTTGAAAACTTAAAAAAAAAGAAGATTTAAGTTGAACTTTTTATATTATTTTCACCATAATAACATTACATTTTACACATTTCATCGCATTTAACTTACATTAAAGTTTCTATTCGCCCTTTTTATATAATACCAATGAAAAAAATATAATAATAATAATAATAGTTCTTGGTACAGCTAAGGTAACATGTAGATCTATGACTGACAAATACGATTTTACCAACTTTTTAAAACGTATTTAATCGTTAACTGACGTTGCGGACGTTGTCGGTCCCTCGCCGTAAAATTGCACGTTAATTTTTGGTTAGGTTTAAATATAAATGTTATGTTGTTACGACATATATTTTATTCGAAAATAACTAGTTACAATAACATAACTTTCAATAATTCCAATAAACATGCGGAATTACCGATTTTCACTGAAACTGTACCTAACCTAACCTTTCTTTTTTTCCTGTATATAATGCAACCATGAGAGAGTACTAAGTTTCCTTACTGCTTTCCCTCATAGTGCCTCGTTTATTTCAATCAAACAAAAAACCTTAACACATACTATGCTTATGATAAACTAAACATTCATAAATAAACAAAAGTAACATCGAATACACATAGGCCTTGGCCTACACAGAGACAAATACTTAAATCTAATTTATACAATACAAATAACAAGAGCATCAGCCCTTTAAGGATGTGGCATCCTCTCGATTCTGCGCTCTTCGTCTTCTCTCGCCTTCATGACCCTTCTTATGTAGTTTGATATCTTAATCCATGCATTCTCGATGATCAGCATCATAGGTACCAGTTCTTCTAATGTAGGCTCCGCAACTCCAAGGTCTAGCCATAATTCCCGTCGCCAATTGTGCCATGCATCACATTTCAAGACTCTCCTGATCACCTGGTGATTATAATACGTATTTATTTTATTATTGTAAATAATATTAAAAGAAGAAAAAAAAACGAACGTTCTGTAGAAAATAGTATGCGAGTGTACGAAAAGTAAATATTACATGTAAATATGCGAATTAAAAAAAAAAAAACAAAATATTGATTTTTTATAATATAAAAGTGAGTTTTACGAGTATATTATACATGTAATTATTTACATAACATTCTAAATTATTCAAAAACAGTTATGTCGTATTAAAAAAAAAAAAACGGTTTGCATATTAAAAAGTAAAATATTTGATTTGTCAAAATATTTTCAAATATCATAAATTATTATTTTAAATTCTCAGTGGAACGATGAATGCGTATTGGGGTTTTACAATATCAATTTTTTCTTTTCTCTTTTTTTCCCTCAGTTTGTACCCGAAAATTCTGTCAGAATGATAAATATTTACGTGTATATAGCTCACTATTTTCCGGTAACAAATTACATTTAATTGGTACTTTCTAAAGAGATCGTTTTTCGATTTTCTCGATAAATTTTTTTTAAGCGTTAGAAAAAATGATATAAAAAACGGGATTATCGTTTTCGTCA
Source organism: Chaetogeoica ovagalla (assembly GCA_032441825.1). NCBI lineage: Eukaryota > Metazoa > Arthropoda > Insecta > Hemiptera > Aphididae > Chaetogeoica > Chaetogeoica ovagalla. The sequence continues at coordinate 9,664,194 of CM063738.1, forward strand.
TTTTTTGAAAATAACGGTAATAAAAACCCGAAATTTTCATCGAAGCTTTGGAATGCGTATTAACAATAGGACAATCACTGTTCAAAAAAATTGTTATTTCTTCTTTTTCAAACGCAATGATTAATTACGTTGGTTCCAAATTTTATGGTAATAACAAATTCTAAAATCTTAATTTAAGCAATTCATTTAAACGTCATTCAAAACATCTCGCGGCGGCTCGTTAAATTTACTTTTTTTGTAAAATCAAGACGCCCGTTAGGAAAAAAAAAAATTCCAATTCAATTATCGTATCGCGTGTCACGGCGTTTCGACTGCAATATTGTCAATTTCCGATAATTCGTCCTTATATTATGTACGCATACTCACTTGACTTTAAAAAAAAAAAAAAAAAACTACAAAAACCTTGCCCCAACAAATCTGAGTAACAGTACATCGTACCACAGGTATAGTCTCGATTCTGTCGCGACTACCACAGCCGGTTTAAGCTCTTGACTTACGGCAAACGCACCGAGTTTTGCAGTGTTTTAATGTCATGTAATAGCTGATGATTACACACCAGGAATACGCAAACAGCGCTGCGACAAAACATAAACAAACGAATATCGAATAATATTTATTTTGCCTGAAAATTGAAATTGTCGAAAAAAGAATTTTTAAAATTTTCACTCACGTAAAAAGTATAAAATCGAAATAGCGTATTTTAAATAATACGTCGAATCCGTATTTTCACTGGGCGTCACGTTATTATTATTATTATTATTATCCGTTATTGCTTCAGTTTCGTATTCATCCGCCATTTTTCTCACGTCATAATTGTACGCGTTCTGCTCCGTCGTCATCACTACTCGTTTCGTCGTCGATTTGCGGACATCTTTCACGATTTTCTTTGTCGTTCGCGCACTCGACGTCGTGATGGGATCCGCCGTCACAGGATTTACGGCATCTGCATCGTATACGAACACGTGCGAGCAAATTCAAAAATGATATATTTGTTTTTCTAATACCGATTCCGTCGTTTTCGAACGCGACGTCGTCGTACCGCAACGATTCATCGTCAGTAGTGGTTTTTGCAATCCTCGCTAGTTTCGCTTTCCCAACCGATCTCATTCTCCTCAGCATACGCTTCTTCTTTGTATTCTTTAAAAAAAAAAAATAAAATAAAATTCATTTATTACAATTTTTTACGTGGTTTTTTTTTTTTTTTTTTAACACATCAACAATTATTCGCGAACATAGTACAGGAGTGATCTCCATCGCATGAGACGTTTCATCGTTTAGAGTAGTCGATACCTTATGATCACTGATGTCACTAAAAAGATGTCATAAAAGAACTTTCGTCCATGTGTTCGTGAATAGAAATAACATAACTAATAGCTCACTGTAAATTTCGTAGAGATGATGTTTTCACTGTCGGTCGTAACTGGCGTGCCAGTAGTGATTTTTTTGAACTTGAAAACGTTATCGTATCCACTGTTGTACAATTTATTTCTTATTACTTTTTCAGGTTTCTTAGTTTTTGCCTGAAAAGTTAAATACCACGCATTTTAAACATTTTTTTTTTTTTTTTTTAATAATAATTATTATTCCTTTTATAAAAATATATGCGATTTTTCACCATGTTACATTTTCGTTATGAAACAGGTAGAGTAGAAGATCGTATTACGTGAAACGGGGTTGTAATATAATACATCATAATCAATGACATGCAGCTAATTGTCGACACCTAATCATACGACAGGTATCGACAATTATTTTACGTTTTGATATCCAGTGACGCCAGTCGTCAGAATGGTGTCATAAATAAAAAAACATTGTGTTTTCAAACCATTAAAACTTTTCGTAAGGTAAAATTCAATACATATATATATATATTTTTTTTTCTATATTAGTAAATAAAATATAATATTATTAGTGTATCAGATAGTAGTGATATTATTAAACTTCAAAATGTTAGGGATATTTATTTGAAATCGTATTTGATGAATTGTGATTATCGGAATAAATTAGAAAATGGTGTCGCGGGTGGTAGTATGAAGCAGACTGTTTCATAATACATATCAGAACCAAATTTGGACAGGAACATCCAGCGAAAGCTAATGCAAACTGTCTATTTTGTGGCGGGTCGTTCAGGAAATCTTGAGAGAACTTTACATTCAATGTGGGATGTGCTAGAAATGGACTCGGTATGTTGTGCAGTAGCCAGTAGGTGTGAAAATGACGTTTTCATTTGCGATTTCTGTTTATAGAGACATTTGTACCTATTAATATTTTTTCCTATCTAAAAGTATAAATTGTTTTTCCTATGTTTAAGAATATAAAACCATAATAATAAAACTGATTGTATTTAAAATAAAATATTTTTGATTTGTTTTTACACTCGTTTCATATTATCATCATCTCACTTTTTAAAACCCATATTACGCAATGCGTTCTGAAATTATAATAATATATCATAAAACAGTTCCATTTTTTCCCCATAATTGCCTTTAATTCATTACATCAAACACATTTGTTAATTGTACCGACGATTAATGATACAATTATCTACATTCAAAATCGGGTTTTTTTCTGAACAAAACAAAAAAAACGGTCCACATTACCATCTTCTCTCATACATTTAACGAATAATATAAATATTGTGTTATAGGTTTATAGTATATGTATTTATTATATGACTATAAGTTAATACGCATTTACAATTAACTAACAGTAGAATCTCGATTATCCGTTTCTCCCTACTAACTAACCGCCACCACACACGCGCGTTGCAATAAAATCTTAATCGCCTGGTTTATTCGAAACTTACCAGAAATGTGAATTGGATAACCGATATATACATTTTACGGATGAAATAAAAACCGTCTGTTGCGATTGCGGACGTATTTTTGTATTGAAATGTCAGTTGTTAGTTATTACACATGTGTGTTTCTTCGCACCCAGAGTTTTTCGTCTTGTGTATATTAGTATAGTAATAGTTGTAAATTATATAAATACATATTATGTCATAATTATTGAAAAATATAATAAATAATGTGTTTATTTATATGTTTAAAAGAGTTCGTTTCGAATATGCGTCGAAGCTCCAGTGTCCCTAGACTGACGTATAAACGAGGTTCTACCGTATATATTTTATATTACGGATACAGAACATACAATTATTTGACATATAATATTGAATAAAATGTGTACAAATTATACACACAATTCGTTAAAAAATTACTTACGAATAGAAATATATACATTTAATCGAGAAAATAGTCATGTCATTTTTCGTAATAATACTTTAAATATTAAATTATAATTCACAACAACTATGATAGGTTCGAAAAACGAGTAAATATAAAAGTTTAAAGTAGATGACATCATTAGTCATTATTATTATTATTATTATATACGCGTTTAATTTTTTTCTCGCTTATATTTCTATGGAATGGTTGATTTAAAATAATTGTATTTGGATTATTATCACCTTTGTAGTATATTTTTTTGTACTTGTAGAATAATCATGTTCATCACCCTCAACCAAATCTTCATTGCTGTCAGGATTTATGGCTTTCGGTGCTTGAAAAAGCCACATATTCGGTAGACATCTTTCAGGTTTTGCGACGCAGAAGTAACTGTATAATTAACGTATATTGAATATAATTAATATTTCTAATTTCTACTATATATATACTGCACACGTAAATATATACTTCAGTAGTCAAATACTAAATGTTTACGATATATATATATATACGAGGCCTGTTCAAAAAGTTCCCGAACTAACGTTTCTTAAAATAGAAAAATTACATTATCGTAAATGTTATTAGATTAGAATAAAATAGAGGTGAGCAGCTATCATTTATTCAATTAAATCCCAAATGTTTATTGCTATCTTACCATTAACTGTGCGCGTTTAAAGTAGACGGGACAAATTTTACTGCAACGCGGTGCATTCCAAGTTTTCTACCAGAATTCCATGACATGAACCAACCGATACGTTACAATCTTCCGCAATTTTTCAAACAGTTAAACGTCTATTAGACCGCACAATTTCATTGACTTTTATCACACGATCATCGTTTGCCGATGTCGACGGACGTCCTGTACGTGAGTCGTCATCAACTGATTCCCCCGACCGTCTTTAAAAAGTTTAAACCAGTCGTAACACTGAGTACGTCCTAAACACTGATCACCATAAGCATTTTTCATCATTTTGTGAGTCTCAATAAAAGGTTTACAAAGTTTAGCACAAAATTTTATATTAATACGCTGTTCGTGAATTCTGTTCATCTTAAAAATCGCACAATACACACGACTCGTCTACTTTAAACGCGCACAGTTAAATGTTAGATAGTTAGTGGTTAACGGTTAGATAGCAATAAACATTTGGGATTTAATTGAATAGATAGCTGCTCACCTCTATTTTATTTTATTCTAAAAACATTTACGATGATGTAATTTTTCTATTTTAAAAAACGTTAGTTCGGGAACTTTTTGAACAGGCCTCGTATATATATATATATATATATATATATATATATATATATATATATATATATATAGACGCATTGTATCTTATACTAATAATTACTTTTTTCCTTTTACTATGCTGTATACTGTGAACGTTATCCAAATTGAAACAAACACAGCCCAACAAATTATCGCGTAGCTTATTAATTCCCTCGACTCCTATAAAATAATTTATAATACAGTAGAACAACCTATTAAGTATTTAAGTTGTCGTTTACACTATTATTTTGAAATAGAATTTTTATTTTAAAATTAAAAAAAAAAACTTAATTCCTTAATTAATTTTACACGCACACAAACCAAAAACAATTAAAACTTACATTATATGCTCCAGAAAATGCTATAAACCACGTAGCGAACATGAGTATCATCATCCCAATTATTACATATCTGTCCACTAAACAAGGTAATATAACAATATACACGTTCATTTATATATAAAATCGAATCGTATTTATTATATAAGTACACACAGTTATTTGATGACGAACTCAGAATATCATCGGCATTCACCATCCATATAGCGAAAGTAAACATCTAGAATAATTTATTTACCGATGAATATAGTATTTATTTTTTTTTTTATTAGAAAAACATCACGTCTGCATTACCTATTCATAAAAAAACCGTTTACGATAAGCACTTATATGTAATTATTTTATACGTATAATGAACAGACAATGTTTCGCACGAGTATAAAACAATAATTTTGTAAACGAAAAAAAATTTTTATAAAAATCGAAGTTATTTATTTTAACATTTTTATATCTCGTCTACGTAAAATAGATTATTGTCGAGAAATGAGGATATACATATATACATATATATCTTACAAAATCATAGGCCCAAAAATATATCCCGTACGTTAAGAATAATAAACCGCGATTGAATTTTTTTTATCATTATACTTCGATAAAATGAAATATGAACGGTGTTTGATAATAATTAAAAAGTTGCTCACCATATATACTCCTGTTAATATCGCTATTCCGATTTGCAACGAAACCAAACCGATGAAATACGACATAATCAGTTTAACCATCTTCGTTTTTTATTCGTAGAGATTGGTTTATTTTTGTGATTGTTTAGAGAAAACAGTTATAATGTTATCGACACGAGCACGTCAATCGTATTACGACGCGTATAGGTAACATTTTATAATGAATCAACGGAAAATTTGTAACAAACTTCGTCGCTATAGAAACACGTATTCGTTGACGACGATTTTACTGACTGAATAAAATGACGGAAATAAACGTTTCGCGTACTCCTATAAAATATTACTTTTGAGTAAAAAAGTTTTTTTTTTACTCATAAATTTCGACTTTTTTAATAAAAGTCGAATTTACTTATTTCGACCAATAAATCGCTAATGAAATAGTTACTTAATTTAAAACTCGAAATGTATATTATCGTACTGGGACATTTAACTTTTCGTATTCGACATAAATTGTGCCGTTAGTGCGCATATTTCTTTAGGCTCTGAATTGGATAGATAATAACATAATTCGCGCGGGGTGAAAACGTTAAGCCGTCGAGGTTGATTAGCGACGAGATGTAATAAGTGGATTCTGTTTTTTTTCTTTTTTTTTGTGTTTATGACATCCGTATGTACGTGTGCAACGACCAGAATAATATAATCATAGAATTATTTTTTATAGGTCATCAAACACACAATACATAAGTTTTCAGGATAAACCGCGGTCTGTCTTAAACGTTAAACTCTATATATGTATAAATAATACCTATCTCTATACAGTACAATTAAATAGATCGACGAATATATTTAAATATATGTAGATTATACAGGAGTTATATACGGTTTAGTTGGAGGGAGGTTCGTAGCTGTAAACACTACTCTCTCGTCGATTCGGAATTATTTGGTAACGTGAACGGGGGTTTTCTGGTCCCGAGAAAAGCCATATGATTTGAGGTAGGTTTTTTTTTTTTTTTCTACTTCCTCGGTTTACACGAATTTTTTGGTTAACACGAAACTCGAACAAACTCAAACGTTAATTAAATAACGCGTTCTGATAAATAACGCGAATTCCTTCGTGTACGTAATTATTCTTGCACAATTATACTCGCGACGGGACGAAGAGGAGGATGGGAAAGAAATGAGTGGACGGCCTTCGTGTACCGTTTGGCTCGTTATATACGCCGTTCATTCAGCGTCGATCGGAGAAATTGTTGATCAATTTGTACTCGTAAACCGCGATGGAAAAAAAAGAAAAAACGACATCACGATACACGTACACGATCCATTAATCATTTGGCCGAAAATCAATGCGACGAACGCAATACAAAAAAAACAAAACAAAACACAAGTAATGTGTACACGCACCTGTATAACATCATCATTGGAGCGCATGTAGGTAAAAAAAAAAAAAAATCAGACGAGTGGAAGGGAGAACTCGAAATTCTTCGATTAATACACACACTACTAAAAATTAAATATATGATTAATTACACATATATATATATTGTAAAAATTCACTGAAAAAAAAACAACACGTGTCAAGCACCGGAACGGAGTTCGAATTGCGTGTGCTCTGCAAATCGGTAACCGAAGAGATCTTTAATACGTGTCCGTGTACAATGGAATCGAGGAGAGGCGATCTCGTGTCGAAAATTGAAAAATCCCGTTAATACCGTATTTCGTGAACGGATTTATATATATAAATGCCGACAGCGGTCAATAATCGTGTCGAAGAGGATTGACGTGCTGCAGACGCATTCGGACCTCGTCCACACATGTGTAAGAAGAGTAGTACAAACTGAAAAATTATCCGCGCGGGGTATTGACAAAAAAATACCGGTATAGGTTTTTTAATAATAATAATAATACTATTATAGTCATTACACTTTTTTTTTATTTTCCGTTTTCCGTACACGCGTCATTATCGCGTACGAAATGCCCATCGGTGCGCGGTTATCGCGCACCCCGCAGGATTTCTGGACGACGTAATACGCGCGGGTGACGGCCGTGATTCCTGTTTCATCCTCTCACGCCCACCGGAGCGCGCACGCGGACCGTGAAAACTTTTCTCTCTCTCTCTCTCTCTCTCTCCGCTTCTCCGGTTATACAGCGGTCTCCTCTATACTCCTCGTTTGTATTATATGTATTATACGCGCTTATTATATCCGCCGTACGGGTTAGACGGTACAATCAGGTTCAAATATTGTTCAAATATTTTTAATTCAAAGCGCCGCCGCGGTAATTATTATTTTTTGCACCTGTTTCTCGTCACGATTGTTGTCATAATGCCCTGCCCCTCCCCTCCCTCAAACGTTGTTCGCCGAGTTAAATTATTATTATTATTATTATTATTATTATTATTATTATTATTATAATTATTATTATTATTATTATATGCCGGAATAATACGTTATACTTGTGTATATTAGAGCAGAGCGCTGTTTGTTGTGCGCGTATGACCTGCACGGACGTCCGGTGATAGGACACGGTGAAGGGAGGGGGGGGACAGTTTACAAACAAATTTCGAAAACGTCAAGTGGTGGACGCCACGCCACGCACACCCGATTTTTTTAAACGTTTCGAAATGGGCGCTACAAAAAAATACAGACGAGATTTTCATCCTTCTCGTAATAGGATTTCCAATATTATACGCGCGCACACACACACACATATAAATATATACTGAGAGAGAGAGGAAAATGTAATCTGTTATTATTATTATTTGATAAAGCTACTGGAATAATGTTTGATGCGCCGTACATGTGGAGACAGGGGCGTATTTACTTCATCCCCTAGGGGGACGGGGACGAATAGAAAAACGGCCCGTCGAATCTGTTGCCAACTTAGAATTATCGAAAAATTATATGAAAATAATAAGTTTTAAATAAAAAAAAAGTTTTATCACATTTTAGTTTTAGTTCGATTAATTTTAGTTGTCAGTACATATAGGTACATACACAAGTATCTAGGGGGGGCGATCGCCCCTATCGCCCCCCCCCCTTGTATACGCCCCTGTGTGGAGATTAGAGTGACGATATGTTTAATGTTACAATGTCATTTCCGAAAATTAGCGTTTTATTACAAACTTAAGACATTTATTCCTGTGATTTTAATTCAGTAAGAAATGTCGTTTATTCTGAAGTTTATATCGAAAATTCGTAAAAAAAATTGTGTAAAAGCCTATTGGAGAATAAGACACTCTCATCACCGTCCATGAGCAGCAGGCCCGTGTATATATGTAAATACTGAAAAATACACCATTTCTACGACATTCGAATATTTCTTTTATCCGTTTAATGTGAATCTGTCTGCCTGTTGAGACTTATTTCCTAATTCATATAGAAACGTGCGACGACGTTTTAAATGTTTGCCGGGTTGGTTGGAAAATTATAAAAAAAAAAAAAAACACTTGAATATAACGAAAATAAAAACCGCGTACCATTAATCAAAAAATTTTATGATCACATCGATAGAATTTCAATAAAACAATTTCAAATTCATCTCTATTACCGCTCTTCGATCATATACGTTTTTAAGTTTCGCAAGCATTTCATGCGTTATAAAATATATTATTATATACTATAAATCATGCGCATTACATCGGCTATGTCCATCGAGGTATTTATTGAATTACACTTCGCGTGTACACTATATGATTTCCATAGATCACGGACCGTTTAGAAAAAAAAATGTATTTTTTTTTTTTTAATTTATGTGCACGTATTCAATACGTGCGTCTTGATTCGCGCTCGTACGAATATTATATTATCTGCCGGAGTTATCGCACCACCGCCCGGAGGAACAAATTCTCGTTTCGCATCGGCTCGCTCAGAGATTAATTTTTCTAAACTATTCACCGACGCGGAGACGTATTACGTTTTCCGGTTGTTATAATTTTTTTTTTCGAATATTTCTTCGTATACAGAGCGTTCCACAACGAAAGAACCGAACCGACTTCGGAAGTTTACATTTTCGAAATGAAAACGCACTAACGTTTTTTTCCCGGTTCCGTTCTTATCTCGGATACATCAGTACGAATTTTGGCGGTGTCAAGAAAGCGACTACTAATAAATACAAATCTACGACCAAAAAAACGTTTTGCGGACAAAATCGTTGACCAATTCCAAAGAAAATTCACCGCCTCGTGCACAATCGATTCCAAGAGAAATGCTGCCTTTGCGACGGGTTGGAATTTCTTAAGAAAGCTAAAGAATTCGAACGAACCTATATACGTCCATATAGCCCTTGCATGTCAGTCGACTGTAGCTGGGTCGACGCATGACATTATTTCGCTTCGCGTGATACGAAAACAATTTTGAATTGCGAACAAGTAGCACACGTGCTATTTTGTATTAATAATTTTCACGTACAAAAAAAAAAGAACACATAAAAATTCAAAATAATTTCGTTCTTTGTGGAACGTCCTGTATAATAATATGACCATCGTACATATACGCAATATAATTATAATGTACGACGAAAAAATCTAATTTGTTTAATTTCCGTGTGCCAACTACGCGCGTGCACACGTCCGTCTCTGGACCGGTGTCTTGAGAAAAAAAAAACGGCGTGACGCAATAGGTCGAGAGCAACGTGACCGTGAGTGAGAATATGATGGACCGTACGAGTCAGGCCACAATTGACCGTAAAACTGCCCACGGCGTTTAAATATCGCCGATCTTCTTTGAGATGTTTTTATAATATAATAAAGCCGACGATTTTGTCGGTTTGAACACGCTAATCTCTGGAGCTACCAGTCGGTTTTGAAAAAAATCTTTTGGCATTTGATAGCCAAATTCTCGAGAGAAAGGCTATGGGCCAATTGCCATAAACATTCATGTGAGTTAAATGCGACAACTATGACGAAATGTGTGAATTATAATTATCGTGTTGAAAATAAAAAAAAAAAAATCGTAGTTTAACTCAAATATTTTCTTTTAACTTTTAATTGAACAAAATTTGAATCATACAAGAGATGGCATTTTTTTTTTTTTTACTAGAAAAAGGGTACACGGATACATCTATTATAATAACAAATAATGTAATATGTAAATTTATAATTCCTAATCACACATTCACTTTCAAAGCCCACGAGCCGCCACCGTATAATTCGTATAATGACGTTGATGATTATCCCGATTTCTTGTCATCGGAAGCTTTTGACATTATGGAAGGAGTATGTTGTCATTCCATTTGTTATCATTAAAAATTATCAGAATGTTTTGGAATTTCTATTTTTTTCATACAGCTTTTGAATAAGGAACCGGGTGACAGATTAGGACCGAGTGAACGAGGTACCAAAGACGTAATGAAACAATCGTTCTTCGATCAAATCGTATGGGATGATTTGTTTTGAAGGAATAGTCACGCTTCCATACGTACCCATGTTTGTATGTATCCTTGTGTACTTTCTATTTTTTGACTAAACACTTGCTTGTTTACATAAATAACATTGTATTGAATGCGATATTATTTGATGTTCCTGAACAGTGTTCGGCGGATGCTGTTAGCCATTTTGATGAGGAAATGATTTTTCAAACACCGAAGCTAACAATGGCCGAATCTCGACAAGTCCGTTATCCAAAGAAGAACAAAAGTTATTGGAAGACTTTAACTACACTGCTGATTGGTTCCAACTGAATTGATAGTTTATCGACAATGTAGAAGCGAAAATTTAATAATAACTGACGTTTGTATCGTGATAAATGATCGAATGGTTGTTGTAAGATCGTTCGTGTTTTATATAGCGCGATGTGCGCGAAATTTCTATTCGACGACGGTCCCCGTATTATGCTCACCGTATCTCACTTTGCGAGATCGCGTTATGCGTCGTGCGAACGCTACGTGCTTGTACAAGTAGTATGCAAAACGGCCATAAAATTCCGACAGAGGAGAAATCCCGTGCCGCGATTATAATTAATAAATTTTGATTATATATTTTGAATATTAGCTCGTTGTCTAGTCATATGTTTTTTAGAGTAAAATGTAATACTCGTCAAGTAACTAATAAATTACACTCATCAAAAGCAATGACTTGAAAAATCACAGACTAAAGTAATAAAAGACTCTTGCACTTGACTCTTTAAATTTTAATTCGTTTATGTACGAATACGTACTGTGTATATGTATGAATACAGGTATCTCGGAACATTATGTTTTTTTTTTTTGTTCTCAATCCGTTGTCAAGGATATATTAAATAGATTGTTGAAACCTTATATTATTTTAACCGGTCCTTCGCTTTTAGTTTACTTCTAATATTCGGCATAAAAGTATTTATTAAACATACAAAATAGTACGCCATCTTGGGACGTCTGACAGTTGTGAAACATCGAAACTATTTTGTATAGAGAATATACATAAAAGGATGGATTCTAAGGAAATAAATAGAGCATAATCAGAAACAAAATATTTAGATACTTTTTTTTTAAGAGAAATCCATCTTTATTTAAAAAATACATATTAATTTTATATTAAAATTAAAAATCAACACTGCTCAATTCTTTCAATCATTCAATAATGGTTGGCACGGCACTGTGTTTGACGCAATTATAAATTTAAAAATGTATATTTTTTTTTTAACGAACAAAAGCACGATATATATCGTATATAGTTTACGTTATTCTGTTAAATACAATATTGTACTCGTAATGTGTTTGCAACGATTTTAATTGAAACCGATAAATTTTCAAAATCGTATACATATACGAGATATAACATAGTGGTTACGAAATGAAAATATTAAAATATTTTCCATAATAATCGAAACGAATTTCTTAAGAATTAACGCTTTATGAAAGCGTGTTTATATTAAAATGTTTCATTTTTGTTTCGTACATAACAATGCTAATAGTACTGAAATCAATTGTTGCGCGTCAAAAAACGCTAATTATAACCCCTTATTTATATATATATATTTGTTTTTTTTTTTTTTTTTGGCGGTTTCTCTTTTTGATATATGTAATTCTTTTAATCGTCCCAGCGATCGAACACAAATGCTTTTTTTTTTTAAACGTTTAGTATTGCCGAGCGGATTTTATAAACGATTCTCTATTGCATTATAATATTATATGATGTAGGAACGTGGTCAACTGTTGTATACGTTGTCGGGAAAAGAGTCCGACCTTGGGAAAAGTATTCTCTCTCATTCAATTTGACCACACAGAGTTTATTATTTTTTTTTTTTTGTCTGCCCTCGAAACGAGTTGAAAAAATAATGGTCAAAAACAATTGTTTAATGCGTTCCAACAGCCGCCGAGTCCGAATATAAAACAACACGTGCGCTTATTCGTGTAAAAAAGAAAAAATAATAATAAAAAATAGTACCGCACACACACACACACACACACAAACATATAATATTTATATATATTCGAATAAAAATAACCGCCATCGGGTCCAGTAATATTTTACTTTGAAATCGGATAACCCGCCTAACTCGTTTTCAAAAGATTGTTTTTTTTTTTGTTTTGACATCAGCCGCGCCGGTAAAACGTATAAAAATTCGGTTAACGAGACACACGAAATTCTATTTCAATAATGTTTTTCGAACGTTTTCCTTTCGACTGGGTTTTGGACGCAGTCGTTGTTTCCGCATTTAATTATTATTATTATTATAATACAATAACGACGTACTTTCAATTTCTTTCCGACAGTCCGAGTGTTTAAAATAAAACGTAGAAACTCCGTCGTCACCATATGATATTTATATCTTATATAGTATATTACATGATTGATCGAATAATGACAGACCACTCGTCGAATAACAGAATAATTTTCTTTATTATATGATTTAGAAAAAACGAAATAAAAATTCCAAACGACGATTTCCATCTGATTGAGGACTCCGGGTTTTCAGCCAATCGTTGACATAGCCAAGCCGTTTAAGTCCTCTTCTGATTTAGAACTCCTCGAATCTATCTGATTTTCCACAGGTCATCGCTATATTCTATTATCTGAAATCCATATTAAATCTCCATCGTAACTGTTCTTTTTGAATAAATAATATTAGTGTAAAGCGGTGTTAATATCATATGTTACCAATGCGCAACAATATTTTTTTAATACGTCATAAATATTATATTATATACGCATTTAATCGCCCCTCACATAAACGTTAGCAGCAGATGAGATTTCCATCAATTCTAACATACACACACACACACGTCGTATAATAATATCAAAGGATTATTATCAATCAATTTGAAACTTCGAAGACGATTCAATGAAAGGTAGAGCAGCAAGCAATGTTGCAGTGGATGTCACTTAAGTAAATATTACTCAGATAAAGGATTTTGTTATTTATAAAAATTTGATAGCAATGCGATAAAATATTATTACACATTGCATTATCGATGAAACGATTTTGAGTGTAATATTATTAGTGAATTAATTAACGTAATCGAAAAATAAAATACACTTTGTTTTGGAAAAACTTAAAATGTTCATGAAGGAAAATTGTGACTAAAGACAGACTTAAAACCGCAAAAAAAAAAACAGCTCTCTTATGAATCAAATACCTCCTCAAAATATATATAATTGAAAATAAATATATAACTTTCCCCCCCCCCCGAATATAATATAAGTTCACGAGTATTTGGTGAATATTTCGTACAGTTTCTATCGTTAGTTTCGAAATAACGAATAGAAATAACGCGATAATCGCATTAGATAAAATCGCGTTTTTACGTTTTATTTTTCGATCGTGTCTTCTAACGCTTTGAAACCTTGTGCGGCTGTAAAGACCGCGTAACACTCTTTCTGGTAGAATTTCTGTATACAGACGTAAAAACAACACACACACATCATTGCGTAAAACCAATACTACACATTTGTTCGCTGCGTTCAGAGTGGAATACGATTACGGTTATGAAACGCGGGGACACAGACGAAATGATAAATGAGACGCGGGGTTGCTGTTTCGATCGCGGGACGGAACGAAAACGTTTTTTTTTTCGTCTCTCTTTTCGTAATACGTTTTTTTTTTTATTCGGTCGCGGTCGTCGGACTCGCACTTTTCGTATCGGACGGCGCAGTACGTCGTATAGTATACGGACGGGGACCTTAAACACGTCCAAAACCCAAACCGATAATAATATATCGTAAATCACGAGGCAGGCTCCTTACAATTACACGAGCCGAAATCTGTGCAGTGCGCTCGTCTGTCTCTCTTATGATCTACCGCCGCACGTTCGAGAGATCGAAATTCATTTCCGCCGCGATTCCACAATAACCATCGCACAATAATAGTGAAGAAAATAATAAATAATAATAAAAAAAACAATCGCCGCCGCCGCGTTTATATTATATATACCGCGCAGTCATCATCGCACATTATCTCTCCTCGTGGTACGCCGCATACCTCCCCCCAATTGGAAACCTTTGTGCGCACGTAAATAATAGTGTTGTATGTTTCGCTCGCAGGTGTTTTTATCATCGGAGGCAGATTATTATGAGAGACAAAAAAAAAAAAAATAATAAAAATCTTTCCGGTTATGCGTTACGGAATTACGAAAAGTATCGTTTTTGAGAAATCTGTTGCGAACCATAGTAGAGCACACGACGAGTCGATTTGTTGACGTAACCGAGGAGGAGTTTCCGATCTCCGTTCGGAATAACACTGTTGCACGTCAACGATCCTTGCTCTAATTCGGTAGTAGTGAAATTTGAGTGACGCGCGCAAAGTGTGGATCGGTTTGGAGACATAACCGCGTGAGTGCCGTATCGCTCTTGCCGTTTAGAAATCCGGGCATGAACGAAACTGAACGTCTCGAGCTACATGTCCGGGGATTCATTCGCCTGACGGTAATTTATAATACGCATGACGTTCGCGCGCACCGTAGTGATTATCGTTACACGAATATCGTTTCGGTTTCTTATAAATGTCTAATTCAGCAGCGGCTCTCGCAGTTCATCGGGGATGGTCTTTCAAACGGTACACGGCGATCAACCGCATTTACTATTTGAACGATAATGTGTCAAGTCGCGTTTCACGTAATACGAAACTCATACGGTCCAATACTCAATATTTAATATAATATATTTTTATTTTATTTTTTGTATTTTAACGAAAAAATTGTATGCAATACGCGGGATAAAACGTTCGGCGACGGAATAATAATAATAATAAAAAAAATTCACAACTATGATAGGTTCGAAAAACGAATAAATATAAAAGTTTAAATTAGATGACATCATTAGTCATTATTATTATTATTATTATTCCGTGCGACATTGCGCGTAATAGACCGAAAGTTGTCATATCGGAAAAATACAAAATGACATCCGGCCGATGATTCAACGAGGGGTTCCGTTTTAAATAACGACGGGCGCAATTCGTACGAAACTTTTAAGAAAAAAAAAAATCAACCGTATATATTATAAGTCGTTGAAAAAAAATATCGTTTCGCTTTACGTATAATAAAATACACTTTTTTTTCCCTCCCCTTCAAAAAGCGCACGCGTTTTATATCACTGGCAACCGTCCCGCGTATTGACGGTCTCCGAGGAATTCGGTCGGACC
This sequence comes from Chaetogeoica ovagalla, assembly GCA_032441825.1. Classification (NCBI taxonomy): domain Eukaryota; kingdom Metazoa; phylum Arthropoda; class Insecta; order Hemiptera; family Aphididae; genus Chaetogeoica; species Chaetogeoica ovagalla. Next base: position 9,680,208 of record CM063738.1, read on the forward strand.
GATAAAGTCTCTCCTACGGTACACTCACGCGGCGGCCGAACTGTAATGACTATAACGTTTTCTTCTCGTTCTGTTACGCGCGTAGCGGTTAGGTATAGTCGTATTCTGTTTTATACGGGGAGTTGAAAAAAAAAACCAGAAATATTTGATACGCGTATATTTTTTTCTTTCTCTTTTCTCCCACACCGAACGTTTTTTTTTCTCCTCCGCCTTTATGTCTCTCGTACACGCACGCACGCACGCCGCACGTATACAATACCGTTTTGTCAAATCTCACGTCCGACGAGTCTGCGCGCTGCGATGTGTGTATCGTTTTACTTAAGGCGGCGGATCCGTTGTTACACACACACACACATCACTAATAGCTGCGTTAAAAAAAAAATGGTAAAAATCAAATCAAAGGAGTATAAACGCGGCTGTGCGAGTCACGGACACACCATTAAAAAAAAAAAAAAAAAAAACGATTCGGATGAGAAGGATAAGGGGGAAAAAGAGAGAGAGAGAGAGAGAAGAAGAAGAAAAAACATTCGTGTTCGACTCGATGCACCTGCTTGGTCGATGCTGCTGTTTTGCCGCCAGTGGGTACACACACACGCGCGCGCGTATAAATGCGATTGCGACGGGCCGAGGCCGTGGTGGAATCCGACCAGTCGATTACACACTATACGACTGTCTACTCGTATGCGCTCGTTTTAGTGGCGTTCTCTCACGGGCGCACAGGTGCGCTCGTATTTTTTTTTTTTTTCTTTTTCTTTTTTTTACATATATTTAACGCGCGTTTGTAATTTTAAGGTATTCGTCGGTAATCGATTGCAAAGGGTTGTGCCCCGCCGAGATATTATTACGTCTCCTCCGCGGCGCGTTTCCACTGCGGAGATGAAAAAAAAACACACACACACACACGATACCCAACTCGTATTATTAATATTGTTATTACCTGCAGGTAGTTAATTAAAAAAACTAAGAAAAAGAAGTTATAACACGCGCGTGTGCTGCTGCTGCTGCTCACACACGCAATATCGTCGACCTGTCAATCGATTTCCGTAATACTGTTATGGATTAACAGAGAGAGAGAGAGAGAGAGAAAAAAAAATTAATATTTACCGCGAAACGATTTATCGAACAACGCTGCCGGTTAAGAGCACGGAAACGATTTTTATCTTAGTTTCGTAATTTCTATACGCGTTACCGGCACCAAATCGAACTTTTTTTTGTTTTCTGTAACGAGTCGATAAAAATGCGCGTTAATTTATGCGAGGGGGGGGAGAGGGAAACACGATATTTTTCCCTATAAATCCGAATATTAATCTAATCGTCTCGCGATCCGTCTCTTCTTACGTAATTACGTCTTCGATTGCTGTTAAATTCTGTCTCGTTAAAAAAATTAATATTACAATGCTTTCGGTTTTGGTGTCGACTCGAAGAGTTCGATTTGAAAAAAAGAACGACGCTATGCAATCGGCAAATCGATAACGTATTTTCTTTCGATATTTCTGTAAAAGAAAAAAGCGTACCGCATTTCGTTTTCGCACGGACACGATGCGAGTTACGTTTTTTTTCTTCTTTTTTTGAAATTATATATATATGAATATTTAACATCGCAAACGAATAATAATATAATTTAACCGTTTTTTTTTTTTTTTAATTCTTTGCTCGTATTACGTAATGTCGAACATTACGATATAATGTGTATTGTTTAATTCATTTTGATATATTGTAAACGAGCGCCGAAATGTCGACGCGGTTTGTGAACAATGCGATTGCGATCCATTTAACGCGTATAATATATATAAATAGGTGTACAACAATGAAATCTCGTACGTTTTACGCCTTACGGTCGTAGCGAAACCGCATAAATCTTTTTGCGGCGAACGCGCCATTCGTTTCGTACGTAAATTTGCGCTATTATATAGTATGTATTATATTTTTTACTCCTTTACAACACGTCCGTGTTCGATTTCTAATGGAAGCGCGAATAAATTAAGCTAATGGCGAATTGTCCATTCGCGAAGAGTGTATTTCGTAGGATCGGACGACGGAGTCCAAGAACTGAACCGAAGAAAAACAAATTCCAGCTAAATTCGCGTTTTTTTTTTTTTTGTTACTTTTTAAGTAAAATACGACTCGAACAATAAATCGATAACTGTGACGCAGGAAATTCTCTAAAAGCCAATGAGTATATAACCTACCGGAGCCGGGTAGACGAATGCTCGCATTACAACAATTTTCGCCACTCACAGTTCGAGAATTTCTGTTCAATACGGTTTTGCGTATTTGATAATAATATTATATCGTATTCGTTTTTTACACGATAGTCGTACAATGGCGAATAAATATTATCCAATTTTTATTAATCGCCGAGTTTTTTTTTTCTTACGAAATAAAAATAAATCACTCGCGAATAAATATTGAAATTTGCCGGTGTTTCTACGCGGCGTACACGTCATTATTAAAAAAAAAAAATGGGTTTGCCGTGTGTGCTTATTAAAAAAAAATAATAATAATAAATTATATCAAGACGTCTCCGTAGTCGGTGAATAATAATAATAATAATAATAATAATAATAATAATAATAATAATAATAATATTGTGTTCCTGTGTATATTTATCGATGTTGCCGGGTAGACTGTCAATAATATATTTAAATATATATATATATATATTATTATATATATGTTTATATATATATATATATAAATAATTTCGAAAAAAAAAATTAAAACGATTATCGTGCAACGCACTTGTACGAGTAACAATTATTATTATTATTTTCCTCCTTATATAATATATTATTATAATACATATATTACTACCGTCGAACACGTATCTTCTATATAAGTATATTTATAATACCTGCAGCTCGTCCGACATAAATATTGTCGGCAAAAAAAAAAAATTCACTTGTGCGCCCAATTACACCCGTACACAACATAATAAATTCCAATCTGAAATAGAAATTACGGATGAAAAAAATTTATTTATATTTTTACAGCAATCAGTAGTGGTTTTTTTCTTTTCGATTCGCATAGTAATGGCCCCTGGACGCGGCAATGCATAATTCGCGAACAGCTAGTCTAATATACTATTGACATATTTATTTGTGAAAATTATATTATTTAGAAATTATGACAGTAATAACGAACGTGTTTAAAAAAAAAAAAAAACCGAATCGCCTATAATTGTTTTTAATTCGTTTATTAATTTTCGAACTACTGAAAAATTATATTATTTCGTGAAACGGATATCGTCATATTACACATTATGTGCAATTTGAATCGCTGTCGTACAATATTATATAATAAACAAATTTCGGTGAAATTTTAACAGTGATTTCATATCAGCTGATCGAAGACATCCGTTTTTACGTTTTTCGTATCGATGACAAAATACACTGTGACGCTCTACTACTACGGTAAGACTTTTGTCTTCTTCGTTTCCAAAACATACGTTTTTATTCGACTGATATTTATGTAAGGAGAGCGTATCGTACAAAGCAAGAGCTAATGTGAGTTTTTCGCAAATACTGTGACCGAATGGCTATCCAAAAAAAAAAAAAAAATTACAATGCTCTGAACCATGAAAAAATAATAATAACTACCGCAGATGGCCTCGATGAGATTTATAATAATTACACGCTTTTCGACCCGTTATCGTATTATCGTTGTTTTTTTTTTTTTTAAAAAAAATTTATTTCATTATACGCGCACACAATTTTATCGTCGTTGTTGCAATTTCTCGCGTACATAAATGTACAAAATTTAGAGATAACCATCGTCACGGGCGTTCACTTGCGGCCGATTCCACCGGTAGACGTATTAGGCACACCGTATTAATATAATAATTTACTTGGTGTAATAAATTACAGTAAATTTGGTAACATAAATATTATACCACGCTGTGTAGAAAGAAAAAAAATTGTACGACGGGGATTCGTCGTCACGCGTTTCGTTTGATTTGTCATCGTTTTTCCAGTGCACGTCGGACCGATCAAAAGTGTCTCGAAACAAATGACGCACGCGGTGTGTGTAGAGAGAGAGTGAGAGAGGAAAGATGTTAAAAATAATTTGTTATGCGCTGTTTCTTTAAAAAAAAAAAAACAACGTTATAATATTATACAGTACAGCTGGTTGAAATCACGCACAAAACACGCGTATTTAACTTCTTTTCACTAATCGCGCAGTTAAAAATATTATATAACCCTAAATAAAAGTAATACATTTTTTTTTTTTTTAAAGCAACCGTCGGACTACAAAAAAAAACATAAAAATATTTCGTGAACTATTTGCGTGTATCGCCTGCAGCTGGAAAATTCTTACTGCGTCTCTACGCAGAATCACGAGTTAATTATGTATATTATAATGAATATTATATATAATACAGATGCAAAGACAAACCTATTGCCTGTATTGTGTAGAGACTGAAATGCGCCGTAACCACTCGAACCCGTTTAACCGATATTCCGACGTATCGAAATGATCTCCGCTCGATTAATTAGGATGTTGCACGAATAATACATAGCAGCGTGTGCACCGTGGGATTTCGTAAATTTCGAAAATTACATCCGTACGGGACATTAAATATATAAGATTTATAAAGATAATATAGGCCAATTAAATGACACCGTTCGTTAAATTTAATTAAATCGTCTTGTAGTGTTACGCGACGTTATCTTTAAAAGAGATCTTTAAACGTAACTTGATCGACTCGTATAAATGAACACGAGAACTGTGTATTTTTTAATAATAATAATAATAAAAAATCTTATTGTAAAATATTAAAAACCAGTGTCTCCCGTTTGAGGAATAATATCGTTTTTAAAATTGAATAAACGTTCAAGGTAACACGGATGTGTCATTTTGTACAAAACTTATATATTTATTATTTAAAACGAAAATGTCCAATCCCATATCCCAATTAGAAACAGATTTTTTCCAAAACACGCAACGATTTTCAATATTTAATACGTGTAATTTTTTTCAATGGTCGTTTAATAACAAACGTGTATTTATATAGGTAATAATTAATTATAAAAACAAAAAACCGTTAGACAGACAATTTCTTCTGGCTTTTATGTATATTAATAATTGTCTTATGTAAATTCGAACCTCTATATTATAGACTATGTAACGTACAAGAATATTTAAGTATGTATACACATTAAAGTGTTAACTGTTAAATAGGTGTAATATATAGGTGTATATATATATATATATATATGTATAGCGTGTTTAATAAGGGTAAAATATGTTGTCAACGATATTATATTTAAATTTATTCCGGTTAACACGTTTCTGTGGACACGAAAATGTAGATGATTAATAAAATATACCGTACGTATTACATTATGCATAAATATATTTAGAATTGTATGTATACTCGACGGATCCTCATTTTAATATTATAATACCGAGCTTAACGTGTTTTATTATTATTATTATTATTTGAACGATAATCGTTTATAGCACGGTATTTACTATTTAATTCAAACGAATCGGAAAATAAATGGTTAATAAACGTTATTGCGGTGGTAAGGTACCAGGTTAAAATTTTATGGTTTTTATGACCGGTTAAAAAATACATTTCAATGACCAACGTTTACTAACAAATATAGTTCGACGCGAGCAGTTTACTTATAGACGTCATAAGGCGAACAAATTATCCGTTGTACTTTATCATAAAATACGTCTGTCGTTTTTCTTCTTCGCCTTCTACTTCCGTTTACATGAGGACGGGGCCCAGTGTTGCTACAAGGCAACATCCCACCTCTTATACGCACTCACATCGGCTTGATATCGTTCTCAATTCCATCTATCCGTTTCTTTTTCGGTTTTTCTCTTTCCCTTTTCGCTTTTACACCCATTTCCATAACACCTTGCACAGCATCTCTACACTGGCTCCAATGCTGTTTTCAAATAATTTACTTTTCAATCTTATTGGCATCCTAGTGTCACCACAAAACGCAGATTATCTTCTACAGATTGTCCTATTTTTCCTGTCTTCTTCAGAACCACCATTATTTTTGTACTACCGGTTCTAGGTACTCGAATCTATCAACCTCACACACTGCATCCTTCATTAAACGCTCTGCTCCACGGATTCCATCCGAAATCATCACGCAATCGTCACGGTTTGACTCCTGTATACTAATCCTTAGTCTTTCTCGCACTGACATTACGCATCCATACACCCTCCACGTCACCTCACCCTGTATACCATTCCGCCGTAACCTCGTTCGTTCAAAAACGTATCCACGTCTATTTTAACGCGCATTCGATTTTTCATTAACCTCTACTTCCACAAACCCTTCTTGGAACTATTCAATCGCATACGCCTTTTTTAAATCTACACACGCGCACTTTTCTTTTTTTGTTCTGTCCGTACACATCTACACTGCAGCAATACACACGCAGCATCGTGAAAAACTCATTAATTTTTCCCTAACGGTTCCCCGGCCCCCTCGTTCCTATACGCGCTCAGTGAAATGACGATCGAACCGGTGCCGAGGACTACTAACAACGAGCACTGCGCGTGTTAAAAATCTCACATTTCCGTAACAGTCATAAGAATAGTCATTTCCCGATCCTTTTGTCGACAATCGTTTTCTTCTTTTTTTTTTTGCCACTCTTCCCCGCCGATTGGTGTTCGACACACACACACACGATCATAATATACCGAGACGACTTAATGTACGATCGTAATAATATTTATCGTGTAATTACGGTTACGGTCGTACGTTGTTCTCGTCGTACACGAGCCGAGCGGAATACACCGGATTAAGAGAGCTGCGCGTGTTATGCCCGTCTGTATACGCGTACGTAAATACCGATAGGCGTAAATGGCGAAAAACAAACATAATATTACGTACACACGCTAGTGCTGCGAGTATATTACATTTTTTTTTTCTTCTTCTTCTTTCTATTTCGTTGTTTCATACGATTTATTATTATTATTATTATTATTATTTTAAACCGGGCGCCCACGCCGGCCAATAACGCGCTGCTAGCTGGCAGGTGTACGACGAATGATAAAATAATAACATCACACACACAAGACGTTCCCACGGATCCCGAATCACCTGCCGATTTCGCGCCCGTTTATATTACACACACACACACACGACCGCGAAACTGAGTATATTATATATATATATTATGTGTGTATTTTTTTTTACTCGTTTCGTTTACTATTATATGTAAGCGCGCGCGTTACGTGATTGCCGGTTAAATGTGTATACACACACACACACACTCAACGCGAGATACGGTTTGTTTTTTTTCATCCAGAAAATTATACGAAAATTTCTAAATGGTATTCGAAAAAGAAGGAGGATGAAATAAAAAAGAAACGAAGCGGTTTCTCTCGCACTATATATTTAGTACATATTTTGACGGACAGTTCGATGGCCGCGGCCGTGACGGTGAGCCGGGCAAGTTCGTAGACGCTCGTTTTTCATCTAATAAACCGTTGATTTTTCAAAGGGAGATATTCGTTTTAAACTTTAAAAAAAAAAAATCCGACGATTTAAACGGTTTTTTTTTTTTAATTTTCAGAAGTCGTTGTAGTAACGCAGTCGTAACCGGATAATTCGTAGGTGGCGCCAACACGTGACAATAAAACGGACAGAAAAAAAGTATCGTTCAAAGCGATTTAACGGACGAAACACATGGCCGACGATTTTCAACGAGGTTCTGAACGGGCGATTATTATTTTTTTTTTTTATGGATTTTCAAGAAAATTTAAAAAAAGAAAATCCGACGATTTCAAAACGTTTTAATTTGAAAAATTCGTTGTGACAAATGGATAAAAAGATAAATGTGTTGGTTTTTTTTTTGATAGATTAGGCCAACAAGTGACAATTAAACGGGATATAAACGGGAGAAAAAAGACGTCCCCGTTAATAGAAAAAAAGTAACACGTAGAATGATTTAACGGTGAAATAAATACATTTTTTATCTTTTTTTTTTTTAAAAAAAATCTCAGCTCGATATTTTGAAGAAAAAAAAAACGCGTATTGTCGTCGTCAATTTCGTATTATCGCACTCTGAAGAACATTTTTTCCCCACCCCCGGTTTTGCGCGAACACGTTTTTACCAGTGAAAATCGTCAGCCGAGACTCGTCTCTGTTTCATTTCTTATTTTTGTTTCTCCTCTTTTTTTTTTTTTGTCATTTAGCGTGTTATTTTATAACTATCACTTTTCATTATATTTTTCTCGCGGACACGAACATTCGACGAGTGTAGTGGCGTCCTCGCAGATATCTCTCGGAGTTATATCATTCTATTAAAAACACAAATAACGGAAAAAACAAAAAAAAAAACCGCGACGTATGCAATGCGTGCGTGACGACTGAGGAGTATCTTTCTTTATTTTTCGCGTTTTTCTATACACCTGCGCGTGTAAAAACGAATAAGTATATATTAAAATAATACGGTACAATTCGATCGGTTTTTGGAGTCACGAAAACGCGCGCGTACCCACTTAAATATATTATTATATTCTTAAAAGAGTAAAAAAAGATTTTTTTTTTCACATATACCGTATTTTGTTATTATTTACTTCATTTTTTCTTTCCTACGTGTGGCAACAACGCAAATTACGTCATGGATTTCCTCCTATAGTGAGTTCGTTCGATGGGATGGATTCGTGTTGTTCGAATGAATATACGTCGCGTATTCATACTGAACGCGGTGGCTCATTTGCAGAAGCTCAATTAACGATGAGGCGATTAAAAACATGTGTAATGTTGTTAAAGCCATAACGACTGAACTCAGACCACTTCACTTAAAGAACGAGTCAATTGTCCTAGCATTTTTATTATTTAATTAAATATTTCGTTGCTCGCGTAAATTGTTTTTAATACACATTTTTTTATCTACTAACGTTTAAAAAATAAATAACAGGTTTTCGTACTTGTTCCTTTTGAGGAATACAGACAATTTTCAGACAATTCATTTTCAAATCAGTCAACGATTGTTTGAACTTCCATTTCAATATCTCGAATGCGTACTTAATAAAGCCGAACCGGTCAACCTAAACTTTTGATCTCAACAGTTATTTATCTAAAATAACACAAAACAACGTGCAATGAATCGAAAACGAAAACGGATTTTCTGCAGCAGTTCATTAATAATTTAGAATAATATTATGTACACAATGTTTTAAGTAATAAATGTTTTGTATATATAATAACTGACACATATATATATATATATATTCAGAACTCGTAGTGGTTTTTATCTAAAGTGTATAGAAAAAAAATCAGTTTATTACGTGTCTATTGAAATAAAACAACTGGGAAACGTAACGAGAACGTTTTCTGGCGTAAAATGAATTATGTTATCATATAGGCGCGGGTCTATTTTCATCGAAAAAAAAATCTTTTTTTTTCTTTTTATTCGAACAAAAAATCCGTTTGTGAATTTCCCTAGTTTTCGTATATTTCCTTAGAATTTTTTTTCGAAATTAACGTTTGCCGGTAACGTCAAAATTTGTATTAAAATATTTTTGATATCTTTAAATGAATGTAAACGTTTTTTTTTTTTTAAAAAAGCGCTCGATTTTTTAAGATTATACTGATGAAAAATATAAAAATAATATAATTTTCGATATATATATATATATATACGTATATAAATTGCAATTAAAAAAGTGATAATTTTATACATATCAGTATAATTAACATTTCATATTGTTTGTACAAAAATAGCCAAATTTGATAAATACAAATTATATACGAGTGGAAGAAAATTGTTTTTCTTCTTTTTATATTTAAACAGCCGCTGTAATTTTCATTATTATATATTATATAACATTATACTGTTATATTATAGTGTTTGTATTAACGATAGATTATTATGCAGCAAAAAAAAGTCTCAACAACAACCCGAGGGATAGTAGAGATTGTTTTGTAAAAACAAATATGTTATATTATATACGTATATTCAATCATTAATAGTACGATGTTCTAATAACGGTTAATAATAAGTTATTTCGTATAAAAAAATATTTTCTTTGAAAAAAAAATACTCGTGGTAATTAATAAAAAAAAAAAACCGGTAAAATATAATATTTATATATCAAGTTTCGATTCGTATCGATTTCCCAACATTTTTAATTGGATAAATATTATATATATATATTTTTTTTTTTTTAGAACGCAAACGAGAGATCTACTTTTTATTTATACATTCACAATGATTGTATACTCGACGTTCTTTCCCGTCTTTGAAAATTGAATTATCGTTGAATCACGTTATGGCGTGTGCTGCGCTTATTCGCTATACATATATATATATATTCAATACGTCTTAATTGCGTATATCTCATTGCTTCCTACACGCATGCGTGTAAATAGAGAGCTTATTTCTTATTAATCGTATACGAGAATACGTAAAATTCTACATATTATGAGCTGATCTCGAAATCATATTGTCGTCCGGTCATTACAGTAGCCATTTGGAGGCTGAGGCTAATAACTGATTAATTTATATCTCAATAATTAATATGTACAGACAGTGTCTACAAAAAAAACTGATTATTTTTTCGTTGAAGGAGGGGTTGCAGCCCTATCAGCTTCTCCTGGCCACACCACTGCGTCATTATTATTATTATTATTTTTATAGCAAAAAACGTAACATTTCATTCAGCTAAATGAATCGCCGACACGTGTAAAACGCTTATACATTAGTCTTTAAAGAAAAGAAGAGTGTTTTGTAAATACGTGAATGTCTAATACGGTGTGGACATAAATGTACTATTAACTTCTATTTATTTATTTTTTTAAATCCGACGTTTCATAATTTCACAAATGGCGTCTAAAAATCGATAAATATTAAGCGCAAATATTTAAACTATCGGAATTTGTTGCGGCGAATCGGTTTTATTTATTTGTACATTCGGCGGGATCCGTATGTGTTAACGGTGTTTCTATCATTTGAGAATCGATAAAATCGTATGCACATAAATACTATACTCATCGTGAACAATTGCGTTAAAATCGTACCAACGACGTATAGCGTACGACGTAAGTAATATAAACAGTATATTATATGTGATTTGTGAGACTTTAACACCCGCTCCATTGATAAAACACGCAATGAAAAGACTTTTCTGTTATTAAATATAAATTATACGCCGTCAAACGTTATGAATTTATTTTGCACGTTTATATTACTGTCGGACGTAATATTGTATACACTTTATTTGTCTCTCGTCCCTCAAAATGCGTGTCTCTCGTCGTCAGCTGACGTTTACGTTTATGCAGCGTATCCGTTATATCTTATAATATTATATTAATACCACAAACAGTTCTCGAATTATAAATGTTTCCTTTGTGCACACGATTAACAAATAATAATAATAAGGCTAATCGTTCTCAAACACTCGTCGGGGGGGAAAAAAAAATACGCGTGTTTATTTACGCGTATTACAGTAATTTTTTTTCGTCCCGAAATTATTGGTTATCGTGACCGAAAGGAGGCAAAAAAAAAAAAAAAAAAAAAAAAAAAACGATAACCTTTCTCCGCGCCGAGCATTGCTCCTCCTCCTCCCATCGCTAATCGGCCATCCCCGTCCGACCCCCTTCTAATCGTCGCATTTACTGCGCCGAATACCGTTCTTCGAGAGGCAAAAGAACAAAAAAATTACGAACGATCAATTTACACTAGGACGAGCACCGCGACTCCGATGTCTTACAGCGTTTTTTCGCCCTTTTTAAAAACGCTTCGGCGTCTACGCGGAGAACAGATAATAATAAACAAATAAATAAACATACCTGTGATAGGTGAAAACGATATAACCTATACACAATATTGACACGTATTTAGAAACGCGCACTGGGGAGTTTCGAGAGAAATCCGGAAACGCGCATGGGACGTTCGCGATCGCGTTTCTACGAAAAATCAAAGGCGTTTCGAACAATCGCGGAATTCTCGATACAACGACGTTATCGGACTACCGCATTCGTTTCGTTCGCATGAATCGTATTGATTGTACAAGTGAGCGAATCGCTTGTAATAAATTAACGAACATTGAGATTTTCACGCGTTCATAAAACGTGTATCGGCGTGCACGCGTTATCGTTTAAATATTATTCCCATTCAATACCGTGCGGATGGATAATAATTGTTGATAGAAATCGACGAATCGTATCATCGATACACAGATCCCCGTTTAGTCGATTTGACACGGTTATGACGGCGAGATTCTCTCCTGTATCGTTTCGAGATCAAGCCCCGCGTGCGAATAACACGAAGCAGTCGCCGTCGTCGTCCGTCCCCGAATTTCCGTTTCGATCGGCGCTCATTACGACGCGCAACGTGTTCATATTGTCCCGGCATTCTCTCGTCACTTAATCGTTTCAAACGTGTGTACGTGCGCCGCGCATTTACCGCGCTCATAACCATTTTCTCATATATATATTCAAAAGAAAATATATGTGTGTATAAAAAACACACACACGTAACGTGTGTCCGTTAACCCTCTCTTATCCGTCTTGCTATCGTATATAATATTTATATATATATATAAATTATATATAATTATTTATATATATATATTATATAATATTTATATACGAATAAAACGTGTGCGCTGGTTAATAATTATAATCGTTCGATGGTACGCCGGCGACCGCGTTTTTCGGGGTTCGCGGGATTGTTCGTGGTTGCCGTCGCCGCCTACTCCCTCGTACGACGGCACAGAGCGAGACGAGCGACGGCGGCGGCGGCGGACAAAGTGCCCCGGTGTTTTTACACGTATTTTCATTATTTTCGCTATAATACAAAGAAGACGTTATGGGGGAGGGGGGGGGAGAGAAAAAAAATAATAATAAAACGGTCCACGAGAAGGGAGTGGAAGAGTGAAAAAAAAAATAATAATAATAATAAAAAAGAATTAAGAAAATAATAATACACAATATAATGAAAATATTTGCACCTGTGCCTGTATATTATTTTATTATAACGCGTATGAAGACCCGAAAAACCAGCCGACCCTGCACGCCGACCGACCACGGACGCGCGGTATACCGCGACAACCATTATTACTATTATTATTATTATTATTATTATACGTGAAAATATATTAAATCTCACGTATTTTATTGAGTGTGTGTAATAAATACAATAATATTTTAATAAATACGTACGCGTGTACACACGATTAGTGATTGTGCCGTCGACGGGCGCGCATTGTATTCAAATAAAACGTTTTCCGTCGTTATTATTCTTCCGAGTTTTGACCGCGGAGTGAAAAACGATGACGACTTTTTGTTATCGAAGGAAACGGCGGCAATGAATAATTATTTTATTTTTTTTTTTTACTTTTCGTTACAAGCGTGCGTTTGGAAATGCAAATCCCCGCGTCCGATTCCGTAAAACATTTTACGAAAAAACATTGACAATTGACAATCGGGGTGTACGCGTGAAGAAACGCTGACGTTTATATAAAACGTCCGAGGTGGCACGTATAATTTACTCGTGATAAACGTGAAGGGGAAAATTCTTATTCGTTTTAATAACATGTAAGCGGGACGGTCTTTGTAAAATATTAATTAACGCGTAAAAAATTATACGAGAATTCGCTCGAATTTTACGTCGAGTGTTTTACACATATATGAGAGCGCGAAAATGTGCGGGAATCGTTTATGTTATGCTAGAAAGCCGGGTTTTTGAAGCGCGTATGTGAGTAAAAAAAAAAATAAACGAAATTCGTTTAACGTTTCGACCGCACGTTTTACGTTCTGAATGATTCACGCGAGCGTAATAAAAAATAAAAATGGGCTAAAGCTTGTTGATAGTGCGTCGCAAAGGCGGCGAGAGAGTGGAAAAAAATTTGACGTCGCTTAACAAGAGGTACTTTTTACGGACGCATTGTGTTATAGCTAGTAGAATAACGGAGTTCCTAATTAAAAAAAAAAATATATATATATATATCGATCGATTCGCGTCCCGTTGATAACGAAAATATCGAAATCGTGTAAAAAACATACCGTTTTGTCGAGTCAAATAATGTATCTAAAAGTAGTTAAATCTTTGGCCTGTCGCTTTCGAGAACTGAAATGACGTCAGTGACGCTCAAATCGTTGGATTGACCGGAGGACAAAAAAAAAAAACACACGCACTCGTTTCGATCGATGGGTGAAAAATCAATAAGGCCCGAAGGTGTGAAATTCGTCGTAATAATCGAAAACAAACGTTACTCTCGTTTCTCGATCTCAATAGATTCGGTTTCGAACGGAATTCGTGCTCATCTCGTATATTACATTCACGGCACGCGAAGCCGCAGCATCACTACGACGGTCCGCGTATCTCTTTCGAGTGTAAGTGTATTTTTCTCCGTACATATAATATATCAGCTAGTAATAAAGTTTAAGTGTATTCCGCCAACCGAGCGATCTCTTCTGTACCGTCGCACGACCAAGGTTATAATTTTCACCGTTTATATATATATATATATATATACAGAAGAATCACAGCGCGTTTGCACCTGTCCGCGCGCCACGCATTTGCATAATATATTTTGTCGGATCGCTGCTACCGCCGCCACCGTGGAATTACTATAATATAAGCGTGTATTGTACGCATAAATTTTTTTTTCATCCGTCTACTAATATTTATCGTGTAAATGTGTTAATATACATATTATATAAGGACACTGCCGGTCGTAAACTCGTGTATTATATACATATATATATATATATTGTAAATACACGAGAAATCGTCGTCTGCAGCATCGGTGGTATAAATATCCCTTCGTCAAGGCCGCTTCTACTTTCGTATGAAATATAGCGGAAAACGCAATATATATATATACGGCTTATATTATAATATTATTATTATTATCGCGTTAATAAAGACAGATAATATGGGAAAGGGGCGCGCGTATGTGTAGTTTAATTTCGTTAATTTACATATTCTAATATTATATAGACTACACGCAGGCAGATTAATTTGAATTTATATCGTTTATAACTGCTTTTTGATACAAAAAAAAAAAAAAAAAAAAAAAAGTGAAATCGTCCCGACCACGTAAAATATTTTCTAATATACTGACCTGAAATTTATTCAACTAGCGTTCTATAATATGCATTTAAAATATCTGATTTACGAAATGGGCATAAATTAAATTTTATTATATTCGTAATGTTTTTTTTTTTACTATAAATTGACCATAATGGTAGTTCGTTGGTATACACACGCGTAGGAATTTTTTAGATTCAAACAGTGTGTCGAACAAGTCACTAAACAAAGCCTGAACGATTAAATACGGACAAAATTAAAAACGATTCGGAGAATGAAATATTTAAAAAAAAAAAAAAAACAGTAATCGGCTAGTGTGTATTACACTTACACGTGTATTTTCGACCGATTCTTCGAATTCTTGAATTTTCTTTGATTTCTTAAATCGATTCAACTCTCCGTTCTCCGTGCCCGTGTTCGACTGTCTCTTATCGTATAAGAAATTCCCGTTGGAAAACAACTGATGGAAATCGGTAGTGCGTCCGGAGTGTTGTAGACGTCATTTAGACGAATTACTTGGACGATGCTTTAAAATTTCGATGTTATTATAAATTTGAAAGCGGTAATAAATATTTGCATTTGATAAAACGATTCTCAGCGGACACGTAATACACATAATGTCGGAAAATTTAAAATGGTGATAAAAAGAAAATTGTCGAATGGGATTGATTTTTTCAATACAGTTGGAGTAACGCATGACAGTCTGTATGGTGTAAAATTTCTAGCCTTGAAAATTAAAGATTACTCCATTTACGACTTCAATAGCTGGAGGCGTCTTCCAATAATCGCTATACAGCCATCCCAAAACTGGAATAAATTCATTGAAAATATTCTTTCATCTACATATACAGTGCAATATATTTTCTGGAAATCTCATCGCTCTAGGACCGTAATTTCAGTAGTTTTTCTTTTATTCTCTTTGCGGTGCCGCGTAAAAATAAAACTACTGAGAAAATATAGTTTTTTTTTTTCCAAATTCCGTGTTGTTTCGGATTGCGCGCGCGAGAAACGTACTGTGTAATAAAAATAAAAAAATAAAAGAAATACGTTTCAAATAAAGTACCTCGACTATAGATACGTTTTTTCTTTTTTTATACTATTTTCTAGCGGAAAATTCGTACGCAGAAACTGGACAGATTTCGTTGTAATAACGACAACGATCGCCTGAACAGAATGGAAAACTATCCGTTAAGCGTTCTCGGTATTTTATGCGCGTCGCGCGCTCCGGGTAAAAAAACCGAAAAAGTCCCCCGGGGGGAAAGCGGCGTTTCAGTTAAAGTCCTCCCTTAACTTCTCTCCCTTTCGTTCGACCTCGCCAAACATTCGTATAATGCCCTTCCCTCCTCTTTTCCCGTTCCCAAACAGAAGGGGATCCAAGCAGTTGTGATTCACGTTGAATTTATTTATCGGATTAATAAACGTTACGACGATTCGGACGATTATTATTATCATCGTACGTAATAATAGCTGCTGGCGGCGACGGGTTAAAATCCTGAGACCGTTTTCAAGCGTGTGTAAAACCACGAATTTCTCATATCACACAGCTGGCGCGCCGTTTTCTTCCGCTGCACTGGGGGCGGGCTCGGACTGGGCCGGCGAGGCGCCGAGCAAAACTCGGCGGGCCGCGCAAAATAATATCGATTTGCCTACATTGTACATTTTATTAATTCATCTTTAACTTTTAGTTTTAAACGGAACGCGTTCAACACGTCCGCGATAACAATATAATATTTTTTGCAATGAGGACGGGGAATTTGTTTTATTACCTCGGGCCGGACCGAATTCCCAGTCCGACCGGGATTATAACGTCAAACGCACGTTAAAATGAGCATCGGGGAAGACGCGCGGGCGCGGGCCGGAGACGGCGACCGTTAGATTTCGTCGTCGGCCGTTAATAAGTCTTCTCGCGCGTCGTCCGCTGGCGAGCAATACGTCGTCACGGCGGCCGACGGCAAAAACAAAAAAAATATAATAAATATGTGTACACGAAATATAAATAAACGAATTTTCCACCCCACCGGCGTCCACAAAAAAAGTTCCCGGCCGTTATGTGGTGGTGGTCTGTCGTTTTCGAGGAAAAAAATAATAATAAATAAAACAGATGTTTTATTATCGCGCGCGCGCGCGCGGCGGCGGCGGTCGACAGCTGACCGCGCGCGTCGGCCCATACGACGACAACGACGCGAATAATAATAATAATCACGTAACGCCGCAGTGCAGCTTGCGCGCGCGCGCGCGCCGCCGCCGCCGCCCGGCCTGTGCGCGACAGTTGTTTTCCCACACGACGGGCCCCGGCCGTATCGCGGCGATGCGTGCACCGGGCCCCGGCCGTATGCCGCGAAGCACACACGCGCGCGCCGCCGTTGCTTACCCGCTTTTTGCCAGCTGCTCCGGGGACCTGCGCGCTCGCTGCATTGTCGCTTACATTACATACGCGACACGCGCTACCTTTTTAATAACTCGCCACCCCTCGACTGGTGAGGGAGGGGGGTCTATTAATATCACCCCGTCCAGCTTACTCGTGTATAGATCAATTATTTATACAAACACGCGTCTCCGGTGCGTAATATAACGTTAAATGAATTAATACACACACACACGAGAGCTAATGTATCTGTCCAAAAACGACGGCTTCCGTACGCGAGAACGAAAAAAGGGGAAAAAAAAATTCGTACGATTTTTTTATCTATTTTTGTTGCTATTTTCGCTTTTTTCCGTTTTACTAACAATTACCGCCGACCGGAGAAATCTCCGAAAGTCAGCAGGATCCCAAGCGACTAACCTGCTGAACACGGAGGAGGCACGTTGTGCGGGGTACCGTCGAAACCTGCAGCGGGCATTACATTATATTCTCGCGGTGAGAAATCGCCGGGTATCGAGTAGCTAGGTTAATTGTCGTTTTACAAGATCGCTTCGTAAACGTCTCGTCTTATAAAAAACGTCGATTTTCAACGAACAACCGAACGCGGGATATGACTTCGATATCGACAAATCGGTATAAAAACATTTCACACGAACAACGTTCTAACAAAAACTCGACAGCGTGACATTTAAACGAGAATTGGATTGTAGGATCGAGAAAAATCACGCGACAATGTTCCGTCTGTCGGAACTCGCCGTGACTTCGACGAACAAATGCGATTTTCAACTTTAGACTGTAACTATAATCGTATCCAAAGTGTCGTCTGCTAAATCCTGTAACTAAATACACGATTTGCGAGCGATTTGTTGTTACCAGTTATACAACAATAATCGAGCGCCGTGAGAATTTAAACGCAATTGCGTATCAACAAAAATTACACATATAATATCGTATGAGCTTACAAACTAATTGGACTGTAAAATATGAGAAGTGGTGCAACGAGACTAAAAATATGTATTAACGAGACAGAAGAAAAAAAACGAAATACGCGTTTACGATTATTTATTTACCGTTACGATAGATTTTTCTCAATAGGTCCCCCCGTTTTAATAATTG
Organism: Chaetogeoica ovagalla; assembly: GCA_032441825.1. Classification (NCBI taxonomy): domain Eukaryota; kingdom Metazoa; phylum Arthropoda; class Insecta; order Hemiptera; family Aphididae; genus Chaetogeoica; species Chaetogeoica ovagalla. Next base: position 9,698,707 of record CM063738.1, read on the forward strand.
ATTATTTCGTGAGGAAAATATTTATAAATGTAATTCAACGTTTTGTTGAATTTTCTATGAGACGTTTTGCAAAACGACGTGTACGTTCCGATAAAAAAAAAAATAATAATAATCAGTAGGCGGTGCACTCGAAATACAAAAAGTTCTGGTGAAACCTCCGCGCCATCCAATTCGAGCATTGCAGATCCGAGCACTCGATCGAAACCCACGCCACGCCGCCGCTGATGCGACCCAGTAAACGTGTGAATTGATGTGACCGACTTTTCACAAATCCAAAAACCCGAACACACACACGTTCGATGTGTTTATCTGTAGACTATAAGAGATAATAGTGTATGGCAGGGTGTCCAAATCATTCAAATCAGTACGCGCTCCTGTTAGAAGTGAAGCCTTAAAAAAAAAAAAAAAGTTACCATTAAACTCATATCCTCCTCTCTTGGCCTCTTCAGACGTTAATATGAGTCGTCTCGTTAATCGTATATGTTATTGATGAGAGAACATATATACAATACTTATCGAAGAATATAGAGTTTTTACGTCGGACGTAATTATAAATTATAAGCGATCGTTTTTTTTTTTTTTTTTTTTTTTAGCAGTTACATAACGTTTGCCGACAAACGTACCTAGCGTCGGTGTTTACCACGGGCTGTAACGATTTAGGTGTCAGAACGAAGAACGCTAAACGAAATCGATGAGCGGTGGTTCGGAGGCATACGATGTCAGTTAAAATGATCGAATAAGTTTGAAAAGTCAGTGAAGTCGTATTCGTCATTCGTGTAACCTCAGCCGAGCTAAATAGGTTTGTGTCGTAACATATTTTTTTCACAGGCATTTTATAAAATCAGCCAAACTCTAATGCAAGTCGAACGCGACAAGTGTGACGAAATGTGCAAAATATGATGAGAATCAAAATTGAACGTGAATATTTTCTTTTAAGTATTAAACACACCCTTACGCCGAGTATTCGGACGAAATTTGAAACGTATAAAAGGTGACATATTTCACGGGCAACGAAATGCGCGGTTAGGACAACTAGTATTGTAAAATCGTACAAACTGGTAATATTGTGGTTACTCGGCCTAATCGCGCGAATTTGCTACATTCACGTGCCCCGGGGGGAGTGTGTATAATGCGAGTACGGATAATACGAGTAATACGAGTAATAATAATAATAACACGTCACAATATTTACATAATACGCGTTACACTTTTTTTTTTGATTACATTTCGTTGGGAAAAATGAAACCGTCGTCTGGGCGTTTTGCAATATTAATACGGTACACCGTCCGCAAATGACAAACGTTTTTTTTTTCACATACACTCACACACGAGTATAACGACTTGGCATTAACTGCTTACAATGTTTGTCACTCGGACGTTACGATACGAAAGTTCTCACACGGTTATTAATTCGGAAAAAAGAAACCGACGTGCGGGTAAAAATTTCGGAAAAGTAACTAACAGACGACACGCGTACGAACGTCGTTTGCAACGGCGTGGCGAGAAATCAGTCAAAGGGAGACATTAAATAAATGTGACGTATGATTTACTGGATGTATTTTACGCAACTTTGAGACTAGACGAGAAAATAAACGATAATACCGCGCGTGGATTCGTAACAGACCGGAATTATGGGGACGAAAATTTAATGCGCATATTTTGCCAATTCGTACGCATTTTTATTTAAAAAAAAATAATGTTTTTTCTTACTGTTATGACTATTATTATTATTATTATAATAAAAAAAAAGAGTCAAAGTGACGGGTTTTAACGCTTAAACCCTCCTCCCCCCACAGCTACTGGCTGTTTGTTTCCAATTAAAACCAATTTCAGTAAATAATATTGTAAAAAATATAACGAAATTTTTTTTTATATATTGTATATATATTTTTTTTTTATCAAACGACTAATAGTAGTAGCCGGAGAATACCGTCGACGAGGGCTATTCAGATTATATTAGTAATAAGGGTGCCCGCATTGGTCGTTTTTTTTTCTTTCTATACGTATTCATTATTATTATTATTCATTCATAAAAATCCCGTTTCCCTTTTGGTAATTACTTTCGTATGCAACACTCGTAAATACCACGCGAGTAACGTTCAACACCGCCGTACCCGTTTTGCCATCGCTTTCGGCAAAACACACGCTGAATTTATCATCTGTCATCGCGCGCGGTTTCCTGTGAACGCGGCGTATATTAGAACAATGAAAACGGCGTTTGCGCGACGTTCGAGAGGGCTTGAAAGAGTTGTGCCGTATCAGCATCGCGTTTGTCGCGGTTGTTTTTACGCGTGTGTGTGTGATTGTTAGTCAGCCAAAAACTCGCGGGAAGTCTCGTCAGCGCGTATTTTCGCACAGAAACAGAAATAAAACAGTGTAGAAATAAAACGTTTTAAACAAAAACGCCTTCGACCGTGCGCCGATAAAATCGTTAGTGTGTATTGTACGAGTAAAAAAAAAAATATATATATATATAACGAAGTACATTTTTTTATACTCTCGTCGGAATCGTTAGAATTCTTTTCAATTTTTCCTTTTTTTTTTTTTTTTTAACGGATATTCGATACGAAATTAGTATGAATTCAATGCGATTAAATTCGAAATTCGTACACCACCCGCTCAGCCCGAAAAAAACGAATTTTCCATGAAAATTGCCGTAAAGACGCCCGCCCGCCCCTCTCATCGTTTAAAATCAAATTTTTTTTTGTCTTTCTTCAGAGAAACTCAGTACGCATTTGCATAACCCATCTCGCCAAACACTTTCCCCTTCAAAATCTGGTTTTAGCGTAGCGTTTTTCTTCCTAGTCGCCACAAAATTGCAATTTGATGTCATTTGTCAACTACAAATAAATTAGTTTATTATTATGCGTGTATTATATACATTTACATAACCAAGAAATGTTTAATATTTATTAATTTCGATGGTATATTTTTATACTAATACTAATTTATACTTATTGTACTGGTAATTTCTTTTTTCGTATTGCGATCATATTTTAGAGTTCTAAGTCGGTGATTCAGACACCGAACCGTTCTGAAAACGTGTGATCGCGCCCAAGGAAATCAAACGGTTCAGACAAAACATTTGAGTACAATGTTCAGTTCGGAGCAGTGGCTATTAACATACACTGACGTTCAAGGGGAGGGGGCGAAAATGGAATCAACTACCTCTGCCAATGAAATATCTACATCGAAGATTAATAACAAGGGAGAATTGTTTGAGAATCTATTAAGACAAAATGCAGATGTAGAAAAAGTAAAAGGAAGTAGTTGTTTATAAGTAGCGGTTTCTAAACCATTTGACTGCACAGTGTAGCACGGCGGTCAACGTGAACACACACACACACACACACCTCATGGCGTGTTGCCATAGCGGGCAAACGTGAATAACGTTGTTCACCTCTAAACGCGGCAAAAACACCGTGTGTGTATATCACACATACACACACGGTGCGTTTGCCGGGAACAGACACGCAAACAAGGTTGTTCGCGTTTGACCGCTGTGACAAGACTGAGCGATCCGCTGGTTGCGAACCGCTATTTATACGTCTGCGTGGCCCCCACTCTTTCTTGTGTCGTAGCGCTATCTGGCGGCTACTTTCGTTTCCTGTTTTATCGCGGTCGACTGACGCGCTATGTCGGTATACGCTGGTGTTTAGTTCAACGCTGACCGAGCGATAAATCGTATGCGTGTTTGTTATTATTATTATTATTATTATTATTAAAAATATTATTTCGCGTATTTCAATGAAATAAAATTAACCTAACGATTCATTTTTCCTCGTTGTACACTCGTTTATTTTACATTTCTTACTATTTCATTAACTTTTAATGACTTATTCACATCCGCACGTTCCCTGGACCCACCGAGTTTACCATCAGCTAAACACTAAACGCTCGATCAGAACCGATGATCAGCGCGTGCCATACGCGATGATCGTCGGTCAAGCACTTATTTCAGCATTACGCATGATGTTCAAATCAGTAAATCTGATGCCCTACAATGTGGGTGGGGAGGGGGGTGCTGTGAAAACCGAGCATAACTAAATAAAACGGGGCGTCTGCGCCTAAAACGCTAATCGAGTTTTGAAAAAATGACCTCTCTCTCTCTCTAAAGTACCAGCTAGACGCACAATTTACTACCGGAAACGAATTGTGAAAATCCGGACGATCCTTTCGGCAGAATTTTTGCGTATAGGTATATAAAAAAAAGTGCCCCTTCGTATTAAAACCAATACGATGAATACCGCGCGATTCCTATGGCTCCACTCAGTATCTAAAAACTGTACGTTAAATCGTTACGGTTTTTTAACAAATCAGCAAGTTCTATTGAAATACGCGGACGATAATAACATTATTATTATTATTATTATTATTATTATTATTATTAATACACGTGTATTGTATAAGATATTCCGACGGCGGCGGGCTGCGCAGTACGTAGTTCATTGACTGCGCGCGGCGGAACGCATTGTAGGCACGCGGAGATATTTCTCATTGAGTACGGAGGCGGGGAACCACACCGCACCGGGGGCCGGTGCCCATTGACGACCGCGACGCGGGCACATACAAAACTTCTTTGACCGTGTTTCCTGTCCAAAATCGTGTCGTGCCATTACGCGCGCCTCCTCGCTCGTCCGTCACGGACCGAATGCGTGCAATGCGCACCATCTTCTCGTCGTCGTACGTCTTCGATTCTTCCAAGTCGCGGCTCACACTAATCCCCCGACCTAATTTTACACCTTAAAACACTTGACGCCGGCTAATGTTTTTTCGATATTTTAACATCAGGCTTTGGTCGTGTAATTAGTACCAAAGTAATTATCGCATAACAGCGAATATCACTAGTAATGATAATAATAATAATAATACGAATTCAATGGTTTTTTTTTTGCGCGTTAAAATAAATAAGGCGATACTCTATAAACAATAAAAAATAAACGCGTTTAAAGGGCGAATAAATCACTGATTATATGTATATATAACTGCTAGTAAGCAAGTCTTGGTTACGTACTCATTTTTTATGTCCGGGGCGTGCTCACCGCAGTGGCGCTGCTCGAACGGATACGTTTATATTGTGTTTTCGGCCGGTGTAGTTCGTCAATATATCGCGCGCACGTGAAATGACGTTGTAAACCATTGTGAGGTTTTTTTTTTTTTGGTACTACAATAACTACAACAGCCGATTTAATAACAACGTAAAAATCTTCTTTTTTTTTTCTACGTATTACGTTTCATTATATTCCTTCTGTGTTCACTTAACTAATCTTACCTACACGTTAACGCGCTAGTGCTCGAGCAGCGTTTATTTATGTCGACATACGCGATACAATACCGGGGCCATCGACGGACGCGCGTCATCGAGTTTTGCTTCGATCGTCGCATTGCTCGCGCGTGTGTCCCGGAATGTGTGAATAATGGCATTTCGTTATAATATATTCGACCACCGTCACACGCATTCATAAACGGCGTTTAAAAGCCGTTTTCACGTGGCACGACAACACGCAACGCGTTTTATTACTTCGATCCGTTTCAGTCCGAACAAACAGCCCCCTGGATCCTATTTTCGAATTCGAGTGACAATCAACGTTTTTTTGGTATTTCAGTAAAAAAAAAAAGTGTTTTTTTTTTTTAAAAAGAAATCAATTCGTTTTGTCGCAATATACATAAAAAAAAAAACAAATTTTTTCAACGTCTAATATATGATTTAAATTGTGACACAACTATAAGAAGATGTATCGCGTATAAATGCTAACACACCGTCTCGTCACACGGTGAAGAAGGGGGGGGGAGGCGGCGTTTCGACTCAGAAATATAAATGAATTTATTAATTTTTCAAAAACAATACTTTGTTATTTCGCTATACATTTTTAAATTAAAACATTTTTTTTTTTTTTATTTTGTACTACTCAAAATTATAAGTTAAATTATTAAGGTTCGGTTAAACGTATTGAATTTTTATTAGTATTTAGTGACGTGCATTTGTAAAAACTAGTTTTTCTTTTCTCAATGAAATTAATTAAATGTTATACTGATATTACAAAAATAATTATTTAATAAATATCGTTTTTAATTGGCACGATAACACCCATTTAATAGGCGTGTTTTTCACTCCTCATTCGATAATATCGAATCTATATATTTCTTCTTCGAATAAGTCCTTGTGTTTACGCAATAAATCTGTTGAATACAAATACAAATTGTTTTTTTGTTTTACATTTGTATAATTTTGTTTAATCATATATTTTACGTTGAGCACTCGGCGATATGCGCTATTCCTAGTATAAATTATTTTTTTGTAAACTCCACCGCCAAATAATAATACACAAAATCATTCTTCTACTGTCATAGATATCATTTTACAGTTTTCAACGGTCGCTTATTCGCGCACGTATCTTAAATCAAAAAAAAAAAGAGACATTCGTTCCGTTCGCACTACAAACAGTCGGTCGCAGTTCTTCTTCGCTGCCCTTTCCGGAATTATCAGATTGCACCATACAAAATTATAGTTTACCTTTCTATATTATTATTATTATTATTATTATTATTATTATTATTATTATTATTATTATAATATCGAAATTCAGACCTCACGCGTCGAAATTCTTCGTGAGACCGTGCACCAACGTTAACAGTTAACTACGTGTCGTCCGTATTCGAAATCCAATAAAAGAAGAAAGAAGAAAAAATACCGTTTTTGTGACTTATTTACGAACGCCATTGTGGACGGTACCGCATTGAAAACGTTCAATACAGGTGCGATAAATCTAAAAACACAAAATGCGGATTGTTATATAATGGCAAATTTTATACGACAAGCGCATACACTTTACCGTATATAACCGATTTACCGTGTTATGTAAGAGACGATTATTTTCACGTATGTCTTTAAAAACGGCACGATAAACGGATTTTCGGGCCTGTTCGTTTGTTATTGAAGAAATACTGGTTTCACTCGTGACATTTAATTTATCAACAGATTTTACATATATGTTTCGACCGCGTTCTCCGATTCAATTTTTATTCGTCTTTTAGTATATATATATATATATATATATAAAATCTGTTATTTTAGATATAAAAAAATAATTTTTCAACTGCAGTGTTCGATGTCTTTTCGTTAGTGTTTTTTTTTCCATTAAACTATTATTTAGTGTCACTAAACTACCTATAAAATATTATCGATTATTTGTGCTAAGATTTCTATAATTGATTTGCGCAATATAAATTATATATATATAATTATAAAAACTCGTTTGTCATTTATTTCCTTTGAAAGGTTAGGTTAGGATATATATTTATTTATTTGTTTGTTTTTTTTCTTTTTTGTTGGTCTATACGACGGCACAAGCGAAGAACTGGTTTAATTATCAGTTTTCTACTGCGCATTTTGTGTCTATACGAGTATATATAGATAAAAATATATAAAAATGTGTTACTAAATATACGTATATAGATGTTAAAAACGTTTTTTTTTTTTTTTTGCTATTTTTCCATTTTCTTTAAAAAAAATTACATATACAGATCGAAAACCGAAATAGTTAGTATTTTAGTATAGTATGACGGTTTTTGGAAATCAAATAAATTAAAAAAACCGAGTGAAAAAAGAAATGACGATTTTCACTGTAAATACCTTGAAATTGTCTGTAATTGTGTAGGTAAATGCAGCGTCTGAATTTTCATCTCCCTCAACGTATTATTTTCTTTTCAGTTTGCAGACGTATTGATTTTCCATCTCAACAATTCGTAATAATACATTTAATATAATACACAAAAAATCCGTGTGTTAAATTTCCCCACCGCAAGAGGACGGTTAAAATAAAACGCAGAAAATTCGTCTTAAACGATTTTTCTATATATATATATTTTTATTTTTTTTTAATAATAAACAGATACTTATAATTCAAATAGTAATAAATTACTCGTCGAGTAATAGTTATTTTGATGTAAAATCAGAAAACAAAAGATAATAATAAAAATTCCGATCGTCTATTTATATCGGACATTTCAGTGAGAACTTTTTCATGTTTCTTTTCACCGTTTTCGTGAGCATATTATATAGCTAACCGTTAAGTCTTCCCCCGTTAAAAATATTAGACAACTCAAAATCGACGTTTAAAAAAAAAAAAAATATGAATAAATATTAATTGTATAATTACGCAATAGAATTTTACACGTGAATCCTTCCTGTAGATTCTCACTGTACTCATTTGTGTGATCGATACTGTAATCTCCATAATAACCGTTTCGTGTAGGCTAATGCGCTTATTATCGACTCTTCGGTCGGCAATAAGCTGACGAAATATCGCCAAACGCGTTGAATTAATTATTGATCAACGCGCGATAATATTTCTAATTCGACTATTGGTCGTCATCAGTAAATCCATCATTGCAAAGTGATGGATTTCGTTCACGTAAAAACCAAAACATTTCTGCGACAGTGAGATTGTATTGCTATTGACAACACACGCTCGTTTCTTAACGCAATTTAACAATTTGACGAACAGTGATGACGCGGTTTGCCTCCGCAATTCGTCGGTACATTACACAAGCACAATATATACGTGCACATAAATATCATATCACGAAAAAATTATATACGTAAGCATAAAATCACGTTTAGTCATAACATCAATAATAATAATAATAATAATAATAATAAAAAAATGTGTTTTTCTTCGACGTAATCTTCGTCGGCTTTACGCTCGCCGGACAAACATAATAATTAGTCGGTTTGCGCTAACACATGTACGCATAACGGGACGGGGACGGGGGACCACGTGCGTATATTCTAATACATGGAGTGCAGGACGAGTACGTCGATAAACAGGATTTACGAGGTGCTCGCAATAAGATTAAAAAAAGAAGTAATGACGCCGACCGATTTATAAAAAAAATAATGATGATATCTCGTCGTCGATCCCCGTGTCAGCCGAAAAATCACGATAAATATAATATTATGTGCAACGTAATCGTCGGGTTGTCTGTCCGCCGTCTCGCGCGCGTTTCATATATTATAACGAAAACGGCTTATTAGTAATTTGTTGTTTTCTTTCTTTCTTTCTCTCGCTATCGACGTTTCTCGACGCGCGTACGCGTACGTAATATTTCATTTTTTATTTCACATCTCGATTTTTCCCCCCCCGTACGCCGCACACCGCTGCTAATCGATTGACTGATTGACGGCTAAAAGATGAAAACGATTTCCGTCGCTAGTCATCACTAAATTACGACTCGTGTAGACACGCGGGCGCGAGTGGGGGAAGGGGGGGGGACACGAAATTAACCGACGAATAACATTTTATGCGCACCACACAACGTGGTCTTGTCACGAGCTGAACGCGAACATGGTGAGATCGGAGCGGCAAAATTTTTCAAAACTGTTAAATCTCAAACCGTTTCCGATGAAGAAAATAAAAAAAAATCATATAAAAACTCGTATAAAAAGAGGAGGGGTTTTAATTGTCGATTTTAAAATGTGGTCGACGGATAGAGTCGACAGGCGACGAAATTTCTTCAACGCGCAGTCCACAAACGTCACGAGCGCCCTTTTATATTATGTCGATGAACTCTAAACAAATGTTTTTAAAAACCAACGATTACCGGCCGAATAGACTCTGCACGTTCCGGGTAAGCGTGAATTTAAGAACATTTTTATCGACGTGCAGACGACAATAGCGACGATATTGTTCGAAAAACTTTTTTCGACAATGGAAATCGATGAAAAATCGTTTTTTCGCATACATTTCAAAATGTATATTACGCAGTGTGGGAAAAAAACACCGCCTGATCGGAATTCGTTTACATAAATTTTCTTCGAAGCGAGAATTAAGAAGAACTGTTTTTTTAAACGCGTACACTGCCTTAAGAATTATGTCCCCGTACGGTAGTATAGGCAATTATCGAGTGTTCGACGGAGTGATCGTTTTCGATTCCTAAAAGGATTGAAACGTATTCGAAATCTGTTTTTGGCGAGATTCGATTAAATTCTCCGCGGCCCTCTTCGAAATGGAATTAATGCCGACATTCGACTTTTAAGACACGCGATTAACGAATAATTGCAAAACCTTAAAAGTCGAAAGAAACGCTTTAATAATGTAATCACGCACTTAACACGTGTTTTGATATTTATTACCAAGCCACGTTTTATAAATTGCCGATATCTCGTCATTGCGTTTATACATTATAGGTAGACGCATACATATACGTATATATTTACTACGTCGAGTGGGTGGTATTTGCAATATATTCACACCGAACATACGTCGTTGACCATCAGTTCAAAATGTGTAAAAAGTAAATATTTTAGCATTTAGTACGCGGTCAATTATACCTAACCTAATCATTATGGTCTTTAATACGCATGTACATGTCAATAATATATTTTAAAAGCGTTTTATGATATTTCAAGCGTACATCACGATGGTTTAGACACATTACGAGCAATCTGAACACTTAGAACGAATCAAATTTCATTCGGATAAATGATTTTAACTCGTCGGTCATTGCAGGAGAAGATGTTCAATTTAATGTTTCGTTTGTTTTGATATATACCAACTTTCAGTGTGTACCCATAGTCGGTAGAAATGATCAAAAATATAAAAAATTTTGTGATCTGTTTACATGGTTTTAATTAAAATATCAGCATTAGCTTGGAATAGATGCAATGAAGATGTTCAAATTCGTTTTAAACATTAGAAACGAAGTTAATATGATTAATTATGATTTACAGTCGTGTGAACAAATAACATTTTTACAATATTTTTAATAAAAGTTTCTATTTCAAAAGAAATAGGTGTAAACCATAATAAATAAATCGTATTTTTTTTGTTTTACGATTAAATAAAAACTGCGTCTATGTAATTAGCTATCGTAATTAAATAAACTACAGGTACTGTGCATATAGTTTGTTCTATGCGTCACAATTTTTTAATTTGTTATATTTTTATAGTAACACGATATTAAATATATATATATATATTTATTATTATTTTCTAATATCAATAACTAAAATATTAAGTAAATGTACGTTTTTCTCGTCATACAATTTAAAAATATACCGTTTACGATTTTCGACAATTTGACGTGAACAAATTACCGTATACGTAAATATATATATATATATACTAAAGGTGTATACTGTATAATATTATCATATTAAATGATTTACTGTTAGACAGGACGATGAAAAATGATTCAAAATCATCGTCGGCAAGTATTATAAGTAGGTGTACCGGCTACACACACACACACATACACCGTTTAATCATTTATATTAAATTTGGGTAGTTTATTTTTGAAATTCATGAGCACTTATACTGTTTTACATTATATTATTACCACTATTAACTTAATAACCATGTTAAATGTGTAATCGATCGGTACTATATATTTATATATGTGTGTGTGTATAATATATATTAGATCATTTAACAATGTAAATATATATTCTTTTTCGTTTTCTGACATCGCGTTTTATTATAATATGTAAAATACACTCTTGAAGAATGTTTGTCCGCCATCGCGTCCCCCCTGCCGTTTCTATCCTAATTTTTTCTAACTCCATAAATATATTTTATATAAATGTGTGTATATATAAACACGTATATGTATAATATATAAATGTGTGTGTGTGAGTATACAATCAAATATTATGAAAAAAAAATACACGGGATTAGTTGTATGGAATTTGTTTATTGTTATTACCGATGTGGAGAAAAAGTCTTCGTCAGACGTATTAAGCAAAAACTAAATATAAAACAACAGAATAAAAGAAAAAACAAAAACGAATAATAATTATGAATATTAAAAAAAAATACAAACTTCCGATCGGTTCGAAAATCGAAACATTTCGTGACATCAAGAGCGTGTTTAGAAATATGCGATGGGATATCAACAAAATGGTGTAGATATCCATGAACATATTTTTATAAAAGAAAAAAAAAATAATATTAACGAAGTTAACGATAAAATCGAGGCGTTTCAAATAATCAGAATTCAATTTTCAAAATTATTCTATTAATTTTTAATAACTACTACAAGTTGTAATCGGTATAAAATCCATTGATTTCGTGTATTGTAAAATGTAAATTATTAATTAATTAATATAAATACAGAGAATAAAAGCGTCACGAGCTCCTTGTGCTCCACCTCAAATCCGTAACATCGCTATAAATCACGTGCTGGATTAAATTGTCAATAAATGAATAAAATCCTTTTATTATTATGATAATTGCTTATTATTATTATTACTAATATTATTATTATTACTAATATTATTATTATTATTATTATTATCATTATTATTATTATTATTATTATTATTATTATTATTATTATAGCTCATATCGTAAACGCTGTCGCCACCGTCGCTGGTATTTAACCGCGAGCGCGATAAAACGTTTCACGCGTAATATAATAATAATAATAATAATAATATTATTATTATTATTATTATTATTATTACGATAATATATTTATCGCCCGCGAGTAGGCGTCCCATATAATATGATATATTATAATACTACGTGTTGTGTATAGTTTTGAGTGTACGCAACAGCGAAAATGTACATATTATTATTATTATTTGAGCAATATAATAACGTCCCGAGGCCACGGAGCCGAACAACAGGTAGGAGCCGTCCGCCGCGATACACACGACGCGCTCTTTAGCCCAGCAATGCGTTTACAAGCGATGACGTATTATTATTGTATTATCGTTTTATTGGACCGCGCGGCTCGTTACCGCGATGAAAGTATAATATTTATACACACACACACACATATATATACGGCCGACGACGATTCGCGAAATCGTATAAACACAATATGAAAAGAAAAAAAAAAAAGAAGAAGAAAACACGATTTCTAATGGATTCTTTGAGAATGGGGGGGTGTTTATTATTTTTTTTTCTTTTTCGATCCTATAATTCACGACGTTCGACCGGGAGAATTCCCCAGCCATTGTGTTGTGTGTCCGCGTATTCGTGCGATTATTATTACGGGCTATTCCTCGCCAACGGTTATTGTTGCCGGTATATCTTCTCGACCGTATAATAATAATAATAATACGATATATACCAATAAATGCGCGGGGGGAGGGAAAAGGAAAAAAATATTTATTCGGTGAAAGAAGGAGAGGAGCAGGTGTGTGCTTCGCGTGTTGTATTACAACGTAACGCCGCGCGCCTCGAGTACACGAGACGAGGGACGTTTTGCCGAGTGCTGACGCCACCGCCGTCAAGTCGACGTGGGGGAGAGGTACTTTAGCATTGCCCGCATCAAAATGAGTTACTCGCCCACACCCTAACGAAAAAAAGTCATGTCTTAAAAGTCGACTAAGTCAGTTCGAAAACGTGTTATGAGATTTTTGTTGTAAATTCTCTTCTTAGACATCGACGGCAATGGTAAAAACGACTATTTTTTATTTTTGTTCAAAGTACGCGCTCGATACTAGTTTTTTTTTTTTTGTAATTTCAATTTATAATGAGCGATAGACGTTGTGTGTTGCGGCCTCGTGGCCTTCCGCGAGTCGACGAACGTTTAGAGCTCATTACCCCCCACCCCCGTCGAACAAGTCGACAAAACGGTCGCGCGGTTTTTGTTTTTTCATAACCGCCGCAAAAATGTCCAATCCTCTGGTCGTCGTCTGGTCTCGTTTTGTAAATAAGAAACGATATTCGCCGATTGTTTTCAAATCGAATTTCCTTTTCGTTCCACCGTGATTCGTATTTATAATATCTATTCGTGATGATGGTTCACAGATGGACGGTCCGTACAAGACTCATTACAGGCGATCCGAGGAGATTTTTTTTTTTTTTCCTACTAAATCGGTTTGTTTGGTGTCGATTAATCGATATTTTTCTTCGAAATTGTTTGCCCGTGTGGTTGAATTGTTTTCGATATGTCGGGAGACGACGAAAAAAAAATTTTAATTCTATATAAAAAATGATCATATTTTGCGCGTGTCCAATCAGCGCGCGGCGGCACGACGCGTTCTATGTCATTATTTATTATTTTTGTATAGGTAACAAGCGGGAAGTCTAAGACTCGTTGGGACCGCGGCCGCAAAATAAATATTTGAAATACGTCCGAGACGAAACATAACTGTACAACGTGTGGATAGCTCGAAATATTGGACTGATGGACCGTTTATCACGGTGGCCCGGATGTCGAAAGTTTCCCACGATCCCATCGCTGCAGTATATTAATTAATGTACGTTCGAATATGACTACTTACTATTCTTCGCTGAATCCGTATAACGGCGACCTGTAATGAAATGAAAAAAAAAAAAAACTCGATTTTATTTCGCATCAACGGTGATTTTAGTTTTTCATTATATGCGATCATCATCATCGCAGCATCGCGCGAAGGCATTCGCAGACACACTCAATCGAGTTCGAAAGCTTAAGTCATAAGCGTATATCGTAGACGTGTATACATTTTATACACGTCATACGGGACCGCAATATCGTATATTATCACGGGAGAATCGTTTTGTATTAATTATTATTATTATTATTATTATTATTGTTATTATTATTTATGCGCATGAATAGTGTACGAATAGCGGACGTATTATAATCGTTTGACAACAATCGAGAGAATAAATAATAATAACAACGGCCAAGAAATCTTCCAAGGATAAAACATTTAGAAAAATATAAATAAATATAATCCGACGTATACGACGTTTGAACGGAAAATACCGTAGTTTTACCGGAAAATATTATAGAAATTAAACGAGAATTTAATCCGTTCGATTAAAATAAATGAATAACCAAATCGCTATTTTACCACGTTGAAAAACGTGTGAATTACAACTATTCAATGCGTCGCTTACACATAAAACATACTATTTATTTTAACTAAATATATATATATATATATATACTATACTATACGTACATCGGCAGTCAAATACTCTGCGAAAATAAAATATTATTATATCGAGAGTAGCATTTATGAAAATTCCTCTTCGCGAAAAAAACAAAAAAAATTGTTAAACTTTAATATTTCCGTAAATACGTTGTAAGAAAAGACGAAAATGTAATATAAATTTGTGTCTATTTATTGTAATTCCGCCGTTTTTTTTTTTTTTTTTTTTTTTTGGATACTCAGAATCCAATACTTTTGTCAAAAGAGACTTTGTTTTTTATATTAATTTTTGTTCATCGCGATAAACTATTTTATTTTTGCGTTTTCGTCGCGAACAAATTGTTTTTATACTACTGTAGCCTATGAACTCGTCTAAATAATTGTTCCAAAACAAACACTATATAATACGCGTATATTATGTATGTATTCATCCGCGATCCGTTGGATTTTTTCCCGTTTTCGTTGTGTCAAATACGTTTTTAAAATTTTACGTACACGCGTGCTCGCGTACAGTATTGTGTGACTTTCGTATGACGTTTTTTTCAAATTCAAATGTTTTTTTTTTTTTTTTTGTCGGTCTGCCGGTTGTTCAAACGTCGAAACAGCTGCAGGTCAGACTACCACCACATATTACCATATAGCGCGTGGAGGAATATGTCATATCCTCGTATGATAATGTACAGCCAACAGCAGCAGCAGCAGCAGCAGTGTGTGTGTACAACTACGTATAGGTTTTCATCGCGTACGACTTGTAAATTTCCGTATAATTCCGAATCGGTATGGCGTATAAATGGGATGAGTAAAAAAAACTTCGTGAAGTGAACAGGCAAAAACGTCATGTTCGCCTTTTCACGTCATAAATTCTTAAGTCGCGCGCACTGCACAACGGTATAATAATAATATATCGTATGAAAAAAAAAAATCATTTCGAATATAAATATAATTTACGCGTTGTTTTGAAAAAACTTAAAAGATATATCGTAAAACGTTTCGTTTCGTACTTTAATAATATTATTATAAGTAATAGTTCATTATATATATATATATATAAACTATAAAAAAAAAATTATGTCCGTTGTTGTCACACGATTCGGAGTCGAATACTTGCTCTCTAATCATACACGCAATATGCTTTAGAGCACACGTTATATACAATATTATACGAATATCACGTTATGCGTATTATTATAATTATAATTCGTCGTCGTTAATTGTAATAAATATAATTTTTTTCATTTAATCTTCATACTTGAGAGTACGTTTCGTGACCGTCGATAATAACGGGGCAGAACTAGTAAAAAAAAAAAAAAGAAAAAATTAAATTAGTAAAAAAAAAAAAACCGTTTTTCTTTTCACGCGCGCATGCGTCTTAAGTCATACCGAAAAAATTTTACGGACGCCGCCGACAGCGTTACCGCGACGAAGTCATGAACGAAACCGTGTTAGGCCGGCCGCACACCAAAAGAGCAAAACTGCTTAAAGCAGACTGAGGCAGCTCTATTATGACTAATTAAAAATAGAACACATTTAATTCAGTGAAACCCGCACACTGATAAGTCATAGTCAAAACAAAACATTTTTGCTCTTCAGTCAATTCTAGTCATGACTAATCGTGTTCTATCGAAATAGAACACGCACTATTATTCCGTCAGTCAAAACAAAACAATTTTTATCAGTCAAACCGCCAGTTTCACCGGTATTAGACGGTTAACTAGTTGGAAACCACTGCAGTCGTTGCAGAATTAATATCATTAATATAATTAATTACAATTCATATTATCATATGTATTTTAACATTTTTTTTTTATACGTTATACATTTTGTATACTTATATAAAGGTAATTATAAACATATTCCACATGTTACTACATAATATATTAACAAATAATAAACACGTAACGTATTATTTTAAATCATCATTACGTAATTCGCGTAAAAAAACATTTGATTAAATATTATTTGTTGTACGTTTTTTCATTTAAAGGATGAACCCCCCCCCCCACATTCTTTTTTGTTTTTCGTCCTCTTCGATATTTAACAACAAAGACCACAAAACAGGAACAATAACTTCTTCTTCGTCGGAAGACACGTTGGTGACTGAAACACTGAACTACAATTTTACGACTAACGACGACTTACACGGTTTTGCTCTTTTGGCGTACGACCGACCAAAACGAATTGTTTTTAGTTGACTTAGACAAAAATGGTACTGACGACGACTAAAACAGTTTTGCTCTTTTGGTGTGCGGCCGGGGCCGTATTTATTTATTTCGGACATTCGTCTATACGTGAACGGAAAACCAATAGCCGCGAACAAGACACGTCCCGTCCCCCCGTCCCCCGTGTACCGCCGACGTATCTGCTGCACTTGATTCGTTCCCGCGAAATTATTGCAATTAACGGCTGTTATAGGTTATAGGAATAACGTCATTTATAATTAAAAAAAAATGTCGAATCGAACGCAACGACGGACGACGACGCTGTAACTGATAAGGGCGTATTACGGCGGGGGCACATGCCTGACATAATACAACACGATGGCTTTATAAGGAGCCGGCAAAACGCTATAGAGCGACACGTCGGTATAGTCGACGAGTGTCGTCGGCATCGGTTGTCGGGGCGGTGTGCGCGCGCGCGCGCGTGTGTGCACAAAAGAAAAATCTACGCGCGCGGAGAGCAATTATCGGTGTGTTATAGGTATACGCATACGACGTGTGATGCACAAGCGCGTTAACGTCGTGGTTTTTCGAGGAGAAAAAAAATAAAACAATAATCGCGTATTCGGAACGCGGGTTCGTGCGTATTATACGTATGTACACGCGAGAACGCGTTCGAGATCGACGAGATTATATTTTATAAGAATAATAATAATAATAATTGTACGGCAAATGCGCGCGTGTGTGTGTGTGTGTGTCGATCGGCCGTGACGGACGGATGAAAAATGCTGCGAGATCGAAACGAATCCTGTTGAAGTCCTGTTAAGGAAAACGGAGCGTTTGGATGATAAATGTATAATTGCGGACGGTCGAAGTCGATGGCGGCCGCAAGGCAATTTCGCCAATTCCGCGGCATTCGATTTACGGATTTTCGGAGCCGACGACTTTGATCTTCAACAGGCCGCCGCCGACATTCCCGTAACGACACGTGAACTTTTTTTTCTACAACGTCTCGATAATTGTAAACCAGTCGTTCGTACCGCGAATCCGCGCGAGAACCGTTCGGGATTTTTACGATTCAACTTAAAATCGTATCGGAATATTCATTTACAATGATCTCTAATAGTGGCCTTAAGAATGTGGTTCATATGGATTACACAATCGGCTTTTAATATATTTAGTTACGTACTTCGATCTATGAAATAATTGTACGATCCAACGCGACGTCGGTCTATAAATCATATTGAAATTAAATTATACGAGAAACGAAGACCGCAGGTGATTAGTCCGCTCCGAGGTACTCTCACCTCATAATCTCATCTTCCTCGATACGATATTGTATGAAAACGTATCATCATTTAGAAGAAATAGAGTCCGTACGGATGGAGTTCGGCTCGTATTTCCGAGCGTTTCGCGATTCGCCGCCGTGTCCAGACGCGTACCGGAAAAGTGTCGTTAAAATAACGCGAAAATTCTTCGATATCGCGCAAATTACATACGATATTTTAAAAACAACAATTCGACAATAATATAATTTATTGAGTTTTCTGTAAATCAAACACATTGTTAACGTAACGTCGTATTATTATAGTGTAATATTGTAAACGATAACTTCGAAAACTCACTTACGTAACGATTTGAACACATAAACTCAATATAATAATTATATAGTAATCAATGCATAATTTGGATAGTTTTTTTTCTATTATTATATTAGTGAATATCGAACACATCACTCGACGAATTCAATTAAAACGGAATATTTTTCTAAACATAAAGATCGGATTCTTGGCAAAAATGTTTCATCACTTCTTATGGATTTTTTTTTTTTTTTTTGTAAACTCAATATCTATTTTATAAACATATTTTTATGAATGATATATTATAAAAATGAAATAATAATATAGAACATAACTGTATCGACAATTACAAAGAAAAAAATCATTTTTTTTTCAGAAGTGCGTTGATAAAATACGCGCTTAAATTGCGTTCCTATATATATATATATATATATGTATATATGTTATTCTACGACTAAAAATCTACTATCTAAAGATAAATAATGATTCAACGAATTGTATTTACGTTCTCGTAGTTAATAATTTAAATACGATTTCGTGTGCCAAAAATAATGTAAAAACCGAAAGAAAAAAAAATCAAGCAATTAATACGTATAGAATGCAGTATATATTGCGTATTTTAATAAAAAAAAAAAATGTATTTGCGTGGTAAATATAATTAGAGGAAAACGCGGTCCAGCCCGTTTTACGGTAAATAATCCGTGTATTATTACTGTTATCATTTGTATCGAAGAGAAGAAAAAAAAACGCCGACAAAGCGACGGCGACCGGTATTATAAATTAAACTGCGGAAGGTATAATTTTTTTTAGTATCTTTTTATTTTCAAAAAAAGAACTGTTTGACGATAACCGTAACGCGGTATAATCACAGATTTTATTCGTCTGATCCGTGGTCTAATAAATATTTCAGGGACGTCAACAAACCACCGCGCTTACGTTTTAAGTATGTTATACGATGGCCATTAAAAACGTGATTGCTCGTGAGCGCGTATGTTACAAAAATACGCGTTTTCCGACGATTCTTCTCTCCGTAATACAATATTACACCGTGGTGGCGAAATATTCGAATATTGCGGTATTCTAATGGTTTTTTTTTTTTTTTTTAACGGTCTTCTATTTTATCGCGCGAATAATTTTCGCCACGGATTGAAAACGATGGCCGCGGGATTTCATTCTAATATTGAATTATTATACCAGAAATGTTGTGCGTACGTTTGTAATGTTGAAATAGTAGTCGAATCGAAGAAAACAACAATACCTTCATCAAAACTTGCCGCCTATACATGTGAAAGACGCGGATAGTGCACACGAAAATAACCACTGTACATTTAGCCGTATAACGTAAAGAATTGATAATGAATATTCGCTCGTTTGAAAATCATTTCAAACGCGTTTTCAACACGTCCGAGTGTATTTTTTTACAGTATTTACTCTCGTTGGCGCACGTAAGACCAAGTGCGATGAGACGTTCAGTCCGAGTTAAAATGTTTGTCCTACTCTTTGCCTTACATTCCCCTCTCGACTCAGGCCGTCTTAGTCCTACAGCTCAACATGAAGACACGATCTACTGTCTTTCGTTTGTACACACACACACACACACACACACACCGTCTTTATATTCCCGCACATCGTATAAATATATGACCACGTGCAATTTCGATTTGTTACAATAATATTTTATAATATGTATAAAAAAAAAAATGTTCTTATTCAAACGGTATTTTTTCCCTCCTGATTTTAACGCAGCCAACGAACGGTGTTATAAGAAGTAAACGACGTACGGTTATCGAACGGACACGTGAGATTTAAAACGGAATTCGTTTTAGTTCGAAAACCAACGATAATCCACGACGACGCGGAAGATAAACGATCGTATTGAGGTGTGTAGAAGTGATGTGTCCATCCACCGACCACCCGTGGGGGGGGGGGAGAGTGGAGGGAAGAGAGGAATATATCGTTTTTACGATCCCCGAAATTTCAAGCCGAACGAACGATTGTTACTATAGGAATAAGAATTTTTTTCTTCCCCCCGACGTTTTATTCTTAAAGTGTTCTTTACAGCTCTGTTTTCAGGTATATTATATCGTTCTGTATTTACGTCCGGGTGCGTGTGTGCGTCGACCCTGAAATCCGAGTGGCTTTTACGAATAATATTATAACGTGTAATAACCGTGTGCGCGTCGAGTCCATTGTTGTGACGACCCGAGAAATATACACACACACACACACACAAGAGGAATTCAATGGACGCGCCGCGCGTTATATATGACAATTTGTTATGGCCTGCAGGTTTAACGAGCGACCACGGACCGGAGGCTGCGCACACACATGCGCTCATATTATATACGCGCGCGCGTGTGTGTGTGTGTACACATACCGACGCAGAAGACCGACCGACGGTCAGACGCACACAATAGCGACGCGGTGGTGAGCACGTCTCTTATTCTTATTATTCTTATTATTATTATTATTATTATTATATCGAACTCCCTCGTGGTGTCAGCCGACGCGGTCCAATGTGTGTATATCACACACCGTAACCGTACAGTGTATATACACCGCGTTTGGCTCGTCGAAAGTTTTTATTACCCGTAACTGTTGTTTTCGTACCCGTTCTGAAATATTCGTCGGTTTTTTTTTTTTTTTTTACAAATATTCGATTTAATTTAGTCGGGCGCGCCGTTGTCCGAATATTGTAAAACGAGCCTACAAATCAAATACACATTAGAAGTAAAAAAAAAAAATACACGTTCGACTTTTTACCGGTTCGAACGACAGGGAGAGGGGTCTATGGTTGGACTCGTGCGATTCAAACGCTTTTCATAACGAAAACTTAAATAACGTCATCGCGGCGGCACACGGTTTATAATTCATGTCCTCGTACTTAGCACACTCCATCCAGCCATTTGTTGGGCCATTTGCTGCGCGGCTTTTCCGTTGCCCGTCGTCAATCGCAAAACTCGAGGAGAAGAAAAACCGATTTTCTTCTTTTTAAAATGCGATTCTTTCTACTACTGACTACGAAAACTGTTTTATAGGCATACCGACCGTATTTCGTTGTATAACAACATTGTATATCAGGTAGGTGGTATGTTGTATATACGTGTAACTCGGAGACGGCGGGAACAAGTGGCGTGTGTGTGTGTGTGTGTCAGTGTGTGCGTGGCGACAGTGTGGCGGCCGTGCACCTGCACACTCTGCCACCTATAGTGGAATGCGTTCCCACAACAATCCGATACACTGGCCTGCACGGCGTCTTCCCCTCCCGTCCCATCGACCACACACACACACGAATCCGTGCGGCCGACCACTGCGATACCTCCCCCCTCCCATCGTCCGACCTTGTGTGTGTGTGTGTGTGTGACGCGTTCCGTCTCCGTCTCGTCGGTTCCCTCCTCCCCCCCCCCTCCCCGTTGTACCGGGTCTTTCGTTCCGTCTCACTCGCTCGCGTTCGCTTGCAGTTCGCAACGTTTACGCGTACGCGCGTGCGCATCGAATCTCCTTATTTATTCGCCGCGTATATACCGATTTTGCAGTATTCCTCCGAGCACAGGTACTTTCCTCAATATACACACACAATAATAATAATAAGATACCGTACCGCAATAATATACCGCGTCGTCGCGTCGCCACCGCCGCCGCCGCCGCCGCTGTTGGCGCCTTCTTTAAACAACAACAACAATCGCGTATTGTGTATGCGTGCACGTCGGCCGTCGCCGCCGCCGCCGAGGTTCGCCGTGTGAACACTATACGCCGTAGCACAATAATAAATATTTTGTAATATTATTATTCCCATAATTTTCGTCCCCTTTTGTCGTCTCCCCTTTTTTTTTTGTATATATATATATATGCGCGTGTGGTTTGTTTTCGATTATTATTATTATTATTATTGGTATGTACGAGACACGGTATAAACGGTATGTACGGAGTGTTAACCCAACGCAGTACGGTGCGAAGGTAGTAGTAGTAGTGGTCGAAATGCCGCGCGGGATTCGACGGGGAGAAAAATGAGATTTTAAACGTTATTTTCAACGCGGCCGCGTTTACATTATTTGTACCGGCGTTTCGGCGGCACTCGCGCGTACGCGTTCTTTATTCCCCCCTTACTGTTCAAACGGTAAATAAATTTTGTTCAGATTCATACGGGCCCCGTTGTTAATTGTATCCCTTCCGAACTACAAAAAAAAAAGAAAAAAAATCGCGTGAGAATAATTATAAAAAGATATTGCTCCCTGTTATTTTGGAGAAAAAAAGTCGTATAATATTTCGATATATACGGATAACGCGAGAAATCCTTTTAATTTTATTCGTTTAATTCGTACCTTTAACGTTTAAAACGCGTCGTTATTTTTTTTTTTCGAATATTTTCAATCTCCTTCCAGAGAGAACGTCTCTATGTTCCTGAACGCGTAACGCATATGTGATCACGTTACGCGCGTATCCCGTTGTACGGTGGTACCTGCCCGAATCAATGGAAACAACCGCTAATCCCGACATTTTCCCATTTGTATCCGAAATCGTTTTCGAGTATTTCTGCGTAAAGTCACAAGTTCACGATTCGATGTAACGTATATTTTTTTTTTTCTTTTAACTCGCACTTTGCTCCGGTACTCCGTAATAGAGCATAATAAAGATTAAAAAGAAAAAAAACAATAAAAAATTAAACGTCTTGTTTTAAGATAAAAGACGAGAATTTGAAGCCACCATATCCTACACACACACATATATTTTTTTTTTTTTTTTTTTATATCGCTCTCAATAGATTAACGATATTCTGATGTTTCTCTCTTTTCTATCAAACGTGAATACGTTTTTTTTTTTTTTTTTGAGAACGTATATTTTTATATGTATATAAATCGCAAGAATTTTTCGACATTATATTTACGCTTTACTGAAATCGACGATTATTTGACGAAAACGATTTAATATACGTATAATTTTCAACATCGCGGCTTGTGGCCCGAGAATTTTTCGTGTCGTCCGTCTTCCAGTACACCGTAGTAAACGCGATAAAAAAAAAAGTAACAAAAAAAAAAAGTCACGTCATTTACACCAAAAAAAAAAAAAATGAAAAAAATCTCATTGAAAAAAAATTGTTTTTTTTAACCGTTTCGAATAATTAAATAAACGTGATCTTTTTTTTGTTACGAAACGAAGACATTTCCGTTAACAAAAATAACGCAATATTAATAATATATCGTTTCGCGTACAATTACATAGTATTATTATTATTATTGAATAGATGAAAAATAACAAGAGTAATTTGTGAATTCCAAGTATAAAATTTTACGTTTTAAAAATTTAAAAATAGTTAAAATAGCTTAAAATTTTACGTTTTTTATATTTTAAGCGTTTTAGATTTCTAACGATGTTTTCCCAATTTCGGTGCTTATTTTCTTACTGTTTTTTTTTTTTTAATTTTATTTTTATGCGTTCTTCATAAATTTTTCATAACCTCAAATAGATGTGAAAAAAATCTGTTTTATTTTATTGTAATCTATTTTCAGCTATTAAATTCTCACAGACAGTGTGCAACGCGGGCTATGTAATTCATAAATAAAAACAAATTTTTTTTTTCCCCGACGCATATTTTAAGATTTTTCGATAATATTATACAGGTTTAGCATGTTTCAGTAGTGTTTTTTTTAATGCTATGAAATATCCTCACTAGGTTAATTACTATAAATATAATAGAGTTGTTGAATACATTACTGCGACCGGATTTGTAGTGGCGTTTATATACATACCTCGCGTAATAATTATAATAATAATAATATATTCTCTTTGACTACAGCACGATTATAATAATAATATTGTTATAAATCAAAAAGCATTTCAGTATTGTAGACTGCAATATGAAGCTGTGTATAGGTATACGTATATATGTACGTATATAGAAGGAGCCTTGATTTATCCCGTACGTATAATAGCGAAAAAAATATGTAAAAAAATTATAGGCGAGGTCGTAAATCATGCGACGGTCGCGGTTGTATTTACAACACAACTATAAAAATATAATATTAAAAATAAAATAATACCATCACAGACGTTATTCAGCGTTATTTAATAATACATTGCGCCCCGGTAAAATTCACCATAACGATTTAAACGATTATTATTATTATTATTATTATTATTATTATTATTATGCACCGTACAAATAAATTATACGTTTATATATATATATATATACAGTTTATCATCCGATGCGGTTTTCGGCGTGCGCAAATCGTCCGTGTCAAAACGTCGATTTTCGTGTAAAATATATAATTTGCACGTACGTACGCTAAACAGCCGCGAAGAGACTTTTCTCTATAACCAATTCGATTTCGTCAATACTTTCGTAGTATAATCCAGATGAGTCGAATAGGCAATAGCAAATGTTGTGGTATTCAAATAATAAAACGGGGTAATTTTTGTGTTTGAAGAGCTAAAAATTGAATACATACAATATATTAACGACTATTTATTTAAAGAAAAAACGTTGAGAATCTTAAGACACGATTTTTTTTTTTTTTTTATGTTACCACTTTTAAATTTTCCGACAAAGCGTATTGCACACCGTATAGCTCCTCTCGGGGATCGTTTTACGCTTATCGATTTACGAATTTGACAATTAATAACAAAACTGCAAACACGACACCCGCGGCTCGGCTACGCTTTTCTTTTAAGCGCGGTAATATTCCCAATAACACTAATTGGATCCGTAGAAAATTGTAGTTACATTTCTCGACTCTTATAAGTACCGTTTTCAAATTTCCGTATCGTTTTACAACGATTTCCTATTGTTATTAATGCATAAACGTACTTTTGAGAATCGCGAGAAAAAATCGCGCGCTGCCAGCAGTGTCCGCTGCGCACGCCCGGCTAGCTGTCGTCGTCGAAATCTTTTTTCCCTCGTGACCGTGTAAAAACGGCCGAGTTACACACAGGACCATTAATAACAATGATATATTATAATATCGTATAAAATGTTATTATGACCAGACGTTTATGGCCGGACATTCGACGCCGCGGGCCGGTTCCCGACGATTTTCTTTGTGATCGTCTGCTGTTGGCGCTGTCACTGCAGCGGCCGCGTACGAGAACGGCTGTTCGGGAATTCTTTCGTCGTCGCGCTACAGAAACACGACACAACGCACGTTTACGTGAAACCGCTGAATAGCACAGCGAAACCGTCGTCGACCGTTGAGACGTATTCCCTCCTCCCCCCGATGTCGGGCAGAAAAGTGAAACGAGTAAAAATTTTTTGTATAAAACGTGTGACCGGAAAAATTTGCGAACTCGTCGGAAAAATCCACGAATTTTCAGCATTTACAACATCTTTTCTGTACATTAGACCGTCGTGGGGAAATTTTACGAAGCCCTTACCGTTTATGCAGGGTCCCGGGCCTCCACAAAATGAGGGCCTCCACTTAACGGGATTTTTTCGCATCCAAGTATAAAACACAATATAATGTTTGCAAAATAAATTTAAATCACAAATTGAATAGAATTGTTCAATCATTTATATAGTTAAAATTAAAGTAATTTAAAATCGATTATTATGACTTGTTAGAGTAGGATAAGCGATAAGCGATAAAGTATGGTTTTTAATTTTGAGAAAAACAGTTATGAATAAACACATATAACTTGTATAGCAAGCCGCCTGACCGCTGTTGTAGATAAATACGTGTAAATGTTAATATATTATTAAATTAAATGAACTTATAATAATATATATTAAATATATGTTATCGAAATATAATATATAATTTTAAGGTGGGCCCAGGGCCCCCACATTCCTAAATCATCCGGCCCTGCGTTCACGAAGTTCTTTTTTTTTTTTTATCCTTTGTGTGTGTGTGTGTATTCACGTTTTCACCAATAAATCGACGCGTAACCGATTTGAATTTTTTCCTACTTCAAATCGAACGGTCAATGCTTTGTTGCTCGATATCATCACACTCGATGTTTATTTTTCGTGACTATAATAAGATGCTGTAAGAGGTAAGAAGTGAATATTATCGAGCAGTGACTACGAGTGTTAATTAATAGGGATTATTCATCGAATCGTAAAGGAAAATAATTGTTTCCCCTGTCCATGTACGAATTCATTTGCCTCTAAAAAAAAAAAAAAAAAAATCCCCAGTCTTCGTCTCTTATACACAGCTGGTATACAAATGTGCAAATGCTAATTACGAGAAATGTTTCGTTTTCAATAGTATTTTTGCCACGGACTTAGGGATTTGTCCGTTTAGGAGGGGATTTAAGCGACTGTTGATAGTCGGATTTTTTTCCTTTAAAATATCCCTAGAAACACAATTTTTTTTTAAACTTTTACGCGTTCTATGTGAATAAATGAGAGACCGTATCCGAATTCATTCTCTATTTGTATAACACACATATGTAATCTTCGTTTTACAAAGTCGTCGTTGGTATAACACATATGTATGCGATAATACGTAATAATATATAAATAAGTATACACCTAATCTCGAGACGACGAGAACAGAAACCATCACCTTTTCGTAATCGCCATGTGTCTGCTGCACATGGCTACACACCCGTGGTAAATATGTTTCTCAAAATATCATATATATATTATAAATAACTAGCAGCAGACATAATGTTAATATTGTATAATATACGTATATTTCGGGACAAGTGGATGCTTTTTTCCCGCGCTATACACGCGCACAAAACGTTCAGAGCAATCACAATATAATAATATATTAATTACGATATTCGTAAATAATATTGTAAATTGAATATTCTCTACGAGAATTAATCACCGAATCATATATATATATATATTTACGCGTCAAATTGAGAAGAGAAAATAACAACATACACCAGATCTGCAGCCGACGTAATATTTTATAAGAATGTTAAAAAAAAAAACTTTTTTTTTTTTAAATCTCCGGACATTTGATGTTTTATTAATTTGTTTATGCCCACACTTACTTGCAGTCTTTATATATATATATATATAAATCCGATATGATAATTATTATTGTCATTGGGGAGGGGGGGGTGTATTTGATTTGTACACGCGTGTTAATTGTGTGGAATGGAAACAGATCTTCAAATTATAAAAACCACAAGAATTTATCGATATTGCCCAGGATTTTAGTGGTACGCTTGAAAAATTTTAAATCATACGGCGTTTCCTACAGGTATTTCAAAATAAATATTTCGTTTTCTTTTACATAGGCGTACTATCGAATAACGCGCTGCTGCTGCTGCTGTTGAAGTCAATATCACACAGTTTTCTCTCTCTCTCTCTTTAAACCGTTGCGCAGTCATCGTGATAGACGATAATATTATGTACACGGCGTCGATTTACACATACACTATACGAACGATAAGAATTATTTATAAAACATATGACGCGTACATAATACGTGTATTATAATAAATCCACGTATTTCACTTGATAACTCGCTATGCAGCAGCAATATAATACACACACACAAAGTTAGAAAAAGAAATCCAACAGCGTCGATCAACATCCAAGAGAGAGTTTTTTTAGCGCGTTTTTTTTTTATTTGTTACACTCTGAAAATATTAAGTAACGATTATAATAATAATAATAATAATTATACGCTCTTATCGCGCATTTACTCGATACAGGTGACGACCGATAATCGCGGAAAGCATAAAACCCGAAACGAAAAAAAAAAAAAAACGTTTACTCGGTTTTGTACGCGCGCATTATGTTATATATCGTCGTGCGTCACGATTTAAACGAACGTATAACAATAATTATACGTATATTACGAAATACGGTCGGTATTCGAATACATTAATTCCGTGGTATTTTATAAAGTGTTTTATAAAACGGCGTGAAGAAAAACACCGATTTGATTAATTTCATACTCATACGCGTCGCGTCTTATTACACGTGCCAAGCGGGCAATGATAATAACTACTATTTCGGTGGTATCCTTGAATTCAGGAAAAAAATAAGATTTATTTCGGAAAAAAAAAACACACCTGCTTGCTCGAATAAACGAAAAATAATATCTGTTACGTCCGAGATATATTGTATAAAAATCTTTTTTATAAAAATAAAAAAAAATTTTTTTTTTCTTTAAACAACTTATTGGATAATTGTTGGAATTTGTTGGGGAAAAATATTACGAGGTATTCAACTTTTAAGTTTATAGTGTCAAGTACAAACCAAGCACCTCGTACCAAAAAAAAAAAAAAAAAAAATTCACATAAATCACCCAACAATATTCGTGCGGTACATTTGTTGAACGAATTTTTTAACGTACACACCTATTCCGTCCGGAGGAACACTTTAATATACTTATACGCTTTTAGCGCATACATCGCTATGCGTACTTCAGAATATATTTATTTTTTTTACAGTAATGGTAGGGACGGTACGGGGACTTAAGGTAAGGGGCTTTTACCATGTAAAAGTGGTGATTGGAAGAATACGTAGTCTTTACAATAACATCGAAGTAAATTTCTTTGTAGAACGCTCATTTTTATTATTATAATAATTATTATTATTATTATTATTATTATTATTATTAACGAAGCTCCGTTCCTTTAATTTTCTCAATTCGAGCACTACAAATATGGAGCAATTTATTATAATTATTATTTTAAAATGGCGAATTCGCAGACACATTTCTCTCTCTCTCTCTCTCTATACTCGTTCAGTAATATAAAATAAATTAAAACGGTACACGCTCTGTACACGAGAGACACGATCGTATAAAACATAATATAAGCGTGTATAAAAAAAAAAAAAAGAATCGGAGAAGACGTCCGACGGCGCGCCGCCGCGGAGACGAAAACGAATAATATTTGTACGTTATTATAATAAAATATATACACACGGATCTTTCCGCGTATTATATATATATATATATATACGCCGCTGTAGACGGATGCTGCACGTGTGCGACGGAATAATATTTAATAGTACGAGACCCCGTTCGCCGTATAATATTATATATATATATATTTATATTTACACGAATTTCGAACTCGAAAACACGACGTGTTGTATGTATGTGTAAGGTACGTCGTCGGCGGCGAAGGAGAGATAAGTCATCGCGACTTGGGCCGGAGCGTCGTCGTATAATATTATAACGTGTACCTATACGACGCGTGTACGACGCTCGTGAATATTTATGAGCCCATTAAAATTCGAGTCCGTGATATCTGTGTGTGTGTGTACCAGGTATTCCGTATATTGTTTTACTCATTAACGGAGTCTCCGTAGAGATCGGCTGAGTGAAAATTTTATGAGCACACATAGCGCGCGGGTTAGTGACAATATAATCGTGTGCGCTGTATAGCTAAATTTTCGATCGGTGAGAGCAGTGAGTGGAGAGGAAAATTGTTTTCTGAAATGAGACGAGAATACATTTTGGATGAGAGTTTTTTTTTTTTTTTGTCATTTTCGAATACAACGTACAATTATTATTATTATTATTATTATTATTATTATTATTATTATTATTATTATACGTACTGTTATAAATAAAATCGTATAAATCGCTTCGATAATAATTAATATACGTTACTGATTTACCACGCGGCCAACAATTTTAACACGAAACGTATTTCGAGAAATATGAGAGGAGGATAGAATTGTTACGAGGAGAACATCGCTATCACTCGGCAAAATCTTCTTTAATTTTGTTCGTGAAAACAATCCAAAACGACTATCCGATCTTTACTCAAGAAACCAAACCGAAAATTTTAATATTCTTCCGTCGGTCATCAATATTATATTAATGATTAGTGATTACCAATGTCTTTGCCGTAATAATTGTTGTACAATTTTTTTCTCGTTACTATTTGGTCGCATAAAAAAGGCCGAGTGTCTCATATACGAATATTCTAAAACCGTTTTATATACACGAACAAAATAAATCATTCGAACTGTGTAATAATTTCAGTACCTACTTAGGATTATTCGTACCATATAAGCGTGTTAATGTGGACACAACGACGAAATGCAGCTATATTAATGAATATAAACCATGATAATTGAAATACATGTTTTATGAACGTTTAATTATTCATGTATTAAGCTTAAACAAAGGAAAAAAGTTAAGTTTTTTTTTTTTTTTTTTTACGTACGACTTAAACGTTTAAGTGATTTCTAATTATTTACTTATGCCGACAACCGTCGTCGAGAGCGTTCGGTAAATCAGTTCGGCGTGTTTCCTATAGTAGCTTTTCCTTATGTTCGACAACTGCTGCGTTGAGAAACTCCCCGAGTGCTTCGCCGTAATGTTAAAAGGTTAGACACTTTATACACTCTTACGAATTTCATCGAAATAATTGCTCGGAACAACTGCGCAAGATCGTACATTAGATACCAAACATGTAAAAAATAGAATACAGATTATAATATAACATAAGCGGTTTTTAATCCCTAAAGCGTAATAAGCGTTTTAAAAATACAATTTTTACAATTTCTTTTTTTTAAGTCTCTTATGAATTAAAGATATTTAAAAAAAACCGACTCGGTTATTGCGTATAGATAATATTGTATTTTGTGTAAACACATTTGGTGTGACGATTACACAACTGTGTGGCCTTCAACTGGTTTTTTTCCCACCGTGAAACGGTTTCATCATAAATACGATTTGAATTTTTGAACGTTTTTTTTTTTTGTGTATTTTCGCGGTAACAAACTATTTCACTGTACTCATAGTCCCAGCTCATTTTGCGTTATGTCCGGCTTGCAGCAGGGCACACTAAGAGGAGACGAAAATTAAGAATTGTGTTTTGGTTACGAAACGCGTTAAAAAATTCCTTTACAGCTGGCCGGCTGGTTTTTTTTTTAAGAACTCGTACCGAGTTGTATTTATTTTAACGTTTATTACTATTTTCGCCGAATAATTTCATTTTTGTTTTCCGTCGTTGTTCGTATGGGAACTTATGCTTTTGTACCCATAAGAATATATTCTATTTTCAAATATCTCTAAAAATATAAACATATCTAAATGGGATTTTATAGTTAAAAAAAAAAAAAAAAAAAACCAATAAAATTTCGAATGAAAACTCATATCGCACACAAGCGTTGTAGGCTGGTTACTGAAAATCACTAACTGTCGTCCGCGTTCGATTATTATGTGCAGTACATATTATCACGGTCGTTTCGACTTTCAGTTCCTTAAAAATATTTTTTTATTCGATTTTTCCAAAAAAAAAGTCGCGTTATACACTAATTTTTCTATAAAATTCCGCGTTAAAAAATGGCCAACGCCCGTCCCACCTCAAAACACTCGTCTACGGGAAAACAGGCGTAAAATATTTTCAATGTATTACTTTGTGTGTCGCACCGGAGGAGACCCGCACCGCACACGTGTTCAGAATAAAAACTGTGTAATATAAATTCGTAATAATGTGTCGCGCGTTCATGTATTGTCGAACAACAGAGATGTGTGCCGTGCGGTAATTTTCAATTTTCTTTCAAATTCGTCTATCGTTTTAAGGAGCAAAAAATAAAAAACACACACACGTAAATCTCCGCCAAACAGTATTCGCCGACGAAACGAACGCGTAAATTTACATCTCCGCTTGCACGCAGTAGTGGTGTCCTCCGCATTCGACTGTAGAAAAATCGATTGATTTCATCACAATACGAGAGAACCCCGCAGCCGTGTCGCATCGAAAAACGATTTTTTTGATTTTTTTTCACGGACGTTTCGCAAAACGAACGAATAAAAACGTTGTTTCCGTAAATCGAACGCGACGATTAAACGCGACAAATATTGTTTTGTCAACAGTGTCTCGGAATCGAAGTTAAACTTGAATCCATTTTTTTTTTTCTGCTCTCTGCGAGTCCTAACCGAGAGTATTCACGCCGAGAGTGATCATTGTTGAACGAACGCGAAACGAATTGAACGAAAATCGACGTTTTTCGTACGGGGCGCGTCGTACCTGAACACCGCGTCGCTGTGACCGTGACATGTGTGCGTGCCGCTGTTATTGTGTTGTCGTCGGTGCTCCTCCACACGTGTTCGACGATTACGGCTTGTTAAAAAATATTATCCGCGCCGGCTCGCGCGCCTGCACCTATTAAAAATTATTGTAATATTCCTCGCGCGCGAGTAGTGTGTGTACGCATAACGTGCACGTGTTTAGCGAGGAGACGTTATGGAAACGAAGTCGTTTTTTTTTTTTTTTGTTTTCGAGAAGAAAAAGATGACGAAAAAAAAAAAATAATAATATATCGCACAGGACGCGTATAACACAGGAGGCACGCGTCTCCAAAGGAATATTGTGGAGTGTGGATGAAACTCCGGCGGTCGGTGAGAAAACGGAAAACGATTATTTTTTTTTTTAAGGCCGAGATGACGATCTGCAGCGATCGAACAATAATAATAATAATAATACACTCGGCATCAAAAAAATCGCACCTTTTGCAAATTTGTTTTCAAAATAATTTTAACTACACTTAATCAAATGTTAAGGTTTTGTTATGCTATAATATATGAAAGATGATTAGTGCGAACCGTAATCGTTCCTTGCGGTGCTGTGCAGTGAGTTTTAGACTGGTAGCAGGTTTACGAGGCACAATTTTCTGTTCTCGTATCCTTCTCCTAACCATAAAGATGCTTATTGTAGTTCTGCGAGCTGCATGGAGTTGCTGTTGAAGTTCTACAGCATTCAAAAATCGATTGCGTAAAGACGTCGAGACAATAAAGCGATCGTCTCTTTCTGTTGTGGAGCGTGGTCGGCCTGATCCACACCTTCGGGTGAAGCCATCAGTATCTTGAAACCGTTGGAAAACTCATTGAACGGCAAAACGGCTCAGGTTTAGTTGCCGTGCAACATCACACTGTCTCATATATCATCTTTCATATATTATAGCATAACAAAACCTTAACACTTGATTGAGTGTAGTTAAAATTACGAGTATTTTGAAAACAGATTTGCAAAAGGTGCGATTTTTTTGACGCCGAGTGTAATATATTATCGTCCAGCTTCTCGAATGACCGTATAAGTTATTCGTTGTTATTATCGCGATTCGTTTTTTTTTTTTTGACGGCTTGAAATAGAATCTACGAGAGAGCGCCGTGGAAATCCTGCGATTCGCAAGTGATTTATACATATATATTTTTGCGTTTCGAAGACGTTTATTTATTCATTAATTTTTTCCCCCTACGAGCAATGCGATGTAGAAATATAATACGACGACGCCCGAGCACTTGGCCGGACGAGGTTATTGTTTTTAGGACACTGTTGATATTTTTTTTCGGTTTTAAGTCCCTACAATTATCGTAGTAAAAACGTGAACGTAGAATTATCGAGTCGAAGAGTGTTTATGGAAAAAGGAAAAAAAAATTTGTTCACTAACCCGAAAAAGAAAAATACAACCAATGAATAAGAAATGCGAAAACGAAAAACGTCGAAGAAACGGTGAATTATATAATGAACTGAAAACTGTGACGTGCTACAATGTCTAAATCAGTTTCTGTGTTTGAAATATTTATAAATTCATTGCGAAGAATTACACACATATATACATATAATGAAATTAAACGTAATAAATGTTTAACGTACAAACAGATTTTAATAATAATAATAATATTTTATATCAAATAATATTAATAACGCGTGGTTGTTTTTTTTTTCAAAATTATGTGTACGCGCAATCATTTTGCCGTTTTTATTATGATATTAATAATTTCGTTGGTTCTTATAACAATTGTATTTCGTTCTTTTTCGCCTAGTACCCCGATCGTATCGACCTATTGTCGAAATAAAATTTATTACAACAATTCCCTACGTCACGTTTTTCTATATTTATATATTTGGAAATTTATTATTTACCAATAATTAATAGTTTTTACTATTCAATTTTCTAAGAGCTAATACGTCTTTTTTGTTTTTACTGTTCCAATAATTACATCGTAAAACGCTT
Source organism: Chaetogeoica ovagalla (assembly GCA_032441825.1). Classification (NCBI taxonomy): domain Eukaryota; kingdom Metazoa; phylum Arthropoda; class Insecta; order Hemiptera; family Aphididae; genus Chaetogeoica; species Chaetogeoica ovagalla. The sequence continues at coordinate 9,733,213 of CM063738.1, forward strand.
CGCCTCTCCTTCACCCCCACCCCCCCAAAAAAAAAAACAATTTTTGTGTTTTATCGGAACGCGGACGCGGAGAACGCAAAAGAGTGTCGTTTTACCGCGCGCAACTTAACACCAATAATAAACGGTCGAAAATATTAATTTTATATTTTCGACAAAACTCCCTCAGCAAGTCACGTTTTCGTTGTAAAATATCGTTTGAAACATAAAAACCCGTGTATAATATTCGTATTAAAATATAACGCGGACGATTGTGTATCGGCGCGGCTACACGGCTGTGTATATAAATATATATTTTATTATAATAACGGTTTTGCAGCAGACTTTTGTTGCAGTGTGGTGCCCCGTATATAAATATACTTTTAAACGCGGCAATGGCGATTTTTTTTTCCTCGTTCACCGTGTAATTACGAAAACAATTTAATAATAATAATAATGATTATTAATATTATTATATTTATCGCGCTGTGTATGTCAGGAAAAAGATATACTTATAATATAATTGCACGTCGTCGGGCGGCGTCCTCCTGCTCGCTGTCAATACGTAATGTCACTGCAATACAATCGCGTGTAATGTCGATAATAATTTATCTAATACGATATAATTTACGTAACGCAATTACCCGAAACATTGAAATAATTAAAGTTATTAACGTAAAACGTAAACGATGTGTAGAATTTCGGATGAAATCCCTACAGTCTTAGGACATACAGACTTGGATTAATCGGTTATTTAAAGCCCAAACTTAATTTAACTAATACGCGCGCAAGAAACAATAACTTATTACTGAAATAAGTGCGAAAATCGATTGTTTCAGATAAAAAAAAAAAAACAATATAAGCACCAGTGCTAGTATATTCAAAAATGATAAACTCGCTGTATATATATATGCATTTGCTGTTTGTTTTATGTTTTGTTTGCAATATTTGTGCGTGTTCATGAACGCAGAATTCAAACACCCCACTTACCAAAATATATATATATATTTCGATGATTGAACTATAACGTCGACGCGCGCGAGATTGAAAATTATTTCCAAGCCGCTACGAATGTGCACGTTCGAAACCGTAGTGGAGAAATAGGGTTTTTTACGTTTCAAAAAAAAAAAAAAAAAGTTAATAAATATTTTATTCGAGAGAATAATAATAATAATTTCTTTTTCACCATCGCACGCGCGGCGAATCCGTTCGGTTATTCTTCGTTTCCACAGACTCCAAGCGGTATGAAGAGAGTGGGCGACTGACTGCACGATGTCGTGAAATCCGCCGAAATCGTAAGACAGTGGTGTCACGCGAAATAAAATTAAAATCGTAACGGATCTGATACGAAATTACGGAGTTTTCTTTTCCCTCACGAACACTACCCAAATATTACTACCCTCCTCCCTCCCGCCTGCCCGCGACGAGTCGACCGCGACCGTATAGTCGCCGCCCGCACCGCGCGCGCGGCGGTTAGGTATACCCCACATAACGCCACTGGCCCCGATGGACGAGACATTTTTTTTTTTTTTTTTTTAACGGTCGCGCCGGGGCCTGGTGTTTTTGACACGTGAAACCGGCGGCGGCGGCGGCGGCCCGTTTTTCCGGGGGCGCACTGCACGCCCGAAATCGGTGCAGCTGATGACCAGACTCGGGAACGGCGTTGCAGATGTACACGCCGCGCGACTCTCACTCACACGCGCGTATAAATAGGAGCGAGCGAACACCGCGGTGCGGTGCACCGACGTTCGCACGGAGGGCTGCTGCTGCCGCGGCGTCGGCCCTGTGCGCGTACGCGTACACTGCAGTCAGCTGCGCAGCTATACGGCGAGGCGGCCGCGCGCTAGTAGGTCGTTCGCGCAATACACCCGACCGCGACAATAATAATATTGTAAAGCGAAACATATCACTAGTACGTAGTAAGAGTAGTATTTTTAATAGCGGCGTTCGACGGCGTCATCAATGGGGTTTTATTTTGTTTTTTTGTCGTCACCGCCGTCGTCGTTTTTTTTATATATATATTATTCCGTCTCGGGGGGGTCGCGCGGCCCGGCGTTTCCCACGGAGGCAGCTGCGCCGGCGGAGGGGAGTTTCACGTGAGAGGGGCAAGGTGCGCCGGCACTTCTGGTTTCGCAAGCTTTTACCCGCGTGCCTCCTGTTTATGCCCTCCGCGGTACGGTCGTCCCCGCGGCGTGCGACGTCTGCTGCTGCTGCTGCTGCAACGGCACCGCACAATAAACGGGGCCACGGCCCGCGCGCGCGCAGTGGGGTACTGTTTCTATACAAACCGTTTAAAATATATTTCGTCGAAAGCAAATAGCGAAAATCGCTAAAACGTATTTATCGTCCGGAGAAAAAACAACATGCGCGCGCGCGCGCGGAGAGAGAGAAACACGCACGAATTATACGAATACCTCTTTTAAAATAATCGTTAATAATATAATTGTAAATAAAACCCGTGTTAGGTATTCGTACAAATCAAACGCTTTTGTTTAATACTGACGCGTTGGTTTTCAGAATGATGTCGAATATGTGTACTCTTAAGCTCCAATCCTTCTCGATATTGTCGTACTACGTTATTGTCCTTCAGTCGCGTCTCGATAATTATATTTTCTTTAATTGTTAGAAAAAAAAAATTAACGTTTAATACGAAATCGTAATTGACTTATGTCAACGCGTGGCCAATCGAATGACGGGTATATCTGTAATATTATATACATTTTTTATACGTATACCTTAGCGATCGAACAACTGATTTATTCAATTTGATATGATTACAAAAAAAAAAAAAAAATGTATTATACATATATGATCGTGATATTTCTAATTTTTATTTCCTCCGACGGGATAAAGTCCTAGAGAGACGTGCACAAGTAACTCAATATCACGATATCTATAATACACCTTCGTATTGTTCGAGTACATAATATTTATTTTCCAATATGTAATACGAGCCACCTGACTTGTTTGCTTACGGTTCGCAATGTAACGCTTATAATCCGATCGCATGGTCGTGTACGAATCGGAATAATAATAATAATAATTATTGCTAGAAATTATATATAAACTCGTTACACTTAGAGCCGAGACTATATTGTCTTATTAGTATATAGTTGCCATGTTTCTATAAATAAAAACAATTTCCGATTTTCGTACAGTAAATTTGCAGGTGCGTCACTTGTCGTATATATATATATATGTGGTACCATACACGTGATTCCGTTTTAGGCTCTTGTGCTAAACAAGTTACAGTGAGCGCAAAAACGGAAAAATTACACTAAACATAACGGCTTTTTTTTTTCTTTTTTTTTTTGGCCGATTGCGAGTCGAAAACATCTCGAACGTTATTCGCGATTTCCGATTAAAATAATATACTCGGTATTTGTATATTATATTATACGTTTTCGGGGCTGATGGACAGCTGATGAACGAACATTGTTCGTAAATTGTACGGACGCAGCTGCAGCGAATGGATCCCGGCGGTCTATTCCACCCTGCAATCGACCACCACCTTTTAACATATGACGTTATAACATTAGCATCCGAATCAACGGCCATACGCAGTAAAATATTTAATAAACGTATTATTAAATTATACCCGTCTATTTATGTATGTATTTTTCGAAACGTAACGCGAATACACACACAGAGAGGAGAGAGAGAGAGAGAGGATAGTTTCGCGTGTACCGATAGAAAAAAACGAATTAAAACATATCAAAAATAATAAAACGCCATAACGTTATAAGAAAAATGGTTGTAAATTTTAAACTTTCAAATGAACAAACGATTTATCTGTTATATATATATAACATAGATCGCTATTTATTTAAACATTTCGTACCAGATACACTTATTAGAAGAAGCGTCAAACCGTGTGAGTTATCGGTATCCACATCATCGCGATAATCTATATTAAAACGCTATGAACACGTTTAATATTTTACAATATCGAATAGCTTCGCCAATTATTTTACTTTAAATTTCAAAAATAGTTTTTTTTTTTTTTATCTGTATCGTTAGTGTAGACAATTAATGTCTTTAGCTCCATCAAAACCATTCTTGTTTTGATCGCGCTTATGTGGCACAGTGTCACAACGTCGGAGTTTTTTTGCATTCGTGTGGTTTGACCGACAAGCTGGTCTATACGACTTCGTGTTGTAGTAGGCACGTGTACGTATTTTCAAAAAAAAAAAAAAATTTTTTCCATAATGTCAAGCTGGACACAAACACGATCGCTATTACGTAGACGGTTTTAAAACGTTTTATCTTAATATATATATGAAAATACATAATATTGTACATTTTTCCCCCGTATTGCATATAAAAGTAGAGACAGTATAATGGATGCTGAATAATATTTACGTATGAACGTATTTGAATCGATCTCATTTCGTTCTCGTCTTATTCTAGCCGCGGAATACAGCTGCATCAGCATTTCCAATGTCCATAAACGTCACGTGTTCCATTCGAATTAGGTGAAACTACGTGTACGAGTTATAATGTACACGCGTACAGGGCAAAATTATAACGCCCCGATATATAATATTATTATATTAATAATACACGCGTAATCCGCTCCGGTTTTTGCTGTCAAAACTCGAATTTGTCTTTTTTTTTTTCTAAGCGTGTGTGTGTGTCTGACGATGCTCCCACGAAAGGAGCGAGACACCCGTTTTGGCCATACAAAGACGATTTCGTTACGGTCTTCGATAACTTCTGACCATCTGTTCGAGTCTTTCCGCTCGGCGTACGAGTACAAAATATATTATATACTGCGCAGGCAAAATGACACGTTATATCGATCGTGTATAACATAACAGCGCACCAAACGCCGACTTACAAAGGCGTAAATGTGTATATTAATAATGAGTCGTGTTTGACGCGTTAAGAAACGCAGTGACTACATCGCAATATGTATATTTGTGTATCAAAACATGTGGATTCGAAAAGAATAGAAATTTGTGTGGGAGTGCTTAGGGAGGTTTTTTTTTTCAATTTGTCTTACAGATGTGTCGGAAGTGGCGTTTTATAAACACAACACTGTGTAATGTATATTTAAAATATATAAACGTGTTTACAACCGATACAACGTATTATATTATAATATAAACGCGCATGACATAGACTTGAAAAAAAATTGTGTTATCGAACAAGCGTCACGTGTGTACTATGGTGTCGTTGCCTGCAGGCACGTGGCAAGGATTTTATTTTAGCGGGAAGTGGGGTATGTACAAAAAAAATTATTATTTCTCCTCGTCGCCGAAATTAGAATCTTTTACAGTTACAACGGAATATTTAATACGATTTTCAAAGATATTAAAAAGAAAAAAAAACTTTAATATAATTTTTCTGTTCGTTCTCGCCAATATATCTAACATTCTTTTAGAGATATATACTTTACAATGAACTGACACAAGTCCCGTTAAACGTTCATTTCCAGTTTTGTTTCGGAACAATTACGTCTTTGGCGTTCGATTTCAGTTGTTCTACCAACTGTGGCATAAAGTTGATAGAATTTTCAATGAAAAATTTGAGACATTTTGCTGCCGAAATATCTATAATTTCCGTTTCTTTTCTACATTTACTCATCTTTCACACTGCAAACAAATCATATCAATCATAATTACTTTTCCGGATACACGATCTACCGTAAAATATTTTTCAAAACATTTTTACTTACAGAGCAAATAGGATTTTAATTGACTGATAGAAAACACTATTAAACGGTTTTCCAGATATAAAATGAGATTATTTGTCGATGGTACGAGTTACCTATAGTGTTCATAGTCCTACGATAGTTTCAATCATACAATTATCCCTATAGTTAGGGTTTTTAATAATGCGAGAAAATTAAATGTTTGAATCGAAATATAATAATAATTTTTTTTTTTTTTTTTTGAACTCACTTCAGTCGCTTGAAAAACAAATCGAAACGATTCAATGAAGTTGAATATGTCATCGGGGTTATTGATTATGTCAACCTAACACAACCGGTCATTTATTTATCCGTTATCGAAACTAATAGTAATGTTAAAAATGTTGCGAGTACGATGTTCTAGAGGGTAGCTCGAGACAATTCTTGAAGGACTGTCGTTCTCCTAAACGCCTATAGCGCCTAGTACACGGTACGCGTTGTTTCTCGGACATATTGAAGGATGAAAAAGCTCAACGAAAACGCCGCTATAATATATTATATAATCGAGTAAAAAGAGTCCAGTATTTCTTTTTCCCGTATATTTTCTGCTACCTACAACGACAGCTGTATACTCGTTATTTTATTTTTTTCGTTTTGCCGTTGGTCCTTTTATGGTATTTCGAAAACGTGTATTACAGAAAATTTGTCTAAAAAGTACCGCGGCGTCGCTGCTACTGCTGCTTCTGCCACAGCGGAGACCATATAGAGAGCTAGTTGCTGCGGTGTCACGTGCAATTCGTACACATGTATTTCTGTGGTGGTCGTCGTCGTCGTCGAAATGTGTTTTTTTCCTCCTCTTCTCGTGCGCCTGTACACAAATACGCCGTTACGGGATAAAAATATGTAAATAGAAAAACACGTGGTCTCCTCGTTACTTGGACTCGATGAATTTCTGTCGGTTCTGCGACGGGTATACGCCGACTGCGACTGTGTATAAATATATCCGGAAGCCGTGGATTCCATCTGACGTTCCGACGGTCCGCAGCCGGAATTATAAACGGAATTTTCAATTGATTTTTTTTTTTCTATGATTTTAAATTCTCGGCTGATCTTATGCATATCAGAAAAAAAAATCGTTCTTCTTCTATTGAAAAAATAGAAAGAAAAAAAATTAAAGAGAAGTGGGAGGTAAGAAACGCGCGTTAGGTATATATCGCGACTTTGAATCGCGTTTTACAACGGTTCAACAAACCGAAGCAACGGCCAACAGCGCGTATATATATATGTAACGATAATATTTTATTTGTTATTTCTCTGACACAGAACACTATACATACATGTGTAACCTGTATACGAGGTGTACAGCTCGATTTTTACTGCACGTGAAGCGGAGTGTTTCTTTGCTTTTTCTATGTCACATTACAGATTATCCTGACGGCAAACAAAAACTCAAAACCGTATGACGTGAAACTAGCGTTTTATACGACGTGTGTATGATTACTAGCGACATATTATAATAATTGTGTGCATGCGACCAACAAAAACTGTACAATTCAATATACGCGCGACGAAATGCGAGCGATTAAAAAAAAAAAAAAAAATTTCGAATTTTATACACAAATTATCGTTTTCGCGCGATTACAAATTGATTTTCTCCCCATTGTGTATTTTAGCCAGGATTATTATTTTATAAACCATATGAGCGACCGCCGTCACGCGCAATATCATTAACAACTGCTGCGTCTTTTGAATATGACCACAAATTGAAAGATTCTCGTACAAAGCTGAAGTCTTCGACGCTGTGCTGCTCTGCACGACGAGGATTTTATAGAAGAAACTCGCGCGAGATGAATCCTTGGAAATCTCGAACATTTGAACACATGTATAATCCATCTGAAATTATTCATAATACGAATCGGAGGGATATTTTCGATTTGAGTGTCGGAAAAAATTGCGGGGGGGGGCAACTGGAAGTGTATACGTAGCGATCGAGAACTAGATAACAGTGATAACATGTTGACATAAAAAAGAAAAAAAATGGTTTAAAAATGATGACATGATAAAAGTGATGAACGGTTAAAATTTTACACCGTCAATAATTTTAACGTTCAAACGTGTTAAATGTTTTGAAGGGCGTCCATAGCGTGAAATAATTATTAACTCCTATATATATATATATATGTTAGACCTGCAGTTTTTTCACCATTTCTCTCGACGCGTATTATAATATAAAACGTATCGTATTCTCAGACTCGTGCTATATTGAAAACATTGAAAATCTCCTGTTCAAACGACATTACCGCCGCGTTAAGAATATTTTCATGACAAACTGAAATTCGGAAAACTTTCCGCCTTATATAAAAAAAAAAAATCTTTAACACCTGGAACGATTGTACTGTATACAATTATACGAAACTCGTATAACACGGATCTGTTTTGGTGACAACGACGAAAAAATTGTAATAATATGCGGTATATAATTAACCGAGTTTATTTATTTAACGTCGTGGCCATCTATTTCATATCGTTCTGTCACTTTTAAGTAACATCGTTATAACATATCGTATAATATATCGCACGCAAATAATAACTATATACATTATAATACCTAGTAATATAAATATAATATGCTTAGTATATGCACATCGAGGAAAGTACACTTATGTGTGTAAATATAAATTACGTTGTATCGGTGGCAATCTTGCGCAACGAATAAGGTAATAAATACCGTATGGGCGCACACACAAACGTAAAGTATTTATTTCATTCCGAGAGTAAAAATATTATTTTCTCGCGATAATAATGGATAAAGCACGCGTGTTTTTGAAACAAAAAGAAAAAAAAACGTATTTAACCATTGCTTAGATTTTAAAATATACAAGTATATAATTAATTTTTCAAACCAATACACAAAGAATTAATAAAATAGTGAAAATAAAAAAATTAATTAATATTCGTAAATAATAATTTTAAAAATAAAATATGTGGTACGTGTTATAATCAATTCGAAGAGTGTTCATATGCGATAAAGAAAAAAAAATATATGTATATACGAGTTGTATTAAATTTGAAAATATAGTCATCGTCATATGAGTATTGGACGAAAAAGAAAATACGACAATTAATAATGAATAATAAAAATGACCAAATTTCATAGAGAAAATTACGAACTTTACGATAAAATGACATAATTATAATTTTTTTTTTAATATATAAAAGACAGTAAATTAATTATATACATATAATCAATTAAGTCGTTAAAAAAACAACTATATGACGTGTTATTTATATATATTGACTATTTTATTTTTTAAATAAATATGTAAGTCTTTCCTATACGGTGTGTTGAGCGTTACAAATTTCTAAATCACAGTACGTTTAGTATCTAAAACATGTTTGGCAAAATATGAATTCGGATTTTTAAAATTATTTTATTCACAGAGATGTATTCTTTATATGTCTTAAAACATTTCTATTCGTTTTACCAATATAAAACGTATTCCAACTATATATATATATATTAATAGAGTTCGTAAATTTCAAGGTAATTTAAAATTTCTTAATAGAAATCGTTTTATACGTTATATACATTATTCGTTTAGTTAAATCATTTCCGCCGGTATTGAGCGCGATTTTAATATTTTAGCGAATTTTTCTGATAATTTTTTTCCCTGTATTTTATTAGATATACAAAAAAATTTAGATAATAATTACTGCATTACAGTATGGTTTTTACTTAGATAATATTACTTATATTAAGAACGTTTTAACGCGCAGTATATAATACGCAAAATATATTTCTACCTGTTACAGAGGAGTGAAAATATATGAAAAAAAATCTAATAGTTAATATTTATATATATATATATATATAGGTATAAAGATATGAAATAATAACATTACGTCAGCATATAACAAATATAATATGTAAAAGTCATACGAACTCGTATAAAAACGAAATGTAAATGTTTACTTATTTAAATATTGTATATATATATATTTCAACGATAAAACATTGGAATTGGGCGCTATTATTTCCATTTCGAGCATATATAGGATAGGCGTGTTGTAGGTCTATCTTATAACATTGTTTTTGTTTAACATACGACACTACTACTATTTGTTATTGTAGATTTTTTTTGAATAAAAAAAAATTATTATTTTTTTTATTCATAAAATACGCGTATACATCTAATATCGCGAGTATTCGATGATTCGTTAGAAATTATGTTATGCGCAATACGCATAGCGTAGATGAGTGTAGTATCAATAATATTCGCGTAGTATACGAAATAACCGATTCCGTTCTGTATTGTGCAACATATTATAAAAAAAAAAAAGTGTGTGGATAGAAAAAAATGCGATAAAACGGCCTATGCCGTTCGTCAAAACAGCACCACGTATATATTATTAATAGGTATATTATTTAAATTTATATATATATTGTTTTTTCTTCTAAACAAACACGCAAATAAATTGTATTTTTATAAACATTAAATATATATATATATATATAAAATTTACATATTTTACAAAATCGATAATTTATAAAATGTTATTATTATTATTTTTTATTATGTTTCATTATTTACATTCAGAATAATAATATCGTTTTTTTTTTTCTAAAAATATTTAACGGTATTTATACGTGTGAAACCTGATATAGGTAATTATGAACAAATATATATGTATTACAGCGATTTTATTCAGATATTTATAGACACTCGAAAATTGCCGTGGCTTCGGGCCAGCGCTCTTTTAATTATTCGAAATTCAAATGTATTTTTTTTTTTACACGAAATATAATATATTTGTGGTAAAAACGATGAATGATTAACGTTCATACGTGCCTGCTATTATATATTCTTTATAAACGATTCAAACGATATACTTATATATATATATATATTGTTAGAATTTTTTTATATATATATATATTTAATATTAAAATCATTTTGTTATGATGCACTACTGAAGTACACACGCATATATATAGAAAGAATAAATTACAATAATATTATAATATGAGAATATATAGATTTCGACGATTTATTTTTGATACATTTTCAACAAATTATACCGCACAAATAATTTTGTTTACACGCGTGTTCATAATATTATATCTCTAGATACAAACATACGAAATAATCGTTTTCTTTCTTTTTTTTTTAAATTTAGTATATGCTCTATTATTGTAAAATCAATGTTTTGGAATTGGAGAAAGAGAAAAAAAAACGTATTAAAAATATAAATTTTCGTACCAACCGAACAATATATTTTGATGTCCTATATAAACTCGTCGAGAGCTTCGACCACCGTCTCCAAAAGCATTCGTAAATAATACTTCATAATATACAAAATAACGATTGAAATAGCGTAAATAATACTATTTTGTTTATTATTTAATAAACTTTTATGTCGTACGTATAATAATAATAATTATTATTATTATTATTATTATTATACGTACCATCGCCCAGTTTCTTTTTGTCAACGTCCGTTAAACACGCATCTTTATCTATATTTGCAGCGTATCGTCTGTAATAATATTATCGCGTTTATAAATCGTCCTGGCACGAAAATAAAACTCAAACGCGTTGATTAAAACAGAAGAAATATACAATTTTCGTTCTGAAGTCTACGGTGTTATATTGATTTTAAAATATTGTTTTCATAATTTTCTCATGTACGTGTTTATGAGTAAAAACAAAATCAGTAGCAGCGCGCACATTGGTTATAATCCTTTCTTGCGGAAATATTTCAAATTCGCACTGCAGGAAACGGATAAGAATTTTGTTTTTTGTAATTAATACCTATAATCCGCGCAGATAAAGCGCCGCTGCACGAGGACCATATTTTTGTAAAAAAAAATTCACTGTCCTCTTACACTGCACCGCGTGTATATTATACGGGGGACTTTATTAATAATAATATTATTATTATTGTTATTTTATTAATATTATTGTTATTATTATTATTGTTATTATTATTATTGTTATTATTATTATTATTATTATTGTTATTAATAATAATATTATTATTATTGTTGTTATTATAATATACACCGCCGACGAAGGTCGAATTCGCGCGGGCATAACACTACCGGCGCGCGGCGGCAGTGGCAGTGGCGTACACTACAAGTAATATACGGCTGCAAGTAAAAGTGACTCGAGGGGCAACACGCACACACACACACACACACAACTATTAAATCGGATCATAATAATCTAATAAAAATATATATACAAGAGAACCTCTCCGTACACACACACACACACAGTATAGTCGTGGTTCGGTATTATTATTATTATTATTATATACCAGTTGGTGTTCCCACGCCAACTAGCCCGTTCGGCGGGGTCCGGTCCGCTTTGAGACGCTCTCGTATACGGTCCGTATATAGCGGTACGAGGAGGAGTAATAAGTAGAGAGGGGGTAATAGAAATCCTCTGCGGTATTTTTCGGTGGCCGCCGCTGCCGAGGCAGGTGTCAGGTGTGCGCGTCCGCGTCGTCGTCATCGTCGCCGCCGCCTTTTTTTTTTTTTTTATGTTTTTCTATAGTCCGTTGTACGTGCGCGCGCGCGCCGCCGCCGCTCTTTGAAATCCATTCAATCTCGGCCGCCGCCGCCGCCGCCGCAGCAGACGCCGCGCGACGGGCGTGGTCTCCTCCGACCGTATCCCCACCATGGCGGAACAACGGGCGACGGCGGTCCTCTCTATAAATACCACCCGACCCGTATCGGCCGACAACAGTAGTATCGCGTCCGTCGTTTCGTACCTTCACCACACACACACACACACACACACTGTACGCGCATTCGTTCTTACCGTCCTCGTCGTTGCAGTCGTCGTGAGTTGTGACCTCCTAAACAGTGCGCGCGCGCGTTCAGTACACTACCACTAAGTAGTGTTACGAAAAAAACAAACTCTTATTCGACGCACATATTTCGGTTTTAATCCGTTAGTCGTCGGCTCGGTGGTATTTTTTTTTTTATTATTATTATTATTTTTGTAAATTCCTATATCGGGAAAAAAAAAAGGAAAAATCATGAAATCCGTACCATTGTGTCGCAACAACAACAACAACAACGGCAGCGGTTCGACCGGTTCCGCGGTGTCCGGCGGCCGGGTGCACCGCAAACGCGGCGACCTGGAGGACGAGAAAATCCAAAAGTATTTGTCCAAACTCAAGGACCTGGTGCCGCTGATACCCAAGGACAAGCGGATATCCCGCCTGGAGGTGATCCATCACGTGATCGATTACATATGCGACCTGGAGGACATGTTGGAAAACCACAGGTCCGTGAACGCCGACGCGGTACACTCGGCCGCCGCGGCCGTCATGTTGTCGTCCACGGTGCAGGCCGCGGTCCGGCAACCGCTCGGTGTGATATCGACGCCCAACGCGCTGGCCGCCGCCGCCGCCGCGGTCGCCGTCCAAACGGTCCCGCCGCAACAACAGTCGCCCGCATCAGCAGCGTCCGTTGTGAGTCCCTTCAACGACATTTTATTGTATTATTAATATTTCGCTCGTGACGTACGGCCGATAATGCCACAACAGACCGCGCGATTGTATTTAGTATATCGTTACAGTCGCCGCGATATCGACTTTCTCTCGAAACGCGTCTCTGTCGCGCATTTTTCCGTTCGCTCAATTCGACCCGGTTTAGACGCGTAACGCACACGGGGATAGACTTTTTTTTTCATACTCGGGGCGGTGCGCCGGAGAAACGCGCGTTTTTTTCTAATATTATTTTCACTCTGTTTATTTTAATTTTTTTTTGTTGGTTGTTTTCAGACAATTTCCCCTACTTCTCGTACATCGCAAGACAAGCTATCGAATTCGTCGGACACGAGAGCCGTTAGCTGTTAGTGAGAAAAACAAAAAATTAACCGGGGGAAAAAAAAAAAAAAATACGAGTAAATAAACGTCGTCGCCGCCGCCGCCGCCGCAATCATCCATCTCGGGGTCACACACACACATTCCAATATCGGATTTCGCGATTCTCCGATAGTCTTATTATATATTATTATGTGTACAACTCGCTTCATATATTTTTTGTTTTTTTTTTTTTTTATGAAAAAAAATCATGTCTTAACTTAAAAAGCGCGTTTTTTTATATATATATATACACTGTAAATTTTGGATTTATGTCCTAATCGTTATTATTACTATATATATATATATATTTTCTTTTTTTCTTTTTTTTGTTATGACTGTGATCCTATCAACGTGTAGCCTGTAGGTTTTAGTTATATAAGAATTCAATTGTAGTTTAATAGGGCAAAAAAAAATAATAATAATCATATAAAAAAATCTGTAGACGTGTGTATTTTTTTTTTTCGTGCAGGCCATTGAGAGCCGTAAAGACATGCAGTAATAATATTTTATCGACGTCCCCGTAATGTGTATATATTGAAAAAGAAAACCTAGAAATATAACGTGGTAGACCGCCGCATATATATTATTATTATTATTATTATAATAAATATACGACTGTAAAAAAATAGTATATTTCATTATATATATATATATTTATTTATTTATCATATTATTATGTATATTTTTTTTTTTTTTTGTCATATCGAATACTACGTTTTATTTTTCTTTCTTTTTTTTTTTTTTTGTTTTCTTTTATTAAATGATTTATATTGTTTGGGTATACATTATATTATATTATAATAATCACTCGAGTCGTTTAGCTTTTCATTTCATTCGTATATATACATTATACATATATATATATTTATTATAAACAATATTCCGGATTCATATACAGAAAAAACTCAATAATACTTGGATTTGTTTATTATATTTATAATATTATTATTATTATTGTTGTTGTTGTTATTGTTATTTCTCTTTCGTTTCGCTCTCCGCCGCCGGTATTTTCACCGCGCACAATACAACGGCGCTTAATAATATTATATATCGTACGTATGGCGAAGCATATGTGTATATGTTCAGGTGTGCAGTTTTTATATACGACGAGCCTATAACAGACGAAACGTCGACCAAACAACACTACAGCAGCAGCAACTGCTATAACCGCCAACAACATAATATTATCGTTGTTACCGGTAAAATGTGTTTGTGAGGCGCGCGCCGTCGAAAATAACATTCGATATAATTACACGTAAAACGCTTTTCGAAAAACCATTCGCGCTCGCAACGGTCCGTTTACCGTGTATTTGTTCTGTTGCACAGCGTTAACACGATATATACGATATATATTATATACACACACGATAATCCGGCTTTTTTTTTGTTTCCTAGCAATTTTTACAGACTCTTTTATATTATCTCATACGGACGGTTCATCAAATAGTCTTGTGGTGAACGCATCACCACATCCGACCGCCGTTGCGTACTACCAGACGAGTTTTTTTTTATATTATTATTATTATTATTGTTAAAAGAGAACGACGACGCTATGACGGAACGCGAAGTGTTCGAAAATTTAAAGTTCGTTGAAACGTTTACTTGTGCAGAAAGTGAACTCGTTGTGCTGTTATGTTTGACATTTAACGATTAGTTAGGAGATCCAAAATTGGAAAAAAAATTCTCTAAATTCTTTGAGTTTTTTAAAAAGTAAACTATGTAATAAACAGCCGCCTTCGGGAGTCGTCGAAGCGATTATTTTAACGAAAATTAATAATTCCGTCCTGGTCGCGGTCCACTGTTCGAAGGTGCATCGCAGCACTGTGCATAACGTTTTCACGATTTTTGACTCGTAAACACTCGAAACGCAATTAATTGTCCGATTGCGGAGTTTGTCTGCACGCCTTCTAAGCGTCCAGACGAGAATTTCAGTGATAATCGGCCGAAATGGAAAAGATTCCACTTTGCTGGATCGTATTGATCTGTACAAACCATTTCCAGCCGAGTGTTACAATATACGTGATCGAGTAGGTTACCCATCACGACTGAGGTCATGAATATCCATAGTCCATTGAATTACGCGGAGTAAGCTCCCTTATTACTATAAACAATTATATGGAGTGAAATATTGTCGAAATGTGCACAACAAAATATCGAATATATGTATATAAATAAACACTAAATGAAAAAAAAAATGATACTTTTGTAAATAATTTTTAAAAAAATTCACGTTCTGATAAACTGATAGATATTAAATACATACAAAATAAAAAACGTATGAAGCTAAAAAAAAAAAAAAACAATAGATCTAAAATATGAACTATAATTTTTTTCTTCTATTAATTGTATCGTTTAAATGAACATAAATTTACTTTAAAAAAAAAAAAAAAAAAAAATTTTTTTTATATAATATGTTTTTTATACATACGTAAACATGGCATTACCCTAATCACTACTACTGGTCCCTTTCGTCGATTTTCATTTCAAATCGTTGTGCGCGGATAGTTTATCCCTTATTGGAAAAAGCGTGTATGTACTTTGCAAGACGCATTGTCAGAGATTCATAAAGCTCTCTGTAATAAAAAAAAAAAAAAGATTTGCGGCAAATTATACCTCTAAACGCTATATCGCGTGGTGTGTTTATACAAACACACACGTATATATTGCGTAGTGTATTATCGTGCGTGTGTATCATACACGAGTTTATTATAATACGCTTGCGTGCGTTCGGCGAAAAGCCAATTCGTTTTATTTTTCTAACTATATTTTAAACATATAAATAACATACACGTACACCAGTAAACCTTTCTTGTATGTACACACACACACGAGTATAATAATATTTACATGTTGTCGTCGCGAACTGGCGATGACGTGGAAATAGAAAATAGTCTGAAAAGAAATTTTTAAAAATCTCAACCTATCCAGCGGACTCCGTATGGAACCGCACGGAAAAAGAACAATTTATAATATGAATTTGAATTCGATAATGTGATCGGCTTTTTTTCTTTTATTTTTTGCAATTTTTTAGCATAACGTATGTATAATAAATACACTGGGAAATCGAAAAAATATATCGACAATATCGACCCGTGATTTGTTGTTACCGGAATGTGGAATAATTTCTCGAGTACTTTCTATACTTTCAATGTATGTATTACACGAACACAGAGGCTAGATTTTAATATCTTCCCAAAAAATTAAGGATATAATTTGTGTAAATATTAAATAAGATACGACAGAAAGACCAAAAAAAAACGTTCTTGATGAGTTAGAAATATTACTTAATTTCTTTAATTTTACGACTAAAATCGCGTACGTATTTTTGCAAATACTCGTATTTGTATGAAGAAAATATAAAATATTTTATATATATTTTTTGATCACAGATAACAGTGGCGGAAATTTACTTACAAACAATTTTATATAATTATTGAAAATATTATATTTAAAATTTCTTAGTAATGATATGTATTAAAAAATAATGTTACGATAAAACACGTTTCGCGAAATTTATATTCGGATCGATTTTGTTTTAATTTCATTTCAATGTCACGTGTTTTTTACGCCTCGTTTTAAAATTTCTATTTGATTTACTAATATACAATTTACGTTTAAATTTGTTAATTTTAGGACAATATTAGTTAAAATAGTTATTTGGAAATTATTTTACTTTACAATATTAATTATTTGTTTAATTAAATTATTAATAGCGTTGAACGCGACTTTAATATTATTTATATTATTATTAAACACTTTTCTAGTAATACAATAATTCGATATTTCATACTACGATAATTAATTACATTATTTATTTGTTTAGGTTTTTTCGATTTTTTTTTTTAAATATTTTAACTCCTATATTTATTTTATTACATTATTATTTATTTTATTATTATATAATACTCTTTTGGCTTGATTATATACATATTCATACACGTAACACACACATTATGTGTACAAATATATTATATTCCTTACTAGAATTTTTAACGAAGCGATTTTGCAATTGAATTTTCTTTCGGTCGTAAAACCATTAACTGTTCTTTTATCTTCCTTCGCATGCAGAAGCGTGAATTATGAAAACGAATCTATTGAATCTATTGGTGTAGACATTGACCAAAAGATATTATCAATTTTTTTTTTTTTTTATTGTGTAGTTAATAAAAATAAAATATGTACATTTCTAAAATGTACAATTTCCGAGCAGACTCTGATCATGACTACCACGCAGGTTATATTGCGTTTTAATAACAATTCAGGATAGAGGTCAGTCGGTCTTAATAGAGACCATTAGACAAACCGCATTTTCGGAAAGAGCTACAGAAATCCGTTCTTAAACCCGTATTAAATCGTTTCAAATTTCGGACATCGGCTACGGTCGGTAGTATGCGGCTGAATATACAGACATTCCCCAATGTAAAACGGGGAAAAACTCACGGATGACAAGTGACAACCTGCCTGGAATAGAAGCACGAGGTTGAAAAAGAAGAAACTCAATTTTAGCCGTGGCATAGCGTTTATAGTCGGTGGAATTTCTCCCGTCTTATTTGTCCTTCGTACACTATTAACAGGTTATAACTGCATGTACATGTACCATGTATGGTACAGGTCCACTGTATAAGAGCAGTAGTTTTGCAACTTAATTTGTACAAATTATCGCTGCAGTGTTTGTTCACGACGTGTAAAACAATTTAAAAGAAACGAACAACACTTGGTAAACAAAATTGAATGTGGAAAAATTAATACATATTTTTTTTTATTTCTTGCACCGAAATATCACAGATGGGTCATCAAAAATGATCTCTAAATTATCATCAAAAGTTTGGCGGCGGACCTGTTAATATTTCCTCGATAGGAACGGCTTAAAAGTCTGACACAGGTCGTCGACGTTGAAATCGCAAAAATCGTCTGATCTGTAAAAAATTAAAAAATCCCACACTTATAAACGATATCATCGTTACGCGTTACGGAAGAAGAAAGCAACTTTTTACTAATTAAATAAAATTATCGAAACAAACGTTAAGTGTGTACACTGATTTTCAATAATCTCGAAACTTGTGAGTAATGTATCAATATCGCGTAGGTTATTATTATAACTGTACTTGAGCGTGTATACGGATCTGCAGGTCAACGGTCAGACCTGCGAAATCAGCTCCGTCCAATTTTTACGGACGCAATAGTAGTAAATAGTGAATATTTTTTTAACGCGAGAATAAATTCTTTTTTTATCGTATATTACGTTATTTTCTTTGTCCGACCGTTTGTATTCTGTGCGAGTTTTCGTCTAAAACCGCAGTGTTTGTCGCGTATTCGCGTATTAAATTCATGACTCGCGAATCCAATAAGCGAGTGTCATAAAATTGAAATATAATTTTTCCAGCTGTGATAGAGACTTCGTTTCTCCGAAATTAGCGTTCGGTTGTTTTTTTTTTTAAACGAGATAAAATTCACTTTTAGTTTTCTCCTCGACCTGCAGATCCGTATTGCGAACAGAAGAAAATGAATGTAAAAAACGAGACGAAAACATTTTAGGAATATCGTACAAAAACCAAATAGCTGGTAAATTAAACGGTAAATAAAACGTATACAGCCGAGTGGAAGGCGGAATGAAACGCTGAAATACCGTACGATCTCCGTTGGTCTTCTCGCTAAGAGTTTTCCGCTCTTGCGTCCCATCAACAGAATCGTTCTCGTACCGCAGACACTGTTTAATTATCTTAGTGCGCTGCACAGAATTTTCTTTCTATTTTTTTTTTTTTTTGCCGCAACATTAACTAAAAATCGGATTCGATCGGTTTCCGCACGGAACGTTCAACACCACCCGGCACGGAGAGAGCGGGCAAATTATTATTACGATTTTTCCGTTTTTTATTTCTGTCCTTATATAATATACCAGCAGCTTCACAATACATTCGTTTGCCGGTGCACGGGGCGGCTATTGTTTATTTCGACAACGGTCCGCAGCGTTAGTTTTGCGCGTGAGAACTCGAAATCGTACAGGAAAGACCGGGACAGGAGTGGGAAATCTCGTCGTAAAAAGCGTGCGGCGGCTGTGCAGGTATTGTACGCAACGCGCGTTTATCTCGCACGACTATCGGGCGGTGTTTTTCCGTGTGAATCCGCGGCCCGTCTCGGCGCGGAACCGGACACGGGATCCAACGGGGTTTTTGGTCTAATACATATTATTATCATCATCATCATCATCCATTGTACCGAGCTGTTGAATCACTTTGAAAAAGAATATGGTTCGTACAGTCTTGCTTCTACGATTTCCTGAAATAAAGCGGCGGCTATAAATTAGATTTTCGTTCAGGCGGAATTTACACGCTGTTACTATTTTCTAAATCGTATGTCGAATGAATATGAAAACGTAAAATTCTAAGTGAAACCGTAATATAATTTTTGTTTAAAAAAAAGAAAGAAATAGTTCTCTTCGCGTTTTTAGTGACCATTTACGGCTCTCGGTTCATTTTAACTACCGTGCGGTTGAAAATTTTCGTTCGCAAAATTTCGAAAATTACCCAGAACGCTTCCAGACCTTGGTCGTATGTATTCGTACAAGACGATATTAATATACTGCAGCAAATAGCTGGAAACCGTGACACAGTCGGCACGCACGCAACGCGTTTGTACGCACGGATTCGACGTGAGTTAGTGGCTTGCAAATAGCAGTTTATTCCATCCACGTGTGATTATAAAATATTATATATTATACTTCACCGCGATCTCGGTTAACAATTCAATTTTTTTCTATATACAATTTTTCCCGATAATTGCGAGATTTTATTTCGAGAACGCGCGCTGACCGGTCCAGTACACTCTCAGCGGTAACACACAATTATCATATAACAATGACACGTGAGAATAATTATTATTTCGTATACAATTTACGTGAAAAATGTTTTTTCTCTCTCCCAAAAACCGATCAAAACGGACTAATTAACGTATGCGCGTTAGCCGGTCGGACGATTATATTGTTGTTGTTCACGAGACCGCGTGTTCGGAATAATATGTAAAATATATAAATAAAAAAATAATAATAATTTAATTTTTTTGTTTTCTTAAATTCGGCCGTTTACAATGTAGAACGCGTAATTATATAATATTATCTAGTAATAATAATAATAATACGTGCGCTGTGTGTACGAGACATGTTCCGATATGGTCGAATACCGCGTGAACAGCTGTTTCAAAATTATATCTTTATTACACGTATAATGTCTCCTCGTACTATACACGCTTGTGTACAGATAATCCATTGTCTATACCGCGATTTCACAAACATTTTTCAGACCGTATCATTTCTAAAGAATGCTCTTGTTTTGTATTCGGTGGAATGCTCGTCACCGAAATGAATGGAAAAGTTTTCGGAATGTTTAAAAAAATTATATTCGAATACTAATTTTATACTAAAAAGTGTTTCCAATCGTTTTCGGTTTATCCACAATACAAATTATTTTTCTCAAACGCGCCGTCTCTATATTATTCTGAATTTTACGCGGTTTGTTTTAAAACACAGAATATAGTGTATAAAAAAAAAAAAAGGCGATAATTGCGATAAGAGAATTTTATCTGCGGATTGGCTTAAAGTACATTTCACTGGATATTGGCCGCCGCGAAAATTCGGAAAAAATATTACAAAAAAAAAAAGAAAAAGGATGTCTTTCCTCCACAAAATCGATAGTTTTTATTCGCGATCGATGATGTTTTTTTTTTGTTTTTTTTTGGACGAATACGGCAAATACACCGGCAAAAATAGCATTCCTGATATATACGTATTGGGATATAAAATAAGAATTTAAATACATTTATACACTTTATTTATCGCGCCGGTTCCCGTTGACGAGATGCGCGTATAATATAAATAACGGAGAACATAACGTACAATAAATATTCGCGTAAGTTCAAAATATTGTCGTGTAATTCAGTTGTGTTTCGCCTATTCTCGGAGACGTAGTACAGCTAAATAACGTTTTCTCGAGGTGTAGGTGTGTGTGTGTGTTTTTTTTTCTGTAAAGAGCTACCTGTGTATGTTATAAGAAACGACAACGACAAGGTATATATTATCGCTGCATATTTTTCGGTGTCATTAGGAGGCCTTCTCGAGGTGTAATGCGATTGTATAATGGGGGAAAGAAAAAAAAAATATATATAAATACGTTCGCGCGCGTTTTCAAAGCGTTCCCCCGCGATGTTAAAAAACTTCTTAAAACGGTAAAAACGAAGAATTAATAATAAGACGTGTTGCGCGCAGTGAACGACGAAATCGAATATTGAAAAAATCAAAAATAAAAAAAAAAAAAAACTATAAATTAATACTCGCGTGAATAACACAAATTCGTAATAACAAATTATAAGTATAATAAAAATAAAATATAAATAAATAAATATTTATAGGAATTGTTGGTATCGGATTTGTTTATATTCGTTTACCGCGTTTTCGAAAAAATAAAAAGTCATAGCGAAAAACGCGAATAAAAATATTATACGCTATAAAAAAAAACATAGAATTTAAAAAATTAGCCAAAAAAATATTATGTACGTTGTGAATTAAAAATCGTTAGCAAAAAAAACGACGACGGCTCGTGTTTAACACAAATGCATTAATGTGAAACACAATTTTTTTTCAAATCTGTTACGTTCTAAATATAATCGTGTATCGACAGAACGAGTGGGCAAATCGTTTTCCGTTTAATTTCAACACTTTTCTTTCCCCCGTACCTATCGTACAACGATTATAGTTATCGAAAAGAAAAAGAAGAAATGCTTTGTAAATGAACAGACACGCTGACCGCACAGACTTGTTACTGCTGCCACTCTCCACGGTTCGCGGCATTTGTATGAAACTATAAAAAAGAATATATCCCTATATAAATTTATATATATAAAAAAAAAAGCAGTTTTATTTACCAAGTTTTTGACGACACTATTGATAATTTTTTTTTTTTGCAGAGTTGTTGTGAATATTTCTCCGAGAATCCCCGCACGTCGACAATTTTTTTCATTTTTTTTTTTCTGAAAAGAGGAAGGGAGAGAATGTATTTTATTTAAATGTGCGAGTTGTGTAGTTAACGGGAGATATACGCGCAGGAGAATTTCTCTCAAAATTACTCCTACAAATCGGTAATGGAATTTTAAATAATAAGAATGCCATAAAAATGTAAGAAAGAAAGGAAGAAAAAAAGTCAGGGATATCGACAAATTCATCCGAGACAACGCGTGAATTTTTCGAATAATACAACAGAAATTCGCAAACACTATTACAACATTCGTGATGTTAATGTATCGTAATATATATATATATATACATAGAATCGTTTTTAAGTGACACTTATTTTAAAAAAATATTATAAATAATTACATTTACGTTCAAAATTGCGCGCGGACGTCGGTATTCAGCAAGTATAATAATATATAAAATCCGGTGTTCGATCGATTTCGTAAAAACAAAATTCCTTTTCAGAATTCACAAAACTATAAACGGTACGCGCACGATTCAATTATAATAATAATAATAATAATAATAATAATAATAATAATAATAATAATAATAATAATAATAATAATAATAATAATAATAATCGATCAGCGCCCGTGACGAACGGGTCGTTGTCGATTTTTACGAAATTCTCGAATTATATTTCGTCGTTTATACCGTCGATATGCGCGTGTACAGGCACACCACACCAGGTCTCCGTCGTTCGGCATACGTAGAAAACTGGCGGTGCGCCGCACAAGTGTATTATAGTAATATTACAACGTATTAACGTGTTAAACGCACCATTGTTGTCGTACGTTTGTGTAAAACAGATAGTGAATATCTGTTGAATTCGCAGAATGGTAATCGAATTATTATGCTCGCGTATTAGCTGAATATTACCCGTGGCAGACAGTTTCGTGTGAAGACGTGATTACATATATATTTATTTAAAAAAATAATAAAAACGTCGCCACTCTCTTCGCTCTCTTTGGGCGAAAAGAAAAAACGAGCGTCGGTGCAGGCGACACGCGGTAATGCTGTTTCGGAACTACTCCGCTAAAACTACTAACTACTAAAATAAATTCCAATAGTGTCGTCAGAATCTTGGTACATGAAAAACAAAGGCCTGTTGATCTTTAATAAGGATTTTATATATTTAAATAAATATATTTAACGGATACAAAACACTTGTGCGCCAAAGATGTTATTAGAAAAAAAACGTCGATCGTAAAAAAAGAAATACTCCTTCCGCTCCCCATTTGGTAACGCGTTTCTTCCAAACACGGAATCCGTTCAAAACGTATATGAATACGCGTCGTCTTTTGCACCGTAGTCCATATAGACTGCAATGCACGTTTTCGTTAAAATATATTATTAAAACAAATAATAGTTCGTATTGTATAATTTAAACGCGAGACGGTTTTATTTATTCGAATAAATTATTATACGCCATTGTTTTTCTGAAAATATCGTACGGTTATTGTTTATTCGCCTCGAGCACATAGGAGAGAAAAAAAAATTTATATAAAAAAAAACCATTTATCCAAAACGTTGTGACCGAAGCAAAATGCGCATTGCGTATCGAAATACGACCTTACGTGCGATAAATCGTGTAGAAGAAAAAAAAAGCGTTCCCCTCTACACCGATATTGATTATTATTGAAAACGTCGTTATAAACACAAATGTTATGCTAACCAGCTATATGGCGACTACGATCAGCCGCAAAAAAAAAAAATTAAAATAATATTAATATAATATATATAAATGCAAATGCATACGCACGAAACCGAACACAATAAATATTAATAATATACGTCGCATGTATAACCTGTTGTTCGCGTGAAGCGTATTTTTTTCTTCTTATATTTTACTTGTTATTTTCCTCGTGACCGCGTCGCGTGTATGATTTTTTTTTTTTAGATTAAAAAAACAGAAAGAAAGAAGACTCCAGCGAGTGTCCAGCGTTATGCGACAATTGTAGAATAAAATACTTATTACAACGAGTGGATTCGACCGAATTTCGTCGTCGCGACGGTAATATTATATTACGTGTGTGTGTGTGTGTATACAACGTTCTCGAATGACCCGAAAAGAAAAACGGGGACAACAAAAATAAATATTATTTTTAAAAATTAATATATAAAATATATACCGACGTCGCAAATGTGTGTGTGTGTGTGTGTATATATTATATAATATAAATCGCGTGAAAATATATTTAAAAAAAAAAAAAAGAAAAAATGTTTTATATGATGCGGTGACTAGTTAGTTGTTATTTTTTTTTCAACCGACTACCACGACAGCGCCGTATACCAGTGTATTTTGTGTGACACACGCATTACACGCACGAAATTTAAAAATTTGTCCTCTGATCCTCGTCGATATTGTACGTCATCTATGCTGCAGATGAGTAATAGATTGTGAACGGATCGATTGTGGTTCTAAATGCATTTAATTGCCTATATTGCAGCATCAGAAAGTATCCTATATATAGCGTCTTGGAATAAGAATTTTTTAACTAAAAAAAAAAAATAGGCATCTACAACGTAAAATCTGCAACAAGAAACACTGTATAGATTTGCTGAAGACATTTGACACCGGTTACCGGCTGGTACAAATCGTGAACGGTTGTGTGTTACATATATCATGTTGGAGCTTAATAACAATGAAAATAATTAAAAATTAATATATATATATTAATTTAGAAAAGAAAAATATTCGGAATAACACTTCATTGGTTTCAGTGTCCGTGCACGTAAAACTGTCCTGTCTCGGAATACGTATTTTGACTGCCCTTGATTGAAAACGTGTGTATGTGACGGCCACCCAAAGATTATTCAGATTTTGAGTAAAGACGGAAAATATAACCAGTTGTACGAAACAGATTGCCAATTCGGACGCCTCGTTCACTTATCACCAATTGGTGATTACCTTGTAAATATATTCGTCCTACAATGCGCGCGTTACAACTTGTAATTTGCCCGTTTCGTTTGCATGCGCGATTAAACGAACGAATAAAATCGATTGTATCGATTGAATTTTAATTTTCTTTTCTTTTCAAACTTACCGCATATATTGTACACGTTAAAGACGGACATTTATAAAATATGTTTACATAATATATACACCCGAATAAATAATTTTTATTTATTTGATTTTTATCTCGCCGGGATAATATAATATTATAATACATTCATATCGTTTCTTTTCTCCGTCGTTTACATAATATCTTTTTAACACACAAAAAAAAAAAAAAAATACGAACAACGCGCAAACGTGTGTATTCTCATACACGCTATATGACATCTTTATTTCTATGCTACAGCCACCGCAATGCACGTGTGCGCGGTCCGTCCGCAGCATCATCGTACATTATTGTAACGGCGCAATATATCGGTGTGGGGTAGGAGGAGTGAGTGAAAGAAAATCGATATTGTGTGCACACAAAACGCGTGTACACATTTATGTTTATTTTATATTTCATATACATACACGTTTTATATGAATATCAAAACGTAAACATTTCGGCCTTTTTTTTTTTTTTTTTGAACGCGGTCCATTGATTCTCCGGCGAGACGACGCCTCCGTCACCACAGTGCGCCACGCGGTGATCTTATATTATAGCGTACGCCCATATTATTATTATTATTATTATTATTATTATAACGTATTAAACAAACATAAACCAGCTCGTTCGGATCTGTGGCGCCGTCCGAGGATTATTCGTGGTTTTCGATGTTTCGGATTATTAACGTCAATTTTTATTTTGAGGATACGATACGATACCATCAAAAATGTACTGATGAGTGACAGAGTCTATTTAAACCCTTTTTTTTTTAATGTTTCCCTTAATCATCACGCGGCGTTCGAACACGCATGCGACGTTATTGGACGCGTGGCGTTAGTTTAAAATATCGGTTAGTCGCTATATTATTACAATTAGTTAATATTATTGTTCAACAGTGAACCGTGCGAGACTCGATGGGTTTCGTCAAACTAGCAAAGTTTAACAAAAAATCTATTCGAAATACCTTGTAAAACGTCGGATGACGTTAAAAAAAAAGAGCGGAAAATATTCAAATTTAAAATACTGCAGATCGCGCAAAAAATTCATTTTGATGGTGATGTAAAGAAAAAAAAAGATCTACAGTTTTTACTGGACCCGCTTCCCAAATACAAGAGTTTAACTCAACAATCTATTGGTAAAATACGTTGAAGGTTATTCTCGGAGTGGACGAAGTATACGCTTGTACTATTGATTTTGCAATATTTAATAAAGTGTTTTGAAGTCTATAATATAATGTAATTTTGTATAATTAATATGTGTGTTTGTACTAATTATTAATATTTAATAATTACGATAGTGTATAGGACGTAAATTGTATACAATATGGTTCGGGAAGCACGTTTTTAAGACAATTGCGCTTCTCTTCATTAAAAAAAAAAAATCACCTATAACGCCACTGCCAGAAACGTATATACGCTCTACGTAAAACCAATGAGTACGTCCACCGCATGAGCTGGAAAATATATTTTTCGTATTATTTTTTACACATACAGAAAAACAGAAATTTTACTTTTGACGTAATAACGAGGTTAATGGATTTTTTTTTTTTATATATCTACTGCTGTTGCGCACGACGGCGTATTGAAAAGAAGAAAAAATCGGGCGAATGAAAGTTCCTTCTATACACGATGAGTAGGCAGTAGCGATAAGCTGTACGGTATACATGCGTAGGTTCCTGTACGGAATTTCAAAATTGAAACGCCGTGTGTTTAAAATCGATGAATTAATTAACATCAAAATTGTTGTGTAATGTGCAGTGAATCGTTTATAACGCGTAGTGGTTATTCGCACATACACGAGACCGTATACGAGCGTGAAAGTACATATCGACGATGTGTACTGTTAGGTTATAATACGCTTTATAGTGTAACGGAGACGAGAAAGAAAAACGTCTTTTTTTTTCCTCCCGTTAATTATGATAATTTCGTTGCGAATAATATTTTTATGCGTACGCAATACTAATTTTTTTTTTTTTTTTTTACCGCGTATTACCGCAAATTATAAGAGTACCGCAACGGTGAAAAAATAATGTACCGAAATTTACGTAAACATTTATTTAGCCTGCACGAGCAGACGCGTTTGACGCATATGTTATTTTAGCCCTGAACAATAAGAACTGAGTCTTATCCACTGTCGTCGATAAGTCTGATCGTATATAATATAGAAAATAGTTTTTTTTTTCCAACGTTCGTAATATTACCGTAAACGTTTCAATACTCGCGTGTAATTGATGTCGGATACAATTTGTTGAAAGCGAGTTAATCTCGGAATACAATCGAATTAACGATAATAAAAAGTGTCGTCGTCGTCACCGCCGCGTGTAAACAATTTAAACCATCTATGAATAGCAGAGTCATATTAATAAAGTACACTGCTGCCGCTATGTGTGAAATATATACGGGACTTACGTGTATAAGACGCGAATTTGCTTGAAACGTTATATCTTTTGTCGGTTTACAAAATTAAATTTCGTTCGAGTGTATAATACATGTATACAATATAGTGAATAAGGTCGATCGTAAAATAAAATAACGAATTAATTATTAATGAATAACGATGTACTCTTTTCGATCATTCGTTTTTTTTTCTTTTCAAAAATTATTTCCCCCGAGATTTCCCTCCATCTTAAACGCTCTTTTCTAATTTTCATTACACGCGAGATTCTTTCCTCGAATTTGGTTTTCAGTTTTTCGATATCTCGAGGTTTCTGCGCGTAGACTTTATTTTTTAAATACCCACCAGAAAAATACGTCACGCGTCCATAAGTCTGGCCAACGAATATAACATTCACCCGCGTTTTTCTATTTCATAGAATTTCGCGCGCGCAATGTCTCATCGTTAAAACTCTGTTCAACTCGATTTCTGGGTAAAAGTTGCGTTAATGAAGTTGACGAGAATTCTCCTCTTTGTACAATATGAATCGGAATAATTTTTATTTCCGTCTCCGCGTGTAACTGCGTACGTGGCGAATCGGAAAGAAAAGAAAATTATACGTACACCGAGGAGTTTTCTCGAGTATAAACTATGGTATTAAATCAGATGGCGAAAATCAAACACACAACAGCTAATTTAAACCGATTTCGCTTACATGAATAACTGTGTACCGCGGTCGTGGTGCGGACAATAATACGTACACTTATAGATTTCGCCAAAAACCGATTTTTATCTCACAATATACATTTTCTCGCAGGCCTACGTGGTATATCAAACGTGCCTCGACGATTTGCTAACGAAAAATCACTCCCCGGGGGTATTGGTGAGAAAAGGAAACAAGAACGGGAATGATTTTGATAATAATTCGAAAACGTCGTGTTTTCAATGCGCACTTGTCGTCGACAACCATTGTAGAGCGAACCGCGGACTGCGTATGTTTTAAAATTCAAAAATCCACCGATCGGCTGGCAAATAATAAACCTCTTGCAGTGCAGGTGGTGCACGGAATTGCGGAATTTCTCGCCGGCGTACAATATAATATTCAGCGAAACGAACGCGAGACGTCGTAGAACGAGAAAAAAAAACGACCGTTTTTTTTTTTTTTCACCCACAAAACGTCGAGACGAACTCTTCACGATAACAAGTTATAATAAATCGAAGAAAAAATTGTTCGTTTTTTTTTTTTTAAAACGATCGCGGTTTTACGAAATCCCTCTCGTACGACATATTATAATAACAACGTGCGACGCACGTGCGTGTTGTCGCGGTCGTCGGCTAATTTTAAAATTTCGTAACGGGACCGCGCGTTACTTGAACGAGGTACGAACGTGTCTCCCCCCCCCCTCCCCCGAAGCGCGTTTGCTTCGAACGGAGAAAAAAAACATAACCCAATCGTACAGCTTAGAGGGGTAGACTATGTTTAGAGCTTGTGTGACCGGCAATCGGAACGAGGAAAGGGGGATTTTTTTTTTCCTCTTTATTTTTACGATAATACGGAGCACGTGGTGTACGCGCAAGTTCTTCTCCGGTCCAGGTGCGCTCGTATAATAATAATAATAATATGCGTGTGGTATTTGTGATTTTGGCAGACTTTCGTCGTCACTTCTCTCCCGTTCGCTCGCACTACGTATAATTGGTGTCGGTTTTTTTTTTTTGTCGTCTCCACTCTTCCCAACGCCGCGCGCACAGCTATCGTCGTCGTATTATCGCCGTGTTGTGCGTGCTGCCACGTGTCCCCTCTACTCCGAGAGCTATTTTCATTTTCTCGAGTGTCCGACGCGCGCGTATTAAAATCGTGTATAAAAATACGTACGACATATTATGTAAGTGCGTACGCGAGAAACCGTTGCAGTGGAAACGCTCGGCGGTGCAGACGACGACGTGAACGTGAACGTGGCATGTGTCGTCGGCCGATGGCATTCGGCGGATCGCCGCGGACCTCGGCGACGACGCGGGCGCGCGCGCGCCGTGTGTGTATAAATATTTGTTCGTAACGCGCCGCGGCGAGAATAGAGAAACGTTTTCCAACTCGCCGCCCGGCGACTTGATAACAGAGGTGACAAAAAAAAAAAAAAACGCGAATTTCAATGGTTTCGTTGTGATCAAAATTTGTCGCTGTTTTTTTTTTTTAATAATCGTTCAGAACGTGGCTTATACGCAAATTGATACGGGAATTTGTAGAAATTAATACGTTATCGCGTGTTTTATTTGTATTAAAAATTGTATATCACTAAATTATAGGAAAAGAATTTGCAGTCAATTTATGTCTTTAAAATTGGCCCAAGTGCATTTTCCCCGTCCGTCCGACGAATTGGTAATATTCGAAATTATGGACCGGCGAAAACCGTAATACGCCCGTAAACTCAATTAAAACGCAATTAATTATATTGCATGCGTTACGAATAATAATGGCAATTTAATAAAATATAATATTAATGTAAAAAAAAATACATACGACGAAAAAAATGTTGCCTAGAGTGTGGATATTTATAAGTGCGACAATCATAGTTTCGCCCATAACAATCAGGTTAACCTACACGTCATCGCTCTAACCGTATAATCGAGTTGTAATCTGATACTTGACTTATAACCGGGAAAGCCAAAATAGGAGCCATCGTGGTTTGGTGTTTAATATTATGATCGTCAAGAATTTCGCGAACAAATAATAGGTAAAAAACGATGAAACCTTTTAGAAGTACGAACGCCCAGAAATCGATGTGGAACACGCTGAGAATCAGAAGAAAAAAATGAATCGGACGAATATATTATATAGGGAAGACCTTTTATATAAAACACCTTTTATGAACAATAGAGCAAGTGATTGAAGACATCGGTATAAAATCATATATATATATATATGGAGCTTTATGAGAATTATAAGCGACAGGAATACATCATTTAACAATCGATCTTGGGATTTTAAAAAAATAATTTTTTATAATACATTAATTTCGTTATATAGTATTTTATATATATATATAATATCTAATTTCAAACCAATTCTTTACACTTTTAATAACATTTTTTTTTTCTATTATACATATAGGTAGTATGGGATCTCGTTCCCCCGTCTCCATACGAAATTTCTCGCTACGCCAGTGCGTATAACACGCTATGGTAACAGATATTATTTACACGTGATGATAATAAATATCGGTAAACGATCTATTTATTCGGTATAAGGTATTGAATTACCAATACGTATTATTATTGTACGTCTTTCGGTGCCTCTGCAGCCCCATTTAAACGCGTCGTGATAACGTGCGATATAGTTTTATTAGCGCGATCCCCATATGTACACAGACCGCACTCACTGACAAACACATAAATACATATATATTATATACACAATCGACGTTCCAGGAGGATTAAGCATCGTTTGTGAATCGCCGTCGAACAAGAGGGGTTTCAGAGCGAGTTGACGCGCATCGTTTGTGTGTGTGTGCGTATGTGTATGTATACACAAATATTATATTATAAACGCGATGGCTGTTTGCAGTGCGTGTGTGTGTGTGTGGACCTAAACGGTAAAGCATTACAGTATAGAAGAAGGAGCTGCAACAGAGAAAAGGTTATTTACACCAGATTTCGAAATAACCGCCGGAAAAAAAGACGAACAACGACCGCTACAGCAGCACCACGGTGTATCTGTTATACGAGCAAATATAATACACAAACACGTGGAGAGAATATATTTAGTGAGAGTCAGGATGGACGGTGGTGGTGGTGATGGTATGCGGCAGGAATCGAGAGAGAACGGCGTGTACGGCAAGAACGATCGGACAGGAGAGAGAGAGAGAGAGAGAGAAAAAGGACCCTTCTGAATAGGATGAATAGGACTTATAAGGCGATATAATATTTACAGGTGTCTATGTATATACTGCGTATTATGTGTCTTACGAATACAATATGAACGCATTTCATCCCCCCCCCACTCACAAATTCCGTGTTCATCTGATCCTCACGGTTGCCACCGTGATGAGCTGATGTACGTGAATGTAAATATCGAGTCTTGCCGCGTGAAAGGCTTAAATGGAAATGTATATATATATATATATAACGCGCAGCGCGAAACGTATGAAACCGACTGCTGCAGCTGCGCGAGTAATAAAATACGACACGAAAACGACCATCACGACGCCACTTGGTGGACAACGTATATTTATATACGAATAACGTATCGAGTTGGAATAAAAATAGAAAAGAAAAAGTCCCTCTTAGAAACGAATAACTCCTCCGCGGAAAAGGATTACCGTTATCATTTGATTGTATGTAAGCGATCGTGCACGTATCTGTACAGCGCAATACCGATCTACTGCTGGACCGTCTTGGTATCGTCTAATATTAAAATAAATACAAAAATGTCTTTTCATTTGACGCGTTCTTGTAATATCGTGTTTAAAATATAATACGTGATGCAAAGACGCGGCGAACCGTACGTGTTAGCGTATTAATGGTTTTTTTTTTTTCGAACAGTGTAACCAACACTCTTTCTCTTTGTTATTTAACATATCAAGTTTTTCTTTTATTATTTTCCACAAAACGAGAAAAAAAACTTTTCGAAAACCGTCTCGACAACAGAAATTCACAATAATTTACTCGGAATTTTTAAGGAAGGGGGGGGGGCGCGAGAGTTTAAAGAATTTTTAACGCTTTATTAATTTATTTCATACGGTTTAAAATTGTATTAGAGTTTCCGTACATTAATAATAATAATAATAATAATGTATTGACAGTAGTGGAAGTGGCTCAAAATAAGTGTACGCTTTCTCTTTAAAATCTACAACACTACTACTACAATATCGAATCGTAGATTAGAAAAAAAAAAAAAGCAACGATATAACATATAATTATATACGATTAAAGAATTGTAAAAGCGTTCCTCCCCGGATAGGAATACTTATTGCGTTCAAAATAATTGTAGCATAGAGGTATAAATAAATAAAGCTAAACTGACAAGGAAATAACACGCCCTGCTGTCATCATCGAAAACACTGAATAACAACGACGCATAGAGTGATTGTCGTGTTCCTATACAAAACGCGCGTTTTATTCGCGCACAACAATACAGTAAAATAATAAATCGTTGCGGCGAGGCAGCCACCCTCGGCCGGGCCAACGCACTCGAACGGCTAAACCGTATAAATATAATACGTATAAACGATGGGATTACAGCAGCATCAGCAGTATGAGAGTACTATAAGTATATAATCATCGCAGCATCCATTTGGGTTTTTGACTTTTTTTTTTTTGCTCGTTAAAACGCGCAATGCCCTCGGGATGTAATGACGTTGATACGATGTCGTGTACTGTAGTTATAATTGTACTGAGTGTGATAACAAAAAAAAAAAAAAAATCAAACTATTTTACGAGATCTATGACGATCTGCGATAGAGAAGACACGGTGTTCGTACGGTAAGCAGTGGCAAAACTACGAGAACTTAGATTATTTTTGGGGGAGGGGGAGGAGAGGGGCTCTCTAGATTGCAGAGTCCAAGGGGAAATCAAGCATGCTCCCCCCCCTCCGGTAGTTCCTTCACTGCGCATAAGGAATAATTATTTGAATACGACACGAGCAAAACGGACGATTGAAATTTCTTTGTAAATTTGTATTTTCAAAAAAAAAATTATCGTTCGAAAAAAGAAATGTCCGTTTGAAAATGCAACAACGAGTAGGTATTAGGTCTAAAAAAATTGCTAATTATTTGGGGGGTTTTTAAGAGTACAAACATCAAAAAAAAAAAAGAGAGAGAGAGAATCAGTAAATCTGGACATGTGCGAATTACACGGATAAATGGACCTTCGGTAAATTTTTTTTTTTCCATTTATTCCGTTTGCCTTTTACCGCGAACAATATAAACGTATTTTTCACTTATACAAAATAATATCGTATAGCAGGTTTTAATAGAATTATTCGTGATAAACGTATGAAAACCAAGACTGTGTCCGTTCGTTTGACCGGAAACTCTGTGTCAGTTCGCGTATTATTATACAGTATTCGTTATTCGGAATTTTTTTTTTTCAAATCCTATAAAATCCGGAGAATTCGATTTCGTCACGTTTATAATATTATTCTAATCTCGAATCGGACCGTGTGTACAGCATACAGACAATATACAAATACGGCATTCGAAATGGACGAGCGGAAACAAAAAGAGACCGTTCTGTGGATATTTCGAATTACAGCGTACGATATAAAAATAAAATGTCAACGATGGTTTTGTCGAAATGACAAACGCTCTAATATAGATATGTATCGTAGAAAATAATACGTTTATATATATATAAAACTATTACCGCGTTCGTGACGAATAATTTAGAACGTGTACAATTCAAAATTTCATTTCGATAAATTAAACAAATGCATTAAAATCCGATATGAGCTTATCACGCGTTATGATGAAAAAAAAAACGAATCGAAACAATAAAAAAAAACCGATTCAAAAAGCATAAAAAGCGTGAATTAAAATCGTGTTTTTGTCCTGCGTATATGTATGTAATGTAGAATTTTATAACTATTCGTGTTCGACCAATAGACAAATCATGCAACAACATCCGTGCTCTAGATATTATACACAACATAATAATACACGAATACAATTTCTGGTGAGGCCGTTCATTAAAAGAAAAACCCGTTAAAATCGATAATATAAAATTAAAAAAATACACACGCACGATCCTATATAAATCCCAGCCCGTGGCGCGCCGCCTATGATCGTAAATCATTTTTCGTTCGATTTAGAAACGACTCTCGTAGCACTGCCGCGATCGATTTTCATAGATCTTTCACTGAAATAAAAAATTCTTTTATACACCTTACGAGTCATGTATACACACATAATATGTACACTATAATAATAATATATAAATAAAAATTAACGAATACGCCATCTGCTGAAGTGGCCGCTATATTATTATTATTTCGTATAATATTGTATCGCGCGATATACTTGCACGTGTTTCAGGAGGACTTCAGGTGGACTGGGCGAGATAGAAAAGGAGATATTATTGCGATCGAGTCTAACACACACACACACACACGATATTACACTGTATTAAAACTCGAAACGAAATTTAGGATCATTGTGGAAACTATAAAATATACTCGTGTATTTTAATAACGGCCCCCGGGTGTTCATAATATTAAAATAGTATTATTATTATTTTTATTATGATACGCGTATTCGTCCAAATGGCGAGCGCTAGAACAGATCAAACGTGCAAACGCTGATAGCGTATATAGATTTTCCCTATAGATTTAAGTTTAAATATTTTAATATTATTTTACGAATTCCATAGGCGTATTTTTTTTCAATATTATCTCTTCTCGTCTTTAAAAGTTGTATTAGGTGCGAATAACGTATACCCGAATGACTGAAACTCGAAAGCGTATACCACGCATAGTTCAATACCGTCATTATTGCGTAGCAATTCGGATTATCCAAATTTTGAATTTCTATTTTTTTTTTTTTTTTTAATTGATTTACAAATCTTTAACGCATTCTTTGACAACTTCCTCTTCTCCGTATATCCCTGTCGTCTCTAGGAGATATTTCAATATTGTTGATCCGTCAACTGCTTTTGGTCCGACCCACTGTAATCGTTTGCAAATACTTTTGACATTCGCGGTTTATAATTGTACAGCCTTTTCAGATCTGTATCATTCCTTCTTTCATATTATAGACGTCTGCATTTGGACGTTATATATATATATGTACCTATTTATTTTTTTAATACTTTTCTTTCGAGAAAAATAATTATTGGCAAAAGAAAAATAGTTTGCGAATATTTCAGGTTACATTTGTTACATAACTTGTTCGTCGAATTTTAGTCCATTACTTGACAATTATTTTAAAATTAATACATGCGAAAAACGAGTGAGGTAGCGAAGCGTAACGGATCTCTGGGCGAGCAATCATTGCTCCTGCGTGACATGGCACGTATTCTTCACGAGGATCTCTCAGCAGCTAAGCAGTTTCTGATCGAAAAAATCGTGCTCGATCGTTCTCGGTCCACCGCGTTCCACGGATTTGGCATCTCATGACTCCCTTTTTTTTTAAAAAATTTCTACGGTTCCTAAAAAAAAAAAAAAAAACGTCCGAACAAAACCCACGCATTTTCAAAAGTTTCGTTTTCCACATGCCTCGTGTATCGATGACGGACAAGTATAAAAATATACACAGTGAAAATGATTTCAAAATATCCATATACACGACGGTATAACGGCTATCATCATCATCATCATCATCATCACTATTTACTTTGGCCATTTCTATTCTATTCCCGTCACGATTAAATGTAATGTGTTATTACGTATATTTCTCGGAATTTTTTCTCAATTTTCTATAATGATTATATAGAAAAAACAATCGACGGTTTTACGTATTTTATTCTCCAGTATTTGCATTATCGCTTAAAAATTTACACGCTGTTTGACATTGTCCCACCGTAACGGTGATGAGTCATTTCGTTTAATGTAGTATCGGTTTTGTATTGATTCGCGGAATTAAAGAAAATCAATTAACAGTCATTTGAAAACGTCAATTAACGCGTACTATATTGCGTGATTCTCCGGGTGCGGGGGAATTAGTTATTGGAGGAGATCCAAGAAACCGCAAAAATCAACTGAACAAAAAAAAAGAAAAATTAAAACGAGTAATTTTTCATCGGCTCGATCACAAACGATTATTACAAAGAGCGAAGAAAAGTGAACACAGTTTTAAAATGATTCCG
This sequence comes from Chaetogeoica ovagalla, assembly GCA_032441825.1. NCBI lineage: Eukaryota > Metazoa > Arthropoda > Insecta > Hemiptera > Aphididae > Chaetogeoica > Chaetogeoica ovagalla. The sequence goes on from CM063738.1 coordinate 9,769,922, forward strand.
GGCGGGAACGAGCGGAGACGAATCCAAACGAACAATTAGTAATTTTTATGTAAACGGTTTAATAAACCCCCATCCGCCTCGTCCGTTCTTCGGCTATCGGACGATAGATTCGATTTTGTTTTTTTTTTTTTTTTTATTTTAATAATATGAGGCTGCGAAATACTACGCTGATGACAATCGGACACGCCAACGGTTTTATTCGCGTACACCGCGTACGAATCGCAAAGAGAAAAAGATTCGCGTTGATATAACGAAAAAATGAGTGCCTACTTGTGGTGTGTATTATTATCGCCGGTCGTCGTCACTGGACAAATGTGTTCGTAAAATACATAATATCGACGGCGAACGAAAGTCGGAAAAACGCGTCGTGCGGTCGAACTGCGAGAATTCTATTGTAATCAAACACGGATTTCTAGATTTAATACAAATCAGTCGCCCGATCGCGGTATTCAACGACAGAGTATTACGGTTTTGCCGTCGTCCGACACACGATACAGCACACGCGTAATAATGACAAATAATATTAAGAAATAGGGCGTCCGCATCATTAACACCATCGTCACCGTGTGTGTGCAGAAATAAAATGTAAATACGTCATTACGTACACGACATAATACACTTGTAACAATAAATAACCGTGATAATATTAGGAGGGCGTTGTTGACATCGTCACACAGTCTGTGTGCAAAAGTAAAATATAAATGCGAAAGAGCTCATCGTGCGCGCAACGTAATTCTCTAAGAGTTTTCACGAAATCGTGTAAACACGCCGAGTGTATTTGCACATTTTCATTTGTTTACATAACGCGTAATCGAAATTAAACGAAAGAATAATTCGTATATTTTAATTTATTTTTTCCTAATCTCACAAAACACTCTCGGTAAATAATCCCGTCGAAAATTAACCCGTTGTCGCCGTTCGCGTATGCACACGGTGGTGTATAATACCGGCGAATGCGTATTTGAAAACTATTTACTTCCCGACGCGTTCGAGCTCGTGTCGTCCGAGAACTCGAACGGAACGGAATAAAAACAAATACGAAAAACCGAAAATTGGTCACCGGTTTTAAGCCACTCGACACGTATCGGAATCGTTTGTTTTATGTACAGCGCCGAGAGACCTCTACTGCTACTACTACCACTACTACTAATCCAGTTACCGGACTGATATGAACATCGCGGAGCAACGGATTTCTTCTTTTTCGTTTCTCGGTTGCTCTGGTGCACGCGTCGGATACAATAATACCGTCGCCGAGTATTCTAATTGTGCGAAATGAAGAAAATGAAAGAAAGGAAACATTTTCTACCCACGCGTGCGTAGAAGACGAGCACCGCGCGATTATTTACGAGGTGGCGGTGGTCGCGCGGGAGTGTCGAAATTTCTGTACTACGCGCATAGTAGTGGTGCGGTCGGTGGTAATATGTCGTTCGATTGTCATTCCGGCACGTTACCGTACGTACGCGCACGCACGTACAATAATAACGTTCACAGTATATATTGTGCGGTGCGTTTTGAACACGATTGCCGAAATTCCATCGGTTTGCGCGTCCCGCGGGTCCGAACGTTTTGCCGACAACAACGCTGTTGTCGTTGAAACGTCTCTCTCATTCACTCGGTTCTGGTTCGAAAAATACATTTTTCGGCTTTTGACAAAAAAAAAAAATGACTATATAACAATCGCGCCGTGGACGCTCTCTCGGCCGGTGTCCCCCCGCAGCCACGACGTCGCGCCGGTGTGTGCAAACGAACGCGCGCGAGTATCGATGACGACGCCGCGCGCACAAATAAATATTTCCGTCGCAATTTATCGGATTACACACGGCCCCGGTGTTTTTAACGTCGTCGTCGCGCGACAAGTCCCCCGGACAAGCGCGCGCTCGTTAGGTTTACCATTTTATTGGCCCCGTCGATTTCGACGAATCTTCTTTTTGTCGCGTTGTTCGTTTCGTTTCTGCAATGCGTACACACGCGCATATTGTACACGCACACAATAATATATTATGTTATAATGTTTTCTTTCAACCGCCGCCGATATATGGCACGGCCGTGTGTGCGCGTGTAATAAATACATAAATAACACACGGCTGTGGTACAATAACGGCGGAGGGCCACCGAGGCTGCGGCGGCGAAATACCGTCCCGGCACAGCTGCTGCTGCTGCTGCTGCGCGTCTCCGAGTTCGACGGGCGTTTTTCCGCGTATTTTTACGTATTTACATTTATAGGGATTTTCGAGCGAACGGAGGTAGTTATTTACGAAGGGAAGGAGGAGGAAAAGTTCTCCTCCGCCCCGACCTGAAAGAAAAACTTTTAAACGGCCGTTTTCGCCGCGAAATCATATCTGACGTTGTACTACACCATAGGTTCTCAAACATATTTCATGCACCGCCCACTTTGACAATGAAAATTTTTTTAGTGCCCCCCAAAATTTTTAAACTCACCAATTGTTTATCTTTAAACGGTTATTATATTTAAACATGCCGTATTCAATTTTAGAGTTCAAACTTACATTTCAAACGAGCATTTTTAATAAGAACAATTAAAACGCATACTTAATCGAATTTCAATGTATTTTTTATTAAAATTTAATCGAATCTTTGAATTTAAATTTATTGAGCTCACTTAATGTGATGGATGAACTTGATGTAGTTTAACGAGTTTTTTTTTATATCAGGCTCAAATTTACTTAAATACAGTCGCCACGTTCGGTAACGAGCAGCCGATTTCTTTTTTTAGTTATTAGTGTTGTTGTTACAGCACTAAATCCACGTTCGGACAAATACGATGATGGAAACGCTATTAGATATCTTTGAACAATCGACCATAATCCACGGTAAAGTTGCGGGATTACATAATTTTTCGCTTCTTTTAATCAGCTATCGCCCCCCGAACTTCTTTGGGCCTTTTACCGCCCCCCTAAAGGCCACTAACGCCCACAAGGGGGCGTTATCGCCCACTTTGGGAAAGAATGTACTACACGCACGGGGTGTTACGATTTATTGTTTTTACGGTTAATTTCATTTTTTTCTTTTTTTCTTGCTAATATTTGTAACCGACGATACAAATTTCCGAGGGCATATTTCACATCTCAAATGCGACGAAAGAGTTCCTCTTGACCACTGCGGTCATATTCTCCAGTAAAACGTAGACATTTCAATTTTTTCTGTGATTTTTTTCCCCCTGAAAAGAAGAAAAACGCGATTTCCCTTCCAATTCGACCGATCGTATCTCCTGAACTATTTTATTACAGTCGTATAGCAAATTTGAAAATCCCCCATCGAATTTTCTCGAGAAAAAAAACACACACCAAGCCGGGTTTCGATATTATTTTTTCATGCGCAGACACAATGTTAAAACTTAGAAATTCAGTGTAATTCCTAAAATTTTACTCGTGCCTGACGACCTTTTTTTTTTTTTTGTCACTCAGTGGTGTACAAATTTCACAAACCGTTCATTTTCTTTTTTAAACAAGCTTTCCAACTGTACATTCTTTTTTTTTTGTTCAAATAGAATGTCGTCTCGGGGAGAAGAAGACGCGTTTTAAACGTATTAATAGTCTCGTCATAATATCGTAATAAATGCGTGTACGTGTAATATTCAACGAATAGAGTAGGTTAGACGAAATGTAAAACGTTTGGCCTTTTTTTTCATCCTTGATTATTATATCGGCGTTTTAATATTAGACTTGTTAGAAATGATATTATTAAATTTATCTATTTAAAAACATTAATACAATTATTATAGAAGAAGAAAAAAAATCAACGATAAAGTAAACGTATATACACGTATAGAGTCTAGAGTATTAACGAAGAAAAATGTTCATTTTCTATAACGTTTAAAAATGGAAATTCGGCTAATTGAACCATCATTTTATTTGTATACAATCTCCGCGATGATAGTATAAAAACTGCTATAAATTCCACAAAAAGAAAAAAAAAAACGGCGTTTAATACATTATTGTAAATATCGATATTATGTTTAAGGAATAAATGCGCGCGTTTTCGAATTAAACACAAATGAAAATTTGAAATATTTTTCCGCATTTTTCGTTTCGTATAATTCAACACGTAATATCGTATCATTTACATGTCACGATTTGTCGGTTCACTAAATAAAAATTAGCGAACTCAACAAGTCCATCGAGTGTTATTAATATTTAATCTGACGTCGAATTACGCCCACCGTTAAACATTCTCTTTTAGAATGGTATTTTAAGGGTGTATATAAGTTTTTTTTTAAATGATTTGATGAGTACTTAGAAAAAAAAAAAGTGTTTTTTTTTTTTTTTTTTTACAATAATACTGTCAACGCGTAAATTTAAACAGAGATTTTTACGAAATCTTCAAAAGTCCGGCTGAAACAGTAAAAAACAAAAAAAAAAATAAACAAAACCTATAAACATCTCGTATCCGATAAACGGACGCGCGTTGTATATGAAATCGGGACAGACCGGATGGGCTCGATTTTTGTGTTTTGTCCTGCACAAAGGGACACACACGCACACACGCACACACCTGTTGATTACCCATGTCAAATTTCAAATGTCGTTTTTTTACGACCAAAATGTGGTCCACACGTTTTGTGTGTGTGTGTGTGTGTGTGCGCCTCTTTCCGACCACATGTCATCATCGCCGATAATTCTGTAACACATACGAATACAAAATATACGCTCTGTGTGTGTGAACGCCCAATAGAGATCTCATCCAAACGCACGTTTTTCCTTTAAAAAAAAAAAAAATAATAATTTTTACTCGTTATACGATATAATAAATCTTTGTCGGAATGCACGTTTTTTTCCAGAACGTTTTTACAGAGACCGCAGATGAAAATGTACTATTTATTATTATTATTATTATTATTATACACAATGCGATCTCCGTACGGTTATTGATTATTATTTTTTGTACATCTGACATTTCGGCGTGTACGTTGCGCGTCTGTTTTTTGGATTATTTGTATTCTTATTATTACTACACGTACCAGGAATATATTTCGTCGTAACCAGAATTATGTTAAATGCAATATCCCCCCTCCCCAGTCGTGTTTTTCCCCTCGGAGATCTGGTGAAATATATCGAAAACGTATCAAAGCGACTTGTGGGATTTCAATTCTCGTTTAAAATCTCGTTATTTCTTAACCGAATCGGATGTGTTGAACATTTCAACAGCGAAAATCTTTTATTCCGATTTTCTTTTCCCAGTCATACGGTAACGCGATTCGCGGGTAAAAACGTCAAATTTTTTTTTTTTTTTTGTTGAAGTATTGAATTTGTAAACACGTTAGAAAACGTTTTATGATATAATACGAATGGAACTTGTTGCGCTCGTCTCGTTAAACGCACAACACGATGTTTTAACACACACACACCGGATATTTTTTCATTAAACGATGACCAATACATTCATATATTTTATCAAATTAATACCGACATGATATTATAATATTATGTTGTTCGAAAATATATATATATATATATTTCTAGATTGTGCGCGAAGCGAGAAAGTTATTGGTTTTACAATGACACTAATTCACATGTAATGTTTTGTATACAAGAGAGATAATTTTTTATTTTAAGGGCTTAAAACGGTATAGACATCATAGATCCTACTTATCTGTATTGGTTATATTACGTTTCGAGTACTTAAAAACAAATATTATCCAATCGTTTTCTGTATGTATTTCTTAGTTATCTGCGCTATGACATTTATTCTTTTCAATAACACATTTCTGGTTTTCTTTTTCTGAATTCGACGCGTGCCGTTTATTTCGAAATAAAATCGCGTTTTATATCCACACGAATATTTATGTGTTAAGAGAATTTCTCGCGATTTTCAAAACATATTTCGTTGAATTGTGGACAGGGACAATTCGCCAAAAACAATATAAAAACTTAAAAAAAAAAAAACAACTCGTTATTTTCTACGAATAAAAATCATTTTTTTTTTTTTGACAAATACGTTTTCGAATTTCTTCTTTTTTCTTTCAATTATTCAAAATATATTTTACCACGCACACACGCAACACAAATACAACGTAATAATAATAATACGGCTATATATATATATGTATATAATATAAAAGAGTAGCGGCGCGCTGTTCCGTTCCTACCGGAGTTATGTTTTTTAAAATCCAGCTGTCTTCCAACGCAGCTGTGGCCAGAAGACTGTTGCAAAAATACCGGGGAGCTTTGTTCCGAAAAGTCTCGCAAGACATTTGCCGGGCGCGAGCACCTTTTGCAGATGTTTTCGATGTATGCGCGGTGCGGTGTGTGTGTGTGTGTGTGTGTGTGTGTGCGTGTGAGCCGCAACGCGCAATACGACGAAGGAGAGAGAGAGAGAAAAACGTTTTTTTTTTTTTCGACAAAGGGTCCCTTGGTCCAGGTGCCTTCGCGCCGGTGACCATCTTTACCTTTTTTGTGTGTGTGTTTGTGCGTGTGTAATACGAGGGCACTATAACGTTACAGCTGCCATTTTTTCTCAATCCCTTTTTTTGGACGAGACGTAGAAACGGCGGTGGCGTCGTATTAGCATTCTCCGACGTTATTATTACACAACCAGTGAAATTCCTAACCCTTTAAAGAAGAAGAAAAAAAAAACGTGTCCCCCGGTGGTACGCCGTTGCTCGCCACATGTCGACGCACACAAAACAGTGCGCCCTTATCCCGTCCGTCCGTCGTGCACTCGCGGCGGCGTCGCGGGTTGCGGCGGTATTTCGAAAAACACGTCTTCCGCGGATATTATCAATTATTTGACGGCCGCCCCCGCGCTAGTTTGAGTGCGCGTCGTCGTCGTCGAAGGTGCCACTGATTTCCGCCGGGAGAAAACCTAACCGTGGGCCCGTAAAAGTATTCTAAGAAAGAAAAAAAAAATAATAATAATAATAATACTAATAAGAAGAAGAAGAAAAAAAAATAACGTAAAACCCGGGAAGTCTGTCGCCGACGGTGCAGGTTCGAAAATCGTATAATTGTATTACACGTGCCGCACGCCACAACGGTCGGTGAGCAGGACGATCGCAGGTGCGCACGGTTGTGTCGAACTGTATGGAAATAAGTCACGGGGTCGACGACGGGAGCGGTACCGTCGTTTCGCGTTTCGATTGGTGAAACGGAAGAGGGCCGCGGTACTGAAATCCCGTCCGTATTGTTTTTGAAAAACAGGCGAAAAATATGAATATTTTTTTTGTTTTTTGTTTTTAAAATAAAACTCTATGATTACGAAACCGTTGCGATTGTGTTGATGTACTCGGTGTTAAAACTTTAGAATATTAAAAATAGTTCTTATGACGAGAAAAAGGGAAATTACGCGAGCGAGGGCGATGAATAATTTTTAACGAAATAAATGGGATACGATAATCGAATTCGCGCCGACCGTCGGAAGGTTCTAGAGCAGGGGTCGGCAATAGGGGCGGCCCGCGGAGAGGAAATAATAACTGGACCGCCGAAAGAAATGTCATTTTTCTCATTAAACTTTTAAGAATAAAATTGTGTTATTATTAGCACGAATATATAATTACCTAATAAATAATTAAATATCAAATAATTGGTCTTAAAATGCGTTTTAAATACAGAAATAAATACATTAATATTATAAACTAAAGTTTACGTTTTTTTTTCTGGCCCTCGAAATTTTTTTTTCAAATTATCTGGACCGCCGTAGAAATTATTACCGCCGACGCCTGTTCTCGCGGTCGGGTCCCCGGGCGCGGCGTTACCGCGTTAGAAGTGAATACGTACTATATAGTGTTGTTTTAAAATATTATCGGCAGCGACGATGTGTGGCGGCAGCGACGCACGGCGACAAATAACAGGTTTACGGGTGATAAAACAAACACGCGGATCGGATGAATCACACGAGTGTACACATGGTTGTGTGCGCCGTGACCCGAAATCTACGCGCCGGAACGAGTGAAAACGTACTTTTTAAACTCCTCCGAACGCGTTCGACCGGAACGCCCGGCGTGGGGGGGGGAGGAGGGAGGAATTGTTGTGCCGTACTAGACCGGTGGCGGCGTAAAAACGACGAACGGCAAAACCGCGGAGATTCCGGGACAGGTGGGTGCGGCGGACGCGTGTATACCTATATGCGACTTTCCAGCATCCTCATCGGCAGTGATGCGATGATTACCGAAAAGAGATTCGGAAAAGCAACTATGCCCGCGGCTGAGAGGAACGAAGACCGCGGACCGGGGGCACGGGGCGGGGGGGGGGGTGAGGCTGGGCCGCGGGACCCGAACGAGTCTCGTCTTCTGTATTATGTAAAACACCCATGTAGTCGCGGAGCGTGGGAACGACGAGTAGTGTTTCAATAATAATAATAATAATAATAATTGCTACGTCGTTCGGTGGTCAACGAGCCAACACCTGCAGCGCCGCGTTAATAAATAATTCAATATACTCGCGTTTATTATAAGTGATTTAAAAAAAAATAATAATAATAATAATAATAAATAATAATAATAAAAAAATAAAACACGAAATATTTTCAACGCCGTTGCACAGGTATCGGTCGATACGGTGATCGGGACGGGCGAGCGGAGAAGAGATAAAAAAAAAACGACTTTAAATAAAAAACACTATAAAAAATATTATATCCGTTCGTTTATTCTGCCGAAAATTTTTCACGGTCGGTCGGTGTGTGTGTGTGTGTGATTTTTTTTTTTTTAGTATATTCGATTTATTTGACGTTATTACGACGACGATAATATATCGTATTAATCGAGTCGAAAACGACTTCAATACGGATTTGAAAAACGAATTAACGGAATAGTTTTATTACAATATTAAACTACGGAACGCTCGTGATGAAAATGTAGAAAAAAAAAAAACATTCTTTTTAAATAACGTGTTAAATATTCGTACGTATTATATTCGTTTTGTGTTGAGTGTAGGGAGAAAATTATTGAATTTTTTTTCTGTATACAAATTTTCGACTATAGAAACGATGTACCCGATGATCTCGTTATCCGTGACAAATCGTATCCAGTCGACGGGGTACGTTATTTGAAACGTTTTGCGATTTTCTTGATAGTTTCCTTAAATTTCAAAAGAATTCGAAAATTTAGTAGGTAAAACTATTTTCTCAATAAAACAATTAACTACCGAAATAATGGTCTTAGAGTCTTGAAATTTACACCTAATGCGTGTAACATTGCGCTTTATATACTTAAAAAAAATGTCTTCCAAATTTGTGTTATTTATATAGGAATCTATTGGATTATGAACTATTTCAGTCATAAAATAAGTAATTGTTGGTTTTAAGCGCTGACTATTTTTTACGACATATATCCCGCGTTACTTCGACTATATTCAAAACATCTTGACAATCGTAAGTGACAATTTTTTTTTTTATAACCGTGTTAAATTATCCGACAAAGTGTAATTACACACCTAAGCTTCGTTTAGAATCGTTTTATCGAACGCAGTGATTAATCATTGTATTAAAATTTGTATTAGTTATTTGTATTTATTAATAGTACTTTTTTTTTATCATCATTTTATATTTTTATATTATCAAACGGATAATAAATACTTTACCAATTTCAAATAATATTACAACCAGTTGTGTTACTGTCAACGGAATTTAATTAAAGTGGATTCTATTATTTTATTACTATAGTTTTAGACAATATTTCGACGATTACAAAAATAATATTTGTATTCGACGGCAAAAAATGTGTAAGTTTGATAAAAAAAAAAAAAAATGTGTTTAATAAGTTTTCAATGTCGTTTGAACGCGCGTTTCTTGACGACAGAACACGTATTTTAATTTGTTTAAATCTCATTATTCTTCTTGCCACCGCATTAAACTGCAGCTGTTATTAATTCCTGACGGAGTTTACGTGCGCAATCGTCCATACATTATCATTATATGAAATTTATTAATGCGACTTACGAGTGGGCAGAGCGTAGACAAGGAGACATCAGCGTGATTTCGAAAATTCATACGGCGAAACACGTTTTCCGGTTGTTATCCGTCCGAGACCGTGCTCGCGTAACAACTCTCTCACGCCGGGACCTTTGAAAATTTCTAAATTATTATTGCTTCGTGTGTTCGGTAATAGGTGTAATAATTGTTTGATTTCAATAGATCGTGAACGATTTATCGTATAGTCGTGACGAGTGTATCAGATCCCGCGAGGTCTGCGTCGCGAAGGCACACACCTATTTGACTTCAGATCTCCTTAGCGAATTACAATCGCATATTGTACGGGCGTAAGTAATATAAGTTCGAATTATTTAGCGATTCCGGTTGAGAAATGTCGAATCGCAACAGAGCGCGTGTCACACTTTGATTTATCGAGAGTACCGAAATACATTAGAGTTTCCATCGAAATCTACACACATCCTTCCGGGGATCCCAAGTGTATATAATTCGATTAATGGAATTCCTCAAATTTTTATATACACAATTTACCGCAATATATTGTATCGTTTATATGTATATTAAAAAAAAAAAAATGCTTTTATAACCAATTTCTCTGCTTCCATTACTATACGCGAACTTTCTCTGTTCTCACGTTTTTCCCCATGACGGTCCCTAAATCGACCTTCGCTGATTTTACCCGTCATTACACTCGTTTTAATTATCTCTCCGCGCACATTATCCAGCAGATTCTACATTAACTTACTGCTGGATTCTATATTTCGTCATTTTTCGATATTCCCCATTCTCCACAATAGGATCGTACGCGCTCACCTCGAAATACTTTTATTCCTTCACGGCTTCTCCTCGTCCCCTCTTGTTACCGTCCGAGTTTCGCACCCACCGACATCATTTTCAGTTTAGATTTGAAAAGATTTTCTAGTGCCATAATATACCGTCTTTTTATACCGAGATTCTTAATAATTGTATTTCATACGTATTCGGAGTCGGTTACCGTTTGGAAAGCGTGATTTCCTGTTACGAGGTGTGTTTTACGGTTTCTCTCTTCTCGTACGACCTCATGTCCTCGGTTTTATCTCGGCGAACTTCAGCAGCGCCCAATTCGGTTTGACTGCGTTTATCGAATCGTCTGGTTTTTTTTTTCCAGCACGCGTGACGTTGCCAATCGCCATCGCATATCGTCCGCACTGAGTGTTTTTTCCCGAGATCCCCTAATCGGCGATAACGCGCAATCATCTCGCTCTCCTTATTCTACCTTATTATTAGTTTCAAACCTTTCGGGGGGGGGGGGGGCAATCGTTTTCGAAATCCAATTCCGCTGCAACGGTGTAGTGCTGCAAGAGTCGCGCTTGATTTCACTGTCATCGGCCGCGTCGCTCCTCCGCACGCGGGTCTTCTCGATAACGATACTGTCACGCGTATATTGTGCGCGCCTTCCTTTACGAATCCGTAGGATTTCGCCAGTAATCCATATAGTTACCACCCTCCCCGCCCAACCACGTCGTCGTCGGCATTAATTTTTCGCCTATACAATATAATATATTATATAGTAGTAGTACTTGCGCCGATAGACACCGCGTTGTCTTTCTAATGAAAACCTAAACGCGAGACGTACATGACGCTGTACGCATTGGTCGTAATCATGTCATCGACACCCTCTATTGATTTACGTACGAGCGCGCGTATACGCACGTCAATATAATATACCGTCGGACGGTAAAAGGAGGCGGAGAGAATAGAAATTTGTTATTATTATATTTTATTAATATAATAACAATAACAACGACGTGTAACGGATTTATATATTCCACGGGACCGGCTATCGTGTGTGTGTGTGTGTGTGGCCTCGGCTGTTACACGCCGTCGCCGATATATCTCCCCGCAGCCGCGCATACCTGAGTCAATTAGAAGACGCGCGCGGCGTGGCAAAGCGATCGGAGAACCAGATACACCGCGCCCGGACCGGAGTAGTGTATCCAGTTCGCGTCGTCGTGAATCGGGGGGTATACCAGCTATATGGTGTTATAGCCGTCCTGTATTATTATAAATAGTAGTTATACACGCGTGTGCGGCGCAATTTTACACATACTTTTCCCCATTGCCCCGGTGTTCGAAACAAATAATTTTTTAATTATCCGTTGTACCAGCCGCAATGCGCGTTTCGTATGTATAACAAAACGGTAGGAGGCTGCAGTCGCGGACCACCCACGACACGTTACGTTATTATAACGTCGTGCGCGGCCCACGCGGCGAGCACCACCACACCCGTTCACAAAAAAAAAAAAAAAAAACCACGAAAAAACGATCGGTTTTTTATTTTCTATTTCTACCACGTACCGGCTATGGCGGTGTGAAATGAGCCGGCGTTTACATTTGTATATCGTGGACCCGTCAAGTGTCGTGATCGCCAATGATTAGTGAAATTCTCGTTTGAACGATTAATAGGAATGGGGGGGGGACTCCTATGATTTCCGTAAAAAAAAAAAAAATCACAAAAAAACACCACGGAGAAGGCAGTCCGAGCCTCGTATTGAACACCGAATTAAAATAAATTACCTGCGCGATGACATAGCCATTTTTTTTTTTTTAAATATCTTTAACTCATTATGAAGTCGTAAGCGTTTCAAAAATACATTTTTTTTTTTTTAAAAATCTCGCGACTTCCCGACAATTAAAAATATTATTTAAAAAAAAAAACAGCGTCGTTATCGCGTAAATATTGGTATTCGTTTTGTGTAAAAATTCCGATGTCTCGGGTATACGAATAAAGCTTTTCGGGGTTGTTTCTTTTTTATCGCGCACAAATAAACATTTCAATCTTTGGAAAATTTCTCTATATTTCTACGGTACGAACGTTCTCTCGAGGCGTCACGCGATTTCATTTAACGTGTTCGTGTGGGGCGTTCCGTTTTTCAGGCGGAAAAACGATTCTGCGCATTAGTACATGTGCAATGCGTCAGAAACGCAAAGCTCGTCGAATTTTAAAACACCGATTATTCCTCGATAAATGCCTTCACCGAAGACCGTCGAATACGTGATTTTTTTCTTCTTAATTTTCCTCCAATACTCATTGAATCATAGAAAATCTTTAATTAAACCGTTCGGTGAATTCGCAGCGGACAACAGAGGCGTTGTTCTGAGCGCGGTCAGATCTCTCGGACGGACAAATGAAATGTTTTCACTTGGTCGCGATTGCGTGTGTTTCCAAGTCTATTAGCTTAAAAAATACAGGCGGATCGCCTATAGTGTAATGTGAAAATAACGCACGTGTTATTTAACGAAGTGCGCCAAATCTAAATGTGCAGTGTTAAATCCGTATAGCACAAACCGTCGGACGACCGGTATCTCATTCCTCTGCTTTCCATTACGGTCCGCTGTGTGTTCCGCAACCGCAGCCATATCCCTGACTAGAAGTAGCGCTCGTTCTAGATCCTTCTAACGTCCTTCCTAATAGATATTATCGGATAGTTTTGAAGAACTTCTTCTCCCGTTCTACTGAAAATCTCTTCGTTCGTCCATCCGACTTATTTAAAAAAATCTTTCTCTGTAGCCTCGAGAATGCAAGTATGTAGTTTTTTTCTTCTTTACTCGTATACGTCTTGTAAGTGTTTTAATTCTCCCGATTTCCTACACTTCTCGAAGTCAGTCGATATGTTTTTTTTTTTTTTGAACGCCCTGTTCCGTGTATCGTAACGCGAATTCACAATAATACAATTATTACATACACTAGACTACAATAAATACTATCGTTGTTTATTGTTTGACGGCAAAACCGACGAGGACGTCCCCTTGGTCCGAAAAGCGCGTACAAAATCCGTTCGAGCGTGATAGAGCGAACAATATACGCGCCGACCGGGCATCATGGGAGTCAAAACACGTTCAATCTCCCGTGTTCATCAGACGGATTCGACGCTCGGGTTACACGATAAAAAAAAAAAAAAAAAAAAACAAAATTTACATACACACTCACGGCTCTACAACTATTATTATTATTATTATTATTGTACATAATACGCGTATTGTAATAACGACGTGTGTAAAAAAAAAAAAAAACGAAAGGAGAGAGAACGCACGCACACGGCGAATCTGTGCTTCCGATACACCTGGCACACACATATTACTTATAACACACGCGTTATAAATAAAATATTATTGCGTTATAACGCGGGGCACCGCAGTGTGTCGTCGAATATAATAATCGAACCGAAATCTCGTCGTCGGTTTCACACGAGGGTGTCCCCGCGCGCGATACTTCCTTCCTACATTTTATAAAGTGTTTCCCCCCCCGCCTCTGCTCGTTCGTGAGAGAATCGCAAAACGTCGCCCCGCGCAACTATACTATGCGCGTACACCGTTTCGGTTTTTCGCAATATGCCCGAAATTACCGGTATTTTAATTTCCAGCGGGGTTAACGAGTATTATTTTATTTTTTTTTTTTTACACTTTTAGAGGGTAACCACTGTTGCACACAAACACGCGCGCGCGCGTTTACAATAATAACGACAAATAAATACGGTACGCGGGAGCAATTTCTTCATCGCCGTATAGCGCCCCGTTTAAACGATATCAGACGTCTGTACCGCACGACAGTGCGCGAGGAGCGCTGGGCCAGCTGTACCGGAACATCTGTTTTTGCGTAACTTACCCCTTCGGAACGAAAGGAAGAAAAAAAAAATAGTGTGTGTGTGTGTGTATAAAATATCAAAGAAAAGCTGCATCGACCACTACCGTGCACGGCCGTCATAGTCGTACTTACCCCAGGCGGCGACGGCTGTGGCGGTTTTCTATACACACACGAATAATGTTCTTGTTAAATAATAAACGGAGGCGAAACGGCTGCGGAGAGAACACTGCACCTTGGACGGACTGTGCCGCTGCTCAAAAATCATCTGCTCCTTCTTTTTCTTTTTTTTTCCGGAGACGTTCTTGCGCGTCTCTCGCGTGTATTTTAACGCCGCCGCGCGAGGCCTTCTGGTCGTCCGAGGTTCTACCGACACACAAGACGCCTGTTTCCCCATCGTGAATATTATTACGTATTTTATTGTAATACGCTCTTTTGGCCGTTCAATACATTCTCCTTCGGACACCTTGACTGTCCGTGTGTGTGTGTGTGTCCCTTTGACCGCGTACACCGGGCGTGCTGCAACGTTTCCAGAGGAACTGTGTGTAAAAGATCATCGAGCATTCAGAAGACCGGTGTAAGTACTCACGGAAAATCGGTTTTTTTTTTTTTTTTATGCGCGCGCGGTTGTGTGTGATACGAGAAACGAAAAAAAAAAACTTCCGGTTTTATTCGTACGCGACGGAATCTAAACGGAATAAATTCGGCAAAGAAATCGGGTTTCGTCCCTTCTTACCCGTCGGCGAGTTCTTTTAATACTTTTTAAAAATGCCGCGTTCGTTTTTAGACGCCACGAAGCACCTTATTGCGGCGACGCTACTGATATCTGATATTGGAATGTAAACGAGAAAACAACGGGGGAAAATGGATTTAGTGTAACGCGTAACGTGCAAAACAGTATATTCATGGAGTTTGCAAGTGAAAGGAGGAAGAAATATTTACGTTCGGTTGTGCGATTGGACGGAGGGATTTTTTTAGAAGACGTAGCAAGTGGGATAAGACGTTGATGATGTGCTGCAGGAGAGCGAGGTGATTAAAAATAAATATACGCGTCTTCTATAAAGTAAAAAGGAAATTGTTTAGTACTGTAGCTAGTGAGGCCTACGACGACGTATGGAACTGAGTGTCGGAATACAAGAGATAAAAAGAGAATAGGAGTCGTAGAATAAGAGAACGTTACGACGTTAAAGAGGTAATTTGAGAATTACGCGGATAGTAGGAAAATGATTCGGGCGCGTCGGGAGACGGAATGCGAAATTGAATACGAGTTATTCAAGGAGGTAGGTGAGGTAAGTTAGCTGTAGATGATGCTAAGTCAAAATAAGTGTTTGCGTTAATGAGTATATTGTTGGGTAAATAAGGAGATGGTTATGAGGGCAAAAAGTAAGAATAATTGATGTTACATATGTGCGGGATCTAAGTGAACTAAGAATACACATCATTATATAAATATGTATGTACTATTATTACATACATAGTGTGAGGTCTATCCTGCAAAATCTATAGCGTATATACTTGCTTTAGGATTTCAAAGAAACGCTCACGAGATAAATACTTGTACGAGACGCGTGTGCCGGAATTGAAAATCAATCACGTACGTCACACCAGCCCCATCCATATTGAAAACAAACATATATTTTTTTTCTTTCGCAAATACGTAGTATGGAATTTAGTATGATCATTTACAGAATTTTTGTGTGCGATTGTTTTAACTAGAACAACTAAAGAACACGGTTTTTTTTTTTTTTAGGATAAAACGCGAAGTGGAAAATGAATAGAATCGATGGTATATAAAATATATATACGAATAACACGCACAATACACAACCACACGGGTACGGAATATACGAATTTATTATTGTCGAGTTCATTCATAATAATGCTCGACGACGTTAACGAGACAGAATATTATTATTATATACCGCACCCTGTAATTATTCATTCTCAAATTAAAAATATCAACGACAACGGTATATTTAAACACACACGTATATATTTATTAGTGATGTTGCTGCTGTGGTACGTGTACTGTGCAGTACGAAGAAGAAAAAAAAACACATGCGTTCAATGGACTCGCTTTACACGATTCTTTCTCGTGGAAACCGCGTGTACGTTAATTTAATATTTTTATTTTATGTTTCCGTGCGCGCGTGTCGTTGCCGTGTAGACATTTTATAATACTATACGACTATATATGATTTATATATATATACGTGTGTGTTAATCGTTCGGATTTTTTTTTTTTATTTTCATCTCGTATAGGCCGCAACCGTTATACACAAAACGCAATAAGTTTTTGTCGTCGAACCGACGTATATTTATATACGTAATTTTTTTTTTTTCGAATTGTTTGGAATTTTCACTGTGAACCGATGTACGAGTAGAATGTCTACGCGAATTTTACAACGGGACTCCTATTTCGTCCGTACAATTATACAACGTGCGAGCCACTTCCATCTAAATAAAAACCTTTTGATACGACTTGAATATCAATTTTCGTTCGGTAACTTTTCTTCGAAACTCGGCTAGAAAAAAAATAAACGGATTATTAAATTACATAACGATGTCGCTTGTGTGAATTGTGTTTTGTCATTACTGTATAAATCTGAAAGCCATGGACAAATCATTGTGATCAATGTAAAACGATTATGAGCTGATCTCCGGTGTAATATTTGTGTAATAACATAATCTGAAAATTTACCTTACATTGTTATTTATTAAATTCTAAAATTTCCCGGTTTTATGGAACGAAAATTTCAAAATCTTTAACATTTTTATAAATGGGTCGAAATTGGAAAAATTCTATACGTTAATATAGCAATAAAATATATATTTGGTGGAGATTTAAAGTCTCAAAAAAAAAATAAATAAATAACCCGAATAAAAATGATCAATAATAAACCATTGGTTTTATAATCTGATCGATGTAATATTATTCATCATTATAATAATAAAATTACAAACGAAAAATGCAGTGTAAGAGTGTGGGTAATGATACAAAGTAGTGTTTTTGTATTTTGTTATTAATTAAGAATTATTGACATTCTTGTTCTCGAACATTGACGTGGGGGGATTCCTTTGTTTTACGTCAGCTTAAATTAGATGAATCTGCAATTTTTAATTTTATATATATATATATTATGGCACCAGACCCCGTGAATGCTAGTGGCATCTTTGTACATTTATTTTTTAATTTTTTTAATCGAAAGCGACATATCGTCCCGACTGAAAACGCGAGTCGAATCGATTGATTTGGTCGTGTTATTACGAAATGCGTTTGCAGGAAAAAGGGCTTTGTTCCCTTCGTCGTCCACAGCCCTCGCGCTCATATCGGGTTACCATACCGACGTTCGTGGTCTTTCACGTATACGACTGTTACATTGCCAGTGCTTACCTACAGAGGTACTCCAACTAATTGAAATTCACCATCGATCGCGAGATTATAATCGATATCAGTTACACGGGAACGTATTTCATGAAAAAAAAAAAAAACGAACATGTCGTCGTTGTCGTCGGCGATTATTATTATTTTTTATTATTATTATTATTATTATTATTATTATTATTATTATTATTATTATTATTATTATTATTATTATTATTATTATTATTATTATTATTATTATTATTATTATTATAATATCGTTTTTATGTGTTTTTATTATTTGTAGTGATGAGACGAACCATGATTTCGTTGCTGGTCCCCCCCCCCAATCAAGCGTATTCTCTGGATTGGCTGGACGAGTTACCGAGAAAACCTCGACCGGCTCGTTAGTTATCAAACACAAAGGGTTTTAGTGTTACGAATTTAGTATACGAGTATATAATATATAGCCGAGATTTTATATAATTGCACGCCTCAAACGATTGCGGAATCACTCCTGTTTGTCATTATAAACGGGAGAAGAGGGGAAAAATGAATTACGAGTGGGTTAATTTATTAGCCGAGCAGCTCGTATTGCTCTACGCGATATCAATGTCTCACGTGCGAAAGAAAGGGGTGATAGTAATACAACGAACCGGATAAGGAACGTCGGCGAGCCATATGACTACTAGGCATTGCAATATACAGAGTGTCCCAAAACGATTTACCAATATTTTTTTTTGAGTTATGCCGAATTCGGACGCGGTATAGTCAGTTTAAAAAACGTTTATCTTTATGATAGAATTCTGATGGTTCCGTTTTATCGATACGGGGGCGATTTTTAAGAATTTTTTTTGTTTTTCATTCAATATTTACTATCAAATTTTCCTACATTTATTTTGTTATTATTTAATTATTGGATATTAGTCTTTTTTTTTTTTTTTTGTAGTTTTATAGTCATCAAATATAATTGTCGTATCACTTGATAGGATTCATTTCGCATACCAGTGACACGTACGCGCGATTACAAAAACGCGGCGTTGATCATTACTTTTACTCAGTAAACGAAAGATATTCTTATCGACGAAATTAGAAAATCGAAGCACTACAATATTCATAATAATCGGAGAAGGAATTTATATTTGACGAATAAATTCGTGGAAATAATCTGTTCGAATAATGCGATGTTCACAATGAAAACCGTTCTAATATTAAAACACCACACCGATTATTATTTTACGTGTTTCGTACATTTTAAAATTTTAACGCGCATTCGAAATTTTCTAGTGCAAAATTGTTATATTCATATAATTATAGCTAATAAAAAATAATTTGAAACTACGAGTAACGACAAGTACGCAGCGCACAAAGAAGTCTAGACGATAAAATTACGATTGAAAACTATTTATTTTCACTTTTTTAAATGTCGGTTTAATTTTTTATTTTATTTCTATAGACTGAGAGTGTCGTTGTTGCAGAAACAACACGAGCCAATTTAAATTAGAAGAAATACGTACAATAAACTAGTGAAAATGTTTTGATTATACGTTATATTTTAAGCGCACATTTTATTTATTTTTTTGAAATCTTATAGAAAAACATTGGAACTTCGTTAGAATTTGTGAAATTTCGAGCTTCAGCTCCTCGAATTCTCCTCCAGACTACGTGTTCGGTCGATGTTAAAAAAAAAAATTACATTTCGAATCGGACGTGCATTTTTTTTTTTTTTTTTTTTAATTTTAACGAAACGTTTTACGTTTTTCGTAATATTCGAGAGGTTTATTTTTTTTTTTTAACAATTTTCCACGCAATTTTTGTTTTTTCTTTAACGATTTTCCATTGTATCGGAATCGTTTCCGAGCTCCGCGGTGACAATATAATCGTCCTATAGGAACACTCTGTATACACACAAATAATATCGGATTTGTGAACAGCCGGTGCGCGCGCGCTGCACGCCAAACGCGGCCGGAAGCCGTTTCCGGTTTCCACGCGTTTTGAAATTCAAATCACGAAATTTTCCTTTCTTGTACACGCGGTGGTGGTACGTGGTGTCCGGAAATGCACTCACACGCACACAACGAACGACGTGTTGTGTTTACGGAGGAGTGCGTCCAGACGTCGGCGGCGGCGATGGAGGTGCCGTGACACGCACACACGTGACCGGTGCTCGAGATACGCGTGGTCGTATGACTCGGCCCATGCACGACGACCACGTATACGAGTGTTGTGACTTAAGTCCAGGCGGTTTCGGTATCGGTCGAGAAAATCATCGCCGCGTACCAGAGCGCTCGTCATAACTCTTCGGCAACACTCGGTCAACACGAATGTTCTACGTGAAACCGGTAGAAAAAGAAAACAGTTAAAAATCCCCTTGGAACCCGCCGAATGGACTTTTTGGGTTATGAGAGCTGAGCGAAGAATGTTTTTGCAATGTTATGTCTGCAGCCCGAAAAGTTCTACCGGAACAGGAGATGCTCCGGATCCGGTGTATACTGACAGTGTCCCATAACTGAATGTGAAATTTTTTTTTTTTTAAATTTAACAAAAAAATAATAATAATACACGTAATAATAATAATAATAATTATTATTATTATTATTATTATTATTATTATTATTGTTGTGGATTTCGACTCTTAAGACCATTCCTCCAAACAGATTTGCCGCCATTTCTCCCTATCCTCTGCAGCTCTTCTCCATTACATGTTTAGTTTCACTGTCGTGAAGTCTTTTTTTACACCATCCTAAAGACTAGTAAACGTGGTCTGCCTAGCGGTCTTTTCCCAGACGGATCTCCTTTAATAATCGCGCTTAATAAATGAGCCCTCATTCTTCCAAACGCGACCGGCTCACAATGAACCTATTTCTCGTAATTTCTGCAATAATGTCAGGTTTTGCAATTTCTCATTGTGGCGTATCCTCCACCAGTGACGCAGTCGATACACGGTCCATAATATATTCTTCTTAGAATTTTTCGTTCAAATACTGCAACACTTGTTTCTTCCACCTTTCTCAGAGTCCATGTTTTCGACTCATGCGACACTACTAGTCGTATCAGAGTCGTGTATAGTTATTATTATTTTTTTTTTTATATATATACAAAATATATAAAGAAGTATCCTATTGATACATTATAATTTGTCTTATTTTTAATGGGAACTATTGCAACTAATGATGATCTTCCTTGTTCAATACACTTATATATTGGAGTTCATCATCTTTCATTACAACAGTTAGTATATATGTATATATATTTTTTGTTTTTTATTTAAAAATGTACGTATTATGAATTTAATTCAAATAAATTGATTTATATTTTTAT
Source organism: Chaetogeoica ovagalla (assembly GCA_032441825.1). Taxonomy (NCBI): domain Eukaryota; kingdom Metazoa; phylum Arthropoda; class Insecta; order Hemiptera; family Aphididae; genus Chaetogeoica; species Chaetogeoica ovagalla. The sequence continues at coordinate 9,791,110 of CM063738.1, forward strand.
GTTTGAAACGAATATGAGGTTTGATAAATTATACAGTACCTAGTGCATATGGAGGTTCCACGAGCGTTTTATGATATTCGCACTCCCAAAATTTAAAGTCTAGTTGCGTCACAATGCGCAATCTCATAGACGGATATGCGTCCTCTTTGAGTATTCTTTTTTTATCTATTCGAAATAACATTTGAAAACGCGTACACGGCACGGAGTTTTTTTTTTTTTTTTGTAAAAATAACTTTTCTACATTACTCCAAAATAGGCGGTGAAACTTTCGTCGTATAATATAGCGTGTCGTCCGTCCATTAGTGAAATTGAAAATCGCGTTTGATTGACACCGCGCACGTATATATATATATATATTATTACCGCTCGTAGTAAATAATGAATTCGAGTATTCGCATTGTATATGGTTATATCGATTTGTAATATGTCCCCGTATATATTATTATTGTTCAAGGAAAATTAAAAACAGGAAAAATATATAATTTAATATACGTTTTCAAACTAATAGTATATAAAAATTGTAATCGAATTTCTGTATAATACGATATAATACGTTTAAAACGTTATATTTTATCATGTTTTTTTTTCTTTATATTTATTATATTTCTTTATTACATTTATACTCCGATATCGATTATTGTGATATATGAACGGTATATGAACGGTGTATGAACGCATCTTTTCGCATTAAAATTGACTTTTTAGTATTGAGAAACAGCAGTATTTTTTTTATTTTTTTTTTTTGTATGCGTAAAAGAAAATTACTTTTATCAACACGATTTTTATGATAATAAATAGGAATAAAAATAGTTCGTTCACAACAGTTTGTGTTTTAGTACATTTCTCCAATTATAAAAGTTTTTTTTTTCATATTGCAATAATATGGCTTGACTGACATGGTTTTTTTCTAACGAACGATTATAGACAAAGTAAAAACTGCTTTCCTGCAGTGATTAATTGGAACGTTCGTGTCCGTTAAGACGTTGTGAAATATTCCTCCGATCGTGAAAACCATTTTTACGCAATTGATGACGATCAGTTTATTTATTTAAGGGTAAAATAGTTTAGAAACGTATATAGAATCACGTAATTATTTCTTATCACACACAAAAAAAAATATATATATATATTATTTAAAATTATTTTAAACGATACAAAAATGTCTCCTCATACGACATTGGTCTGTAAATTCTAATAAATAATATATAATGAATGAAAATGAAGTCATTCAAAAACGTATGACTGACGACTATAATCGCGGAAATCAGGCCGTGTTTATAATAGTTAAATGTCTCATTAAATTAAAAAAAAAATCCCTATTCCGATGACCCATCCTGACCATGAGCTCTGCTGTTACCCGCAATTTGTCTCCGTATAAAGTGAAAAAACACAAGGACGTGTAACGAGAATAAAAGGATTTTCCTTTTTTTAAACACGCGATCGCGTCGATTAATCATGAAAAAGCGGCCGTTCGTAAAAAATAAAGTCTCGTACACGAGTGGAACGCAAAAGCGTTGCCGAACCGATTTCGATAAACACTTGTGTCCGCGTTGAGAAATTATATTGGTTCAATAACCGCGGATTTACGCGATTGAAATCGAACGATTTGTTATTGTTTTTATTATTATTATTATTTTTTTTTCATTCGTTCGGTAAATCGGTAGCACGTACACAATGCGTGCATTAGTCGTGTACAGGTACCGAGGAGATGGTTATCTGTTAGTTACCGGATGTGGTAAGTCCGTTTTACGAACAATAGCCGGTATATAACGGCATGGCCACGCAGTGGTTTTTTTTTCCTTCTTCTTCTTCTTCCAGAAACGCTCGGCTATTATATTATTATAATTTTTTTTTTTTTTGTTTTTTAAATATCTTACATTACCGTAATCATTATAATATGCGCGGGCACGAAACAATGGGGCGGTTATTTTATTTTACTTTACGTTTTTGAGTTTTCCATATTATCTACGCACGTTTACTGCCTTGACGAACCGCACGCACGAAAACTACACATTATTATTATTATTATTATTATTATATTACATTTGTGTTGTCTATAGGATTTTTTTATTTTGTTTTATTCAAACGCATGTAAAAACAATGCGCGCGCGTTCACTTAAATCAATAACACGACGGATTAGCCGCCGCTGCTGGTTTCACGAAACCGTTTGATTTATATATATTATATATGTACATGGACATGACCAAAATCAACTACACGTCTTGTCGTGGACAACATTTATAGCCCGTCGAAATCGGAAATCGGCATTAAAAAAAAAAAAAAAAAAAATTAATAAACATTTGTGTATAAACGTGCGCGAAATTCAATAACATAAAAATAACGTATTGACTTTAATCGGCGTCTTAATTAAATTTGTTAGGCGGAGTGGAAAACGAAATTGAAATGTAATAAATCTGTGCGGAGCGTTTTCGATATTAGCGTTTACAAACCGTATACGGATTTCATAAAAAATTATTCATACGCATATTATGTTCGTGTGCAGCGTGTAATGCGTATATATATATATATATATGTATAAAATTATTCTATTACTATTGCTTTGACTCGAGGCTCGTTCGACTTTCGACTAATATTGTTATTATTATTATTTATTATAATTATTATTCTTTTTGTTATAACGTAATATATATATAATGTTATGTAGGTACAACAAACAAACCGACTTTAATACTTTATCGTGTGCGTGCTGTAATCGAAGAAAAACGCTAAATATAATATAATAGTATAATATGCAAAACACGATGCCGCGTGTTTCGTTTACATCGTGAAACAAATTTGTATCCGACTCGGCCGCGCGTACATTATAATAATAATAATAATATAATCTTGACCACCCAGATGGAATGTTATGCAAGTACCTATATGTATAATATAGAGTCTTCGAGCCTGATATACGTATATATATATATATATATATATATTTAAATTCATGAGAATCTGAAGAAAACGTATTATAATATATATATATATATATATATACACGGATAAATGTCCGAAGATACTATTGTCTCGGCGAATATTTAATATACGCGAGTAGGTATTATATATACTCGTATTTAAATATATCAACTTTGCGCTATTATTTACTATACAATATATAATGCGTAATATTTTTTTTATTACTATTATTTAGGACTACAAAGTTTGTATACGATTTGCATTTTTTATAATATATTCGTGTGTCCTCTTTTAAAAGTGTTCGTCTACTCGCCGCCGTGGCGTATATTAAATATTCGAGAATTCCGATTTCCAGAAGTTTTGTCTCGTTTCGTATTTTTATTTATTTTTTTGTCATAGTATACTCGAACGAAAACAGGACCATAACACCGGGAACATAATAATTTTTGTCTATAACATTACGACGACGACGACAATACCACCAATAAAATACTAAACAGTTAATATATACGAAATGTATTTTAGTAATTTAGCAAATAAAAGTTTAAAAAAAAAATTAACATTTTTTAACTATAGAGGTCGTAGCAACTGAATGGTATGCGTGTTCGGATTAAAATTTTATGACAGTTGACGGCACCGGTATGAAGGCCTATATTTATTCTATAAACGTAATTATAGAGATGATTGTAAAAACGTGATTATATAGCAACATCGTGTGTTCATAGAAAAACGATTTTTTTTTTTGCTGAAAGAATTGTAATTACGACGAAATAATTTCATAAACCAATACGAAATGTTTTGAAATAAATTTTAATAATTTTATAATATAAAGTAATTGACGTGGAAAACGAAAATGTTTATGGAGTACTACATTATAATACGAATACTCCCAAATTATGTTAGAAAAATAATGAGCATCAAAATTCAACGAACATTTCCTGTACCGCGAAACAATTTTTTTAAATGTTTTTATTATACAATTCGTGTTCAGTAAACGAGAAAAATGTAAACATTTGGAAAAAATACAAATAGTTATTTTCATTTTTGCACAACCACCGTGGTCGGAATTTGTAATTTGAAATTTTTTTTGACATTTCTTAACTGCATATCCCATCGAAAAGACATCGGAGTACGTTTTTTTCCTTTTTTTTTTGTATTAGCCGCGAACTTGTTAAACGATGACACTTCACGGTCGGAAGTCTTTCGGGTTTTTGAATATTGCATACAGTTCAACAAAATCACATTGATACGACTACTGTCGTAACGGCTTAGTCGGCTGTTGTCGAAGAAAAACAACACGACCGCATAACGTCGCGCGGTGAACGAGAAGGCGAGCATTTCAAATAGTCATGATTAGAACAGTGTCAGAAACTCGGACAAAGTGTAACCGCGCAGAGAAAAAAATAAAAATTCGACCGAATATAATTCGCAATTTTTTACAATACAATACACTCGCACGTTCTTCGAACACTGTACAGTTAAGCGTGTGATATACAACACCTGCAGTTGTCCCGCAATATGTTATTTATTAAATTATAGTATTACAAACGCGTGTACGTAATATTTTTTTGCGAATTATACAAAAAAAAAAATCTAATTTTTCAAATAATTATAATAATACATTCGTGTACGGGAAAACTTATGTAAAACGTACATTATGTATTTGGCATGTTAAGATTCAGTTTGAAAAAGCCGTTTTTCTCCCATCTTTTCACTGGTCGTTGTTTGTTTGTCTTTTTTTCCCGACAGATTTCTATCGAGCGCGTAACCTAACCCTACACAAACGCGCATAATGTCGTTATTGTTATCTGACGTGTCTGCGTGTTTGACACCATACAGTATAATATACGACATTTACTGACCCCGGTACACGCGGGGAGGAGGGGGAGAGGAAATGCTGTACGGATTTATGAGCCGGATAAAATCGACCATAAGTCACCGTCACTACTAAATTTATTCATTAGACATAATAAATATATTTGTACGATGCGTACGATGCTGTATGCGAGATTTGAAATTTATTTCGATGCGATGTTCGAAAAGTCCTCTTACACGCGCGTATATGTAAAAATACGACCTCACGCGTTCAGAGGTTATAATATTATTTGTACTGTCACCGCGATAATATTCCTATGTCGTATTGCAGTCGTGTTCGAAATATTCGAGAAAATCGTTTTTTTTTTTTTTTTTTTTTTTAACACACAATTATTCGCATCACGTTAAATTCTGAACGGAACGAAGAACGAATTGGTTTTGCAATGAAACGGTTTTTCTTTCTTTTTTTTTTTATATGTCTGTACCCGAAAATTTGACCAAAAACGATTGCTTCTATCTTTACAGTGACAGTTTGTTTCCGATAGCGTACTGCATCCAAACGGGAGTACTTTAGGTACTAGGTGATTACTTCTAAATTATTCTCAAAAGCGTTTGAAAATAAAACTCAAAAAAGTACCGAAAAATTACATAATAACGGAATTCCGTTGGAATCGGTTATAATGGTTGTTCCTTCGTAATTTCCAAACTAATACGAATAGAGAAACTTTATTATTTCGAAAACATTATTATTTTTTTTTTAATTTTAGGCTGTTTATAACAATTGTAGATTTTTTGGTATTTAATTCATAGAAGAGAGGTAATTTTTTTTATATATTATTTTAAGTTTTAGAAATTTAAAACAATATCGGACGTTTGTTGTAACGTCAACTATATTCAACAAAAAAATCTAGAAAATTGTTAAGTCGTAATTTCTTCCAATAACCGTTTCAAATTTTTCGACATATAGTGTATTACACGAAAACTCCGCCCTGAATCGTTTTAACGAACGCGAGGGTTTGCCATTGCTTTCAAATGCACAGTTACCATAAACAAAAAAAAAAAAAAACTCTATTTTCATTATCAACTGACTAAAAACGTCGTCCGCAAAATTCCGTGCCTCGTTTTTTAATTTTTTTTTTTTTTTTACTATTATTATATACTACTGTTATTTATGATAACGTAACACGAGATTTTTTTCTCCCCCGAGCGAAATTTACACATGTATACGCATTCGTGTTTACGATAAAATCGCACTCGTCAATTGCACAAAGAATCGGAATAAAACGTGCGCAGGGATTCTGTAACTCGTCGTACGACACCGACACACACAGGCGAATTAATTTTTCTATTACGCTTCATCAACACGGAAAAGCAATAATTGAATCCCCCCGTATAACGGTTCAGGGAGACACTTCTGTGATAATACTGTTTTGTCCCGTACGCGTTGAAGCAGGGCCGGATTAAGGTTTTTGCCGCCCATAGGCTGAAATAAATTTACCGCCTAATTTACACGGGTATTGATATAATACACCAAAAAAAAAAAAAAAAAAATTTGCCGCCCTAGGCTACACAGCCTACACGGCCTGAACGGTAATACGGCTCTGCGTTGAAGTCAATATTTATATTTGGCAATAAAAATAAAAACTAATCCGAGACCTTCTTCAGATCTGAGAGGGATGATGGCTTTTTTCTTGTTTTCCAATCGACGGCGGCGCGTTGTTATATTTCCGACGCGCAAATGTTCTCGCTAATGAAAACACAGTGTTCTGGAAAGACCTCGCCGCGGGTTCAGAATCAATTCCCCCCGGCATTTCCCTATTCATAAATTGAAAAACTAAACACTGCGTATTTAATAATAACGACGCTCCGTGATGATATTAACAGGAGAAATCGATTTTGCTCGTGAAAAAAGCGCCCGGAACTCGAAATGGCGGGGGACCTCCCGCGGCCCGTGGCGCGCGCGACGCCGCTTATTCACGTACAACGTGATACAATAAAAATACACGGAACCGTCGGCGGCCGACCGGAATCGAAAATGCAATATTCATATGCGGCGTGTCCGGAACTACGTGCACCGCACGCGTATATCACAACAGTACGTACAATAGTGCACCCCCCCCTCCCATACCGCGTACGCGACGCTCTTCTCGGATTTCTCTTAGTCCCTCGGCCCCGCACTACGCCGCCGTCGCCGGGGTGACTCCGCCGCGGTGTAGTGCGCGAATCGCGTGCCGGACATGACGCACGCGGGCCGGAAGAAAAGCGCACGCGGCCGGATCCAAGATGGTAGCGCGGTCGACGGCATCCGCCAGACCCTTTTATTTCGCTTGCGCGCGCGCGCCGACTTCCTCCAGCCGAAACGCGCGGGCGCTCGCGTTTTAGGGGTGCGCGTGGGAAGGTTTTTCTCCCCGTATACGACCGCGATCGCGCAAACCGCTCCTGCACGTCGACGAGTTCTTCTTCTCCTATGCGCGCGCACGCCGCCGCCGCCGATGTTATTTATTCGTTTATGTTTCCAAGTACATAACAAGATGACTTTTACGTCCGCGGACCGTTTCGTTTCGACAACATAAACGCGAAATCCGTAACGGTTTTTCTTTTCACTCCTCGACGCGTCCGTTAATCGCGACGATTATTTTTTGTACATTGAGCTATCATCGCAAATGTCTGTATGCCCGTGTACCGAGTGCAATCCTATAACCCCCCGGATATAGGCTCTGTCATTTATACAGCGGATGAATTTAGATTCGTTAATGCCGTAATAACGACAACTATCGAACGTAATTAATCAATAAAACGACGATCGTAATCAAACGGTTGATGTCTTTTAATTCCGTCCCGTTTTACGGTAGTGGGAGTATTACAAATAAAAAATCATAAAAACCCTACTTGTATTTCATAAGGATTGTGTACACTAATACGATACACGCCTATTAGATAACGTTATTGACATTTAATATCCTTATTATATGAACACGTATTATTATATGCAAAGTCGAGTGAAATGGAAGTGTGTGGACAATTGACATTAGTGACTTCGCCCCACAGTTGCGGGTCGAATTCTCTGTGCAAGGACGTAACTGTTATCAAGAAATCCCCCGTGTTCGTATAAAAGTAGATTTTCCGCAATAAACGTCGGTCTCTGCCGCTAAATCTCGACCGGAAAATCGACAATATTGACACGTGTGACGAAAAAAAAACTTTTACTTAACTATGTCTAAACACAGAAAAGGAGTTCGTACAAATTTCCACCGGGAAGATAAATTGCACCGCCCCCTGGTACCTCTCGCCATAAATGCGAGCCTGATAATAACGACGAATAACAACCGAACAAATGTATATGGCGTTTTTTTGTTTTTTCATCTGTAAATACGATTTCTCTCCCCGCTCTAATCAATCATCGATTAATTCGTACAATTAGACGCTATGACGTCGGCCAATACAATAACATTTTAACGGTACAAAATCTATTTCGCACTTGCTGCATGTACATTTAATAGAGTAGTTGTTGCGCAACGCGTTAATCATAACATTATATTTCCGTTCGCGCGTAACATATGGCGGTGTATTTTAAACGTGTGTGGGTACGAAATTGACACGTTTATATTACACGTCGAGTAGGTATACGTACATAATAATGATAATATTATTATTATTATTATAAAGCGATATAATATATAAACTGTCCCGATTGAAATGCCTTTGAAATGGTATGTATACTGGGCGCGCGACGGTACTTTCTTTTAACACATATATTATTGTATTTTTTTAACGCGTTCACGCGCGACAACGATCCGTATCGATAATATAAGTGCGAAAAATTTACCACACGATTTTTTCACGTATTTCTGCTAACAGCGGGTGTGTATTGTTACGTCGTCACTACGTGAAGTACAAACAAGGAATTTGTTTATATTTTTTCTAATTTTTTTATGGCTTTACGGTCCACTACTGAGGTGGTACTTTTCCAGCCGAAACCGTCTTCTCTCCCGTTCCACACCGTTTTGTTTTGGATTTCGAGTGATTTTCTATTGGAAAACATCGTCGGTTTGCTGCCCTCGACGTCATCACATCATTTCTCTCTTCGCGCATATTATTTTTGTTGTTTAGGACCATTCCAAAGGGTATCTACTCAAATTCTTTTATTCGTTTGAATACACGATTTTCTACTCTAAGGCTGGAGGCCTGTCTTTGAATCCCCGTATTACTTACATTTATATACTTTGTTTTCTCAACAAGGTATTTATAAGAATACAAAATGGTTTAATTATTTTTTTAACGCTATACAGAACAAAATATTGTTGAAAACGAATTCACATTAAAAAAAGAAAAAAAACATAACAAACTACGCTCAGAACACCGATGTATGTTATTAAAGAATACATGTATATATATATTTACGCAATTTCAGTAAAAACAACCGGAAATATCAAATTATGCCGAGTGTAATGTGATGAAACGGAGGTGTCTGAACATTATTTTCATTTCTAATATAACGGACACACGAACGTGAAAAAATTCCAATGACCGCGTCAAGTTGGCATTGGGATGGACGGGTTTTATTTATAATGAAAACAACTTGAATTTTCGGATTTAATTTAAACGCCCGCGGTCTATTCGTTAAATTAAATATATAAATATATAGTCGCATAAGATACATTTCAACGATCGTTTTTCACGCGTATTATAACGAAAAATATACCAATAATAATATTGTTTACGTTTTGTAAAGACTTTTTTTTTTTTTTCTAAAAATTTCGAATTTTCTATTTTTTAACACAGTTCTGTCCTCGTAATCCACGTGCAGGTGCTCGCCACACAAACATTCGAAAGTCTGTTGTCCTGTTGCGAACAATATAATATTATTTTGTCTTTCCCGCAGTGCTTGAAAAAAAAAAAATTACGAGGGAAATGAAAAAAACGTAAAAAATAAAAATCTGCGTCACTCAAAATCCAACGTCCAAATATTTGTATTCTTAACTATATTTAAATTGAGAAACTGTTGGTTCGTGACACGCGCGGCGGAACGGTAATAGTGTGACTTGTGTAATAAATACGCGTTTTCACATATTATAATAATATGTAAGAATCTAAACGAACGGTTTATACAAGCAACGAAGATTGGACATTTTTGAAATGTCTAAAAATAACTTTTAGTTAAATCTGTTAAAACATCTGTCTCGTCTATTCGTACGTTTTCTTCGAGAATCCGTCCAAATATATTTCAGATCGTTCCCCAGATATTATAATTATAAATATTCTTGCGGGTCCGGTGCTCCGCGAGTTAATATTGTGTATTTTTTTTTTTTATCGCACGATAATATAATATAAACGGTCATGCGTATAACTAATAACTAATAATAATAATTCAAACGGTGTAATAACACAATCGTTGACGATTCACTATTATACGTATAGTTCGCCGTCATTTCAATATATATAAATATTTATCGGTTTGGCTGTTCAAATTGTTTGAAAAACGTTCGTTTAATAAATTACCACTTTTGAACGCACACTGTATTACGTTTAACCGTATTAATTGTTTTTGTCCGTAGCCGTATTATGGACGTATGTATGTACAATAATTATAATTTCAACTCGTATATAATGACTTTTCCGCAACATACACGTATATTTAATAATTATTATTCGTAATAGGTTAATAATTTAGATTTTACAATGGTTGTATACGAAATCTACACTCCATAATGATATCTCTGACTTGATAATTATTATAATACATATATATGGGTTGTTATTAAAGCGAATTATTCGAATTCGGTAATAAAAATGTCATTTGTGTTTTCTACGAGAATAGAACAACAAATACGAATAACGTTGTCGTTGTCACGAAAAAATTGCCTGTGTGCAGAATATATTTTTTAGCAAATAACATTTAGAAATGGAAAAGAAAAAACAATACAGAAACGATTTTATATGTTGAAAAAATTAAAGGGAAAATAACCGTGTTGATTACGGAAATATTTGTGTTTGTAAGAGTATTCAATTCGTGTCTTTTTTCCGCTAAACTTCCATAGAAATCTTTCTTTTTTTTTATGTCGAATTATAAACAATGTTTTTCGAACGAATCCAACACCTACAGTTGCGCATTTCGGTACCTCAAATATTGTAATTTTCACCGCGTTTTTATAATCACATCGGAAATGTTTCCTAATTTTCACATAAAATAAACACGTATGATTTATTTTGCATTTCAAAACGAAAGCAGTACATTCAACGTATACAAGAGATCTTAAAATGTGTTATTGCTTTTTTTTTTTTTGAAACCACTGATACCAAAATCTCTAAATCGTAAATTCGGCACGTCAGAGGTTTTTATGCAATGGAAACGTCGATATAAGTTACATAATAACACATTAATTTCAAATTTTCTCATACAATTCAATCGCAGACCTTTGTACAAATGATGTACACTACTCTAAAACACTGTCCAAACATTTCAATATTCGGAATTTTTTTTCATTCAAGTTTCAATGTCTTTTAGTTCATATATTTATAAAATCTATTATAATTTATAAATTATATATACCTATGTTTAAAAGTCGAGAAATAAAAAGTGTTAAACGTAAAAGTTCGGTTGAAGAAAAAACCACTCGGAATTGTCAAAATATTCTGTTAAAAACTCACACCGTAACCGATTCGCCATTGATCTCCGTATTTAACGTGCTAAAATAAAACGCACCAGTATTATCGATTAAGTATAAACGAAACTGTTTTTCGTGTATAATAACGTTAAAATCGTATTGAAATCTAATGAAAGATTTCGTTAAAACCTATGTAATTACGTTTGCAGGTTTGTAACAGAGCTATATATTATCTGTACAGAATATATTATAACTAAACGATTGCGTCGAAAACCAAAAATAATACTATTACAATAGTATAATATTGTCTACGTCGGACGATGATGAAGTTTTCGCGCGTTATGGCGTATGAGGAGGGCAATTATTGTGTGTTACGCGCGTGTTAGTCACGCGACCGATGGACGGCGACGCGGAGATCAACGCGATAGAGATCCATATAGATCGCATATCATAATAATGTACCGCACGCATTATCAGATGATTTTTTTTCCCGACTGCCCCTGTCCAAAGGGACCTAACATTCTAAACACGATTACATTTCGGGGGAAAGTCTGGAGAATCGGATAGTACGATGTTATACGGAAAAAAATGTTTAATTAACATTCTATTAATAACGATTAACTATGTTCCAATTATTTATTACGCGTAAATGTTAAATTCCAAAAAAATGTTAGACAAGTTTACAAAACGTAAAATAATTATATTTTATATTACGACGGTATGCTGTAAAATAATAAAATCTAATATCCGAGATTTATAATATAGGCCGTGCGAAAAGTTGCGATAGTCTTATTTTACTCGCACCACTATATATACTGTATTATATTATTCTTCTCGAGTGTATTCCATCTTAATTTTCGTATAACGTCGGAAAAAAATCGTTTTGATACCACCGGTATCGCGATAATTATTATTATTATTATTGTTATATAATATATTTTTTTATAATACAGAAATCAATAGCGCGTATAATTGACGATTGACCTGCTTAACGTTGTTATAATACGATTTCTTATACCATAAACCTCGGCGGATAAAAAAATGTTTCGTTTGTATATAAATAATACTGTACGCAGAAAAAATACTGTTGCAGTGTTGGTAAGCGTCGCGCGTTTGTATTGCAGAAAACATTTTATAATAATAATAATAATTTCATTTAAATGTAAAAAGTAATTATTTGACGAAAAAAAAAATCTTTTTTATTTATCGTGTTATAAACGCGGGATTAAAAAAAAAAAATTATTATTATTTAACATCCCTATATTAATACGCATTCGATTAAATAACGATACACAATTTACTTAATATATTTAATATATTCGTGACTAATGAAAAAAAAAAAAAAAAAATTCTCATATCATTTGGGTATACTTTTCGTGGTGAAATAATACCGTTCAAAATACTTTAGTCTTCCGATACATATTCCGAATACTTTTTTTCCCCAAAGTGTTCCAAACGCGCGTACTAAACACTTAAAAAAAAGTATTTTACCCAAGTCTGCTCTCTCTCTCTCTCTCTCCATACACGCACGCACACAGTCTTCGTCGTACACACATTATTATCGTCGCGTTACTCCTAATGAATATATTATTTTTTTTATTGAGCGCGTGCGACACGCGTTCGCAGAGAGGAGAATATATATATATATATATAAATTAAGACACGTTTTATTATTATTATTATTATTATTATTATTATAAAAAAAGCGGTGTAATATTATTGCGAGTCGGCGAAATATATTTCGTGCGCGTACGTAGTGGGGTCGTCCGCCGCGGCGTAATGAACGGTTTAGTTTTAATGGCGGCCAACGGGATCGAGTTCGATTGTTTTGCACGTGCGCAGCGCGTACGACTGCACGTGCACGACGCGAGGAATGCCCCCCCCCCCGTATACACACACACGGTCGTGTCATTTATTACAATACACTCGTTTTATACGAAGGCGGCGGCCTACGAACACGTGTACGACGGTCGGTCGGTCGCTCTCCTCGCGCGTCTCGTAATTAAACGCCGATGCCGCCGCCCGGGGTGTGTAAATCCGCTCGAGCGCGTTCCCCGTCCCCGTGCGCGTAGCGAACGAACGGCCGGTGTTATATCATTATTTTTTATCTTTTCGTACGACGACGGAGAAAAAAAGAACTTTCCAGTATAAAAACATATAATACGCGACTTGTACGTTAATATTTATTCGTACGGCGTCGCGTTCGCTGGGGCCGGCCGAAGAGTTTTGCCCTTCTTAACCGCTCGCAGGTGGGGGGCCACCGTTCTTCCGTTTCGTATTTGTGTTCGCGCCCGAACGGACTCGGCGGTATTTAACGTCGTCGACACACCAATTCCGACGATCACAACACGAACCGACACTCGTGGTGTCACGCTATAATCTCAGATCGAATGGAATACGTGCTTTAATTTCACATGTATCTCTTGCATTTCACGCAGTAACGCACCAAGGATTTTTTCAAGGGGGGGGGGGTCTAAAAAACTACATTATGAAAAACAAAACTTTTAATAGATAATAAAAATAGATTATATATTATAATAATATAATATAATCAATAAATTGTTAACACCTGGTGTTATCTATATCGTATGCGAAATTTTAACAGAAAAATATGAAAGTTGTATTAGAATTTGGATTCTCATCTATAAATGTAATACTATTGCACTTTTCAAGGGGGGGGGGTCCGGACCCGGAGTCCATCCCCTTGGGTGCGCCACTGATTTCACGTGTCCCTTGCAGGCCTATTCCTCGACACGGGCGGCGAGGTTCTCTCGATCTCGCACAATCGTCCGTTTTTTCCACCTTATCCACAATACGCGTTCCACCGGTCCCGTTCCGTCCGTCATTCGGATCCCGTTCAACATATCTGTCGCGAAACCCTTAACATCCAACGTCTATTATAATGAATTCCACCTCACCACCTCACAGAATGCATTGCGTTGCGCGCGCTTTTACGAACCGTCCTCCCGCATTTTCCGTCCGGGACCCACGCGCACTGATTGCGCTAGTAATACGTTCGAACGAGTTCAAACACGATTCCATCGCGCTCTGTGGCGCACGAATTCTACATTCCCTTTCTCCTAGTCTTGCGCGCCGCAAACACTCGTCTAGCCTATCCTTACTCTACAACCTCCTTTATGCCAAAGTCCACTCTCCCGGAATCCTGTTTCTCTTCATTTTCAACGTCCCGTTCCGTACTCGTTTCCCCATCGCGTTTTATACTCCTCGCTCTTCTTCTAATTTTCATGACAATTATCGTTCGCCTCACGCCTATCGCGGCGAATAATGTCCCTTTTCAATAAGCCAAACCGCGTAACGTTTCTAATTTTTTCTTCCTTAATTTCTTGTGACACGTACTGTTTTCATCAATCAAGAGCTGGCCACGTAAAATATCAATGGATACATAAACGGCCGTTTTCGCAATGTCAATATAATAGCAGTCCGTCACTAAAAACGGATGACTGACATATCCACACAATCGTTATGCGTTCATCTAACAAAGACGACGTGGGGTCAGCTGGCGGTGGTGTAGTGGTGCCGTCGGATTATTAAACGTATTTTCCAAGGAAGGAGATTTAATTCAAAGACGGCGCCTTAGCGTTTCCTTAGAACCGAGGCAATTTAAAAAATACGTAATAGTCGCGTATCAAATATGCACTCGTAAGAGAAAGCTATTAAATACCCGAAGAGTTATTTTAAGTCAGCAGTCCAGACCAGTGGAATCATAAATCGGCGAATAAACAACCGTCATCGGTTACAGCTGCACGATACTATCGATCGTTTCGATAATAAAATTGTGATTTTTAGTTTTTCGTGATGTTTTCGAGTACCTGTCATTATCGTAAAATCACCACTGCAATGATTAACGCGTTTTACAATCATCGTGTGACCGCGGTTCAAGAAACCAATACACTATTTTAATGCTTTTTCGTTGGCCCATATTAATTCGTTTCTAAAAAAAAAGACTGTTTTCTCGCGGTAACATTACGTTATTTCATTTTTTTTTTTGCAATTTTTTAACGTATAGATTATTATAATATTCAAAACGAATAGAATCGAATAGATTCGTGCTTATTACAAACGTTATGATTATCGAATAAACCGAATAGTAATTGCAAGAGAACTTTCATTCTATAAGTAAAAATCGAGACAGATTTTTTTTTTTTTTGATAATGTTTCAAAGCTTTTTTTATTCAAAAATAAGTAATTATCTCAGACGAATTTCTCGATTATTTTCGGAGGATGAATATTATTAATAATAATAATCATTTGAATAGTTTATTACGAATTTTTATTTGTCAAGGCGCGAAACACCGAATGCGACTGAATTGAATTTTAATATTAAAACGTATTTAGAAATAAAGGAAAATTAAAATAACGTCGTTGAACCGTCTAAACGCTTACTATGTCTACGAATGCGATATCTCGCGTATAATTTTACGAGGTTAACTGCAATTGTATAATATAAATACAAAAAAAAAAAAAAACCATAAATAAATAAATAAAGTTTGAACTACATGCTAAAATAGAAACGAATAGCGGATAGTGTATTTGACGATTTCGGCGGGATCGTATTTTTAAAAAATTATTAATAAACCTAATATTTCTCACTCAGATTTCATCACCTCGAGTATAATAATATAATATGAGCGCACTGAGATGCTGATGAAACCGGGACCGCCGCCGAATCTCGTAATCGTTCGTACAATATGAATAGCAAATAACGGAAGACGTCAGAATAAGGTACGCAGAACGTGTAAGAGAACACTGCGATAATCGCAGCGCGTACCTTGCCATGCGCAAGTCGTAGAAAATCGTCAAAAGGTTTTTTATAATAATAATAATAAAAAAAAAAACCCGTTTGTCGCGCGATAATTAATTGAACGACTTAAGCCGCGCGCAGTCGTCCGGCGCACCGATACGTCACCAAATACGGCCGCGTTCGCCCCCGAGGCTCCCCCCAAATACGGCCGTGCCGAGGCGATAGCCGCCGGTCGTTTTCGGTTCGTTTTTCTCTCTCCCACTCCGCTACACGACGAGACGGCGTTGGCCATATACGATCGCGACAGCGCGTCGGCCCCGGGGACAAATATTACTCCTCCGCGCGCGCCAAACACACACGGGCATAGTCTGCCTGTCTGCCAACGTTCCCGAGGGAGTCCGCCCAAGGCCGCCGGCATATTCGCGCGCGATCGTTTCGCCCGCTGCAAAACGCGTGTGTGTGTGTGTGTGTGTTGGCGTTTGCGAAATTTCGTCAGACTCGTGAAGAGGAACACACTTTTATTTTGCGCACACATCGTTGGCGATTCAACGCTGACACAGTGATTTGCACCAAAAACGTTTACAATAAATTTTACTCGGTTGATATTATTTTCCGTCGTACAGCGGAACCATTGCCAGTTACTGACAAAAACGACCGTATTAAACGTTTTATCCGCAGTATTCACCCAAAACCGTGTCGTAAATAATATTGACGATAACAGTAAATAATATAATATTAACGGTTCGCGCCGGGAAAATTTGAATCGCGCTTGCTCTTAAAAATAATAAATATTATTTTGTATAATAATAAAATAAAATTTGCTCCGCGGAAAATAAGAGCTATTTTAGTTACCTATAATAACTCGTTCGCTCATCATGTACCATACGATAATAATAATTTATAATCGTTTAATAATGTGTTTTGTTTTTCGTCGGAAAACGGTTCAGATTCTGATCGAAATAAATATTGTACATATCAACGATTTTTTTCCCTAAATTCTAAAACGTCTTGAAATTATATATAAAAAAAAAAAAAAGAAACGAAAGAAAACGTTTTCTCGTTCCTCCTAAAACGGAACGAAATTCCAATGGCGTTTTTTACACACACGAAAGAAAGGGACTTTGTTTCCCATACGTTCCTTCCAAAAACTGATTGACATAATTCTTTGCTCGTTTCACATAATATAATTTAGTGAGCGAAATGTGTTCAATACATGTCAAACGTTTTGAGATTTCAAATAATTAGTTGAATTTGCACTAGGGTCGATTGCGCAGGTTGTATAATGTCGGCGAATACAATTTCGTATAATATGATTCGAGTCATTGAAATCAAAAATTTTCGTTTTTCAATGTATATTATTTTTTTACGAATTCGATAATACTTTCACCGCGAAATTAAAAACATTGTATCGGTGTCGTTTTTCAGAAATATTTATTTTCGTGCGTTTCGCGTGGATATTTTTGAATAAACAATATAAAATTTTTAATATTTATTGAAACGTTTACTTGTACGGAGAAGATATCAACGTTCGTATAAAGCGCGTGTGACTATCGTCCAGAGAGCTACTCCATACGAAGATCACGATCGAAATATTGTCACGCACATATCATTATTATTAATATATTTAAGCACCGGGCTTACGTATACTCTTCGTCTTATTGTTTTGAGTTTATCACGACGCACTCACTACCCACTGGCGTTAGAATCGCCGACTGTTACTGCGGTCGTATATCATAATACATTATATTGTCAATATTTTTACGTTTTATTTTTTTATTACTGATCGCGCCACGACGTGTCGTGCGAAATTGCTATGAAAATTGCAAATTCTTTCGATAGTTAAAAAAAAAAAAAAAAAGAAAAAATTCCAATAGGATACGACGCGGTACGTGTGACTGACAATATAAGTGCGCCCATACACCGCACCCGTACTTAAAATATCCGGTTTTCTCGTCGCAAAAACATAATATTTTCTAACGCACACATTGTATTTTATTCGCGAAATTTGCAGATACCTACGATTTTTTTTACCACGCGAGATAATTTATGTAGCGCGTATGAAATATACATACAATATAATAATGTGTAGTGGGTGGAACACCGTGATTGAACCGACTCGTGACGTTCGTCGCGATCGGACGAGAGGGGTCGTCGTAAAATGTGTTCTTGCGCGTTTTTATAGTGCCCGTATATATTATTTTATGGTTTGCCGCCGATCCCGTATTGCACGGATTATGGCTCTCGCCCGCAGGGATTGTGAAGACTTTTGAAAATGAAATACGGAGTGGCTCGCAGGTCCGGTAAACGACTGGAGGCAGTGGTAACAAATGAGTTCAAAATGAGAATTACTGGAACGATGGAACGCGATGCGGCTCAGTGAGAATACTGTAATCCGGTTATACGAACTGGAATATGTGAAAGAGGAATATGTGCGGAATCGGAAGGACGTGTAAATACTATAAGCGAGAAGAGCGAAAGACGCGGAGAAATGATAAATGACTATCTTTGATTTTTGAAAATAGATTTTTCAAGAGAGAAAAAAATGTTTAACTACTCGTAAGGCAATTCTTTTTTTTCGTACGGTGCAATATGATATACGATTACACTTTACGCGAAGGGCTACGGGGAAAAACGATAATAGTCAATGTTCCTGAAATATTCGGTATCGCAGTTGTAAAGTATCAGAATAATCCGACGAATTAAATACGAGAATTATCTCGTAAATCATATTAGGAAAAAAATCATATTTGAGTTATAAACATATAGTTTTAGACAAAAATGAATAGAAAAATCCAACTTACTTTTAAATTTGAAAAAATAAAAAATTACCCCCCCCCCCAAAAAAAAAAAAATCGACTATTATCTTTTTTCTCCGTACACTTTCAATAGTGTAATCGCACGTTCTCGTCCAGGCTCACGTATATTTTTATATTTTTTTAATATAATTATTATGCCGACAATAATGCCTGTTTATATACGTTATACATGCATAACGAACTGTCCAATTAATTCGTGTATAGTAAAAGGGCGTTTTGGTTTAAACGCCCTTTTGACAAAGACCACCCCCACCCCCGTGGTGCGTGCACGGGGCATATCAGCAGCAAAAGCTTTTATTGGTCTGAACAAAAGAAACGCGCGCTACAGCAATTTATTTAATTGCGTGTTCCGTCACGAATTCCCGGGCGAAATAATTCTTCTTTTATTTTTTCTTTATAAATTTGTATAAAATATGCGCGCGTGTAAAAGCAAGGCAAAAATGAGTGTGGCGAAAAATAAAAATAAATACATTAATAAGAGTTGCAATGGATTTGTTTGTTTACTACCGGTTTCGACGTAAAGTCATAGGACGTATTGAGCGAAAAAGAAAAATACAACAGAACGACAAATTGAACTGAACTAAATTGCAGTGAGAAAATCACGAATATTGTTATAAAAAAAAAGACAAAGAGAGTTTAAAAAAAAAAAAAAAACAAACGGCAAAGAAATTGTGTACGTGTAATCGATTAAATTGTTTAAAAAAAACAATATCATATTGCGCGTTATTAATATTATATTTAACAAATAATATTTTTATATCTGTTTGTACACCTAATATATTTATATTTTATTTTTTTATATTAATTTCTATTATTTTCGATTGGGTTTTTTTTTATTGAAACACATATGTGTTATATCTGATATCTTAAAAATAATAATCATGATATACTCTTACACGAGTTTGTCAACTATATATATATATATATATATATATATTATGTATGTAAAATAAACTGCCGGAAAAACACATATTACATTAGGATTTTATTTAATTTTATTGTAATTAATTAGATTCTATACAATATTACTTCGATTGAACATTTTTTTTTTTTTAATAATAAAATATTAATACGGAACAATTCGATTAATAATAATGTGTATTACTGTTTATAGAAAATGATATTACACATTTCGGTCCATTTACTGTATATAATATTTATTTTTTTAAATAAATAATCACTTATAATTAATTAACATACTGAAACTATATACACTGCAGTACTAAAATATATGTAACTGTTCGGTATAATTCCTATAACTTTTATATGACTTAATATCAATAAACATTTGTATAACTTAATTTTATATCTTTATTGTTTAAATAAAAAGGTTCTGATAGAATATATTAAAATGTAAATATAATTTCAAATTAATACGTCATATTATATTATTTAAATATACGTTGTGAGTGAAAAAATACAAAATTGTTTAAAACAGATACGGTTAAACGTTTTGAAAAGTAAAGCGACAAGTGTGCAATACGAGATGTAATACACAACTATATATGGAAATATTTATGAGGTTAATGTGCGAGAAGTAATTACGTTAATTTTTAATTAATTTCCATCGAAATTCGTTTAATTTATACGCATTATGAATATTTTAATGACCGAGTGTTTATCAATATTATGTGTTTAAAATATCGCGAATATTAACCGATTAAACGCAATATTTTTTTCTATTATTATTATTCATACAGCGTTTCGTTTTGTTGATATTATATATTTATGTACATAACAAAATATATTTAAAGATTTATCATCTCAACTCGCGCGTTTTATTTGTACCACCGCGAGACGAGCGTGTCGTTTCTATATAACTTAAACAAATACCATTGAATTAAAAATAACCCTTGATGCGTGCAACATATGTGATATAAATTATAATATATTAATTACAGCAGGTGTTTGAATATACGTGTTAGTCGGCAGAATTTATTTATATATATAAAAATCAAGAGTGTTGATGACTTGCCAAGAAAATCCACTGTAGTATTTATAACAATTGCTGCGAATTTATTATAATAAATAGTATATGCCTACGCGTTGCGTTTTAACGAACTGCAGCCAGAGATTAATTTTACAAATTGAGTAAAAAAAAAAAAAAAACCAATAAAAAAAACGCGTTCGCGGTTTAGTCTCGATTTAAATGTTTTGATTGAAAACCAACGCGGGAATAAAATCGAAAATTCGAAATCGGAAAATGTAACGCATATATTCGTCGATTTTTTACACGTTATTCCAATTTTCTTCTTCGCGCAAATTCTCGTCGATTTATGACCGCCGTTTACGATTGAAATTTTAAAAAATTTAGTGCGAAAAATCTAAATTCATAACCTAAAGTTTCGTACTGTAAGTCCGTGGCTAATGCAAAACGGTTCTGAGCGAAAATCATCACAGACTAGTAAATTTTCTCATTTGAAGTCTTTCTATTTTTTTAGAAACTTTTACGATTCTCCCAATGGTTCTCTTAAACGTGATTAAATACGATTTTAATTTTCAACCGTGTATTCGTTATATACGAAGTGAAAAAAATTACTTAAATTCAGTTTTCACAAAGAGCGACGTATTAATATGAATTATGTGATGCGAGTTTATTTTTTAACTGTAAAGGCCTCCGGAAATTACTCGCAGTTTGTTTGAAAACGCGGTAAACGCAATGGAAAACGGTGAAAACGAGAGGTTTCTTGATCCTCCGTGTTATTCGAAACGAAAACCAGCACAAAGGAAAATCGCAGAAGGAGAAAAAAATACATTTTACGGCCAGTCGGATCGGCGTGTGCGAAGAGAGGAAGAGAACGCTAAAGCGGACATTTCAGAGTTCTCTATTTTTCCGGCCAAATTTACGCGGGCACAGCGTAGTTATATCAAGCATCGAGCTCGGGGAATCATTGCTCGTCGTCTCGGGTCCGCCCTGCGCAAGTTCGCTACATACACGGCAATAATAATAATAATATATACGCGAGTAAACGCATTATCGGCCGCGGGCATGGCGGTGGAACACCGCCGAGGGACGGCACCAGGACGGAGGAGGGGAACTGCGAGGAGAACGAAGTCCCTCGGCTGAAATCCCATAAGTCAAAGCCCTGTGCCGAGGGTAAAGTCACGCGGGGGTGTACACGCACACGTATACACACATTCGATATTATGGTACGTGTGTACAGAGCACCACCGCGCCGCGGGCGTCGCGCCACACATATTGATCCGGGTGGAGCTTGCCGGAAAAGGTTTCCGCTAATGAAACGGCGGCGCTTGTGGGGTTGCTCCGACGCGGGTTCACACACATGCGCAGGTAAACCCCGCGAGTGTTCAAAGCCGGGGTTGTGAGAGCGTCGTCGTCGTCGTCGTCGTCGTCGTCAAGTGCGCCGGCGCCGAAAACGTTAACGAAACGCCGGGGCTCTATAAAATCGAGAATATATAAAAAAAAACTCCCGAAGAAATCGCCCGATAAATGTTATTGTAAATTTTTAATCAAAGCTCCTTTACCGCATCGCGTGTCGTGTGTGGTATACGGCCGCCACGAGGCGTTATTATTCAGTAATTTTTTTCCGCCTGTGCAGACGTTTCAAAAGCGGAAAATTTTGAAATTTCACCGGGCCGTATAAAAAAAAAGACAAAAAAAAAAACACATGACTTACGGCTTTTAAATTTTGTTTTCTTTCCCCCGTCGTGGCGATCGACGCGAACAGTAATATAATAACAATTTAAAAACTAAATGGATCAGAAACAATAACCACGTTACATTACCGGCGAGAAATCAGTGAGAGTATAATGCATAAAATGCTTATAGATGCGACGAATACAGGAAAAAAAATCGCTTGTTATTTGTATTTTACGTTTAAAACTTTTGCACGAGCATAGAAGTTTAAAAAAAAAAAAAAAATTAACTAAATAATCGGATATCGGCGATTTTTAAATTTAACAAATATATCTCAAGCTTTTTCCAGAACGATATTTTTTTTTAACGTTTTTTTTTTTTTTTTTTTGCAAATAAAATCACTACAAACCAATACGTTTGTCGGGACGACGAATCGTTTTGACACTACGCGAGACGTAGTTACATAATATATGAATTATTCGTGATTTCTCGCTACGTAATGTATAATATAAAAATCCGCAGCTGTCGTAGCAAATGCACGTCTGCAGCCGACGAGAATATTACATATTTATTTATTTTTTTCTTTACGATTCTTATCGTTCGTCGCGCCGCCTACACGTATAAATTTATACATCTATCTAATTTTATTATTATATATCGTTAAACAATAATATAATGTATTTTAATTAAATAACGTACACGACTCGTAGCTATTAGCGCGCACAGTTATATACGCACATTCGGTATATTTATTATATTTGAACGTTTTACGCGGCTCGCGCGCAATAAACCGTATCGAATGTGACTCGACTCGTGATACGCGCGCAGCACTTATCGACTGGAAATAATGTAATAATAACGCACTTTTTATTACACAATAATATATATATGGATGGCTTTTCGTATTAATTACGGGCTATAAATCCGTTTACATATTTATTTATTTTTTTTTTATGTATAAATTCCTCCGTGTACACTCGTAATTTATACGTACATATAAGGCATACGTCGCGATGAAATCTACCTGCAGTGTTTTTCAGACATTATCGGACAACAGTTTAATCGATAAATTTATTCGAAATGACGTTTATTTTTTTTTAAAAAAAAAAAATTCTTTTCCGAAAACTATACGTAAAACTGGGTTTCTTTTAGAGACGTCTATTACACATTTTTTTTTTTTTTTTGTATGTGAATGTTTATAAACCATCGCGACGAGAATACAATATTATGTAATCGTTCGGATTTTTGAAATCCTGCTAAACGTTTCGTAAAAATAAATAAATACAACTGCAATAAGCCCTTTCCCCAGGAATTTGCAAAAAGTCAATTTTTCACGAATCCCGCAGTTGAAACGAAATGTTATACGTTTAAAAATAATTCGTATATTTCTACATTCGTATTAATCGTTTTTTCTCTTTGCTTTTACGATCATTTATACCTATTTTTGTCGTCCACATTTCCCTATCGATAACCGTCATTTTAAACATTCACAGTCATCCATTAACACTCAGTTCCGTATATTCAAAGGTCTGTAAACTACAATTCCCAACTTTTCAGCACGATTTATTAGTTCACCATGATACCTAAAATATTCTGTTCTCGGTTCGTTTTTCTCCAAAACTTCCCTCCACTAACTTACGTTCCAATGATACCCACATTAGTACTCTAATCATCTACACCGTCAAGACCATAATATATCATCTGCGGCCAAGACGCTTCGTCTTTTGTAAATTCATCTATTACTATAGTGCGAAAACATTTATTGAGGTAGGTACTCACTAGGTGCAAAATATACCAAAAATAAAGTTGTTTCTTTTTATGAATTTAAACGTACGTATTTTATGTCTACACGCGTATAAAACTACAACACGAGTGCACATACGTGGTATATATATATATATATATATATATATAATATATTCTAAAAAAAAAAAAACGCATTCTAAAAAAAAAAACAAACAGATGTCCCTTTTCGGCACTTTTGTCTGTATAATATATTATTATTATACAATTATATTGACGACCACGATGACTACGACGCGGGATTGTTGCCGAAATGGACATCTGTTTGGTACTTTTTCTCTCTCTTTCTCTCGTTTCTTTTTTTAACGCGTTTCGCGGACTTTAATGATTCATTCTTGTATTTCATATATTACATTTTGGCCACCATTAAAAAAAAATAAATAAATAAAAATTATATTACACGCGGTGTATAATTTATTTTATTTTAATTCCTTTTTAATCTATAAATCTAAGTGCGATGCCGTAACACGAAGTCGTTGCGCGTATAAGCCAAAAAATGTTATTCGCGTTTTGGAAATATGTATATATAAATATATGGTGCTTGAATAAATCGTTTTGCGACCAAAAACCGTAAAGACGATGGCGATGAAAAAAAAACGTTACGGGAATACATAAAAAGAAAAAAAATATATATAAAACGTTTAAAATAATATATATATATTTATGAATAACGTGGGCCGAATGATAAACAGTCACCGCCGTCGCTGCTCATAACCGTTTTCGGAACTTTTATTGTATAAGTTTTTTTTAGAAAAGAAAATTTAAGAAATGTATTTTATCGTTCACACACAAACATACTTTAAATAAATATCGAAACGACGGATGGAAAAAACTAATAATCCGATGATTTGATAAGTATATATGCGTATACATTACCGCGGTAGATTATGACGGCGTTATGTACACCTGTACATACGAGTAGTAGTAATCGATACCATTTTTTTATTATTCATCCGCAAAGATCGTCGCTCGTGTATATTCGAACATACGATCTGTTTAATAATATAACGATGTAATTAAAAAAAAAAAAATTGTTATCAATACTGTTTCGAGTTTTATAACGCGGAAAAAAGTAATAATCGATTAATAATAATAATAATAATAATAATAATAATAATAAAAAGAACACTCTAAATAATACGCAGCGATGACAGTATTTAAGATACCATATTGCAGTGTATATACGTATGTAGAAGAGATCGTGAAGAATCTTGTGTAGAATCACACAAGTATATTTTATATCGATGTTATTTTATTTGTAAAATATATATAAATATATATATTTTTTGATAAATCTAACGTAATTTTAAACAATAAAAAAGAAAATATAACTAACGCGTAACATTATATTATTATTCACCAACGCGATGGTTTATTATTATTATTATTATTATATTTTGATTTCCAACGTTGATACATACATATATATATATATATATATATATATATATAACGTATATATTATTACCGAGACAGAAAAAAAACACGTTTGATTTAAACGTACGCATACGATATTTTTTATATGTATAGGTTTGTCGATAAAAAATTCTTTATATAAAATCTCCTCCGCAGTCGGTGAGGTCCATTCTTCATTATTCGTTTAACGATTATAACTATCGTGTCCAACAAACGCCACAACCATATTATATTATATATGTATCGGAAAGATTGCGTGAACAGTCATATATATGTATGTAATATGTGCATAGATTTTGATTCGGTGAGGTGGTGAGGAGCAACGACGAAACGTTGTTAATAAAATATGATAAAAAAAATAAAAATTACATCAATAAAAAGATGGTATGGGAAAGGAATAGAAATTAAAAAAAAAAAAAACTATTAATTTATAAATATATAAACACGCAATCGAGACGAAGAGTATTATGAAAAATAAACAAATGTTATTAGTTGTTGTATTAAATTTGTAGAATTACCATCGACAAAAAAAGTCGTAGTTCGCTACAGACGTATTGAGCCAAAAAAAAAAAAAAATACAGAGCAGAACGGTTTTGGAATAATTACGTGGAATATAATAATATTATATTAAATATATTACTGCAGCAGCAGACTTGCAAAATGTTGAGAATGGACGACGAAATCAATAGCGACAATCTTTGAAATTTAACGCCCTAAAAATATCGAAAAATACATTTATGACCTAAAAACTCAAAAAAATATATAAATTTTTATATAAAAAAAAAAAAAATTACTTCAAATAATTACGTTTTTTTTTTGTTTAGACAATTGGCGTGGCCACGTGCGGCACCACTTGCATCGAGAGACAAAGTTATCGTACGATATGAAAACAAAAATTGATCACAATAATCGCAACTAATATATATATATATTTAGGCAGGCGTGTGACGTAATATGTATAAGGAAAGGTTTGAGAATCGTTGCATTTAATACGATTAGCAGCTGGAGTTATATTAATAAAAAATTATATATTTCGATTTCGGGTGAATATTTATTTCTATGTAGGTAATATTATTATGTTAAATACGACGACGTAAAGAAACATTGAAAAATGTCCTTAAACGTCAATAAGCTCGAGAAATGTGCGAAAATTGTCTCTAAAAAAAAAAAAAAGAAGATTTCGTCGTTAGAACGTGTTAACGTATACTTAAAACACATTTGTGTCTCGTAAAAGGCCTCAGGAAAAAAAAATAAGATGCAAATTCGTCGGAATCCGAGCATCGGTCATTGTAATAAATACCATTCAAATCCGGACGATATTGTTAAACGCACATAAATACTGTATAATATTCCTTATGTCGGAATAAATCGTATAATATACTCGCATTTATATATGATGTAATTTCCATACGATTTTCACGTCGTTTATCTTTTTTTTTTTTCTGTTTATTCCTGATCAAATGCCAATAAAAAGTCTACGCGAGTTGTTCCGATTACGTACACACAATAAATTTTAATAAATAATATGCAGATAATCCAATAAACGCTATTTATAGTGTTTGAAAACAAATCCGACAAAATATTGTGTGTTACCCCGATTTGGTATGATAATAGTATATTTATGCGATATACCTAACACCGACTATTTTCTTTTGCGACGCACACACTCCGCAGTAGTTCATGATGATAACATAATATGCGCTTAGAATATACCGTTAGAATAATAATATTGTATTGCGCATTATTCTCAACGAGAATACAATATAGACTAGTTATTATATTTTTAACTGTAATAAACCGTACTCCGCATAGGCGGAGCCAGGGGGTGTGCAGGGTATGCGGTGGCACCCCCTAAACGTATAGGTAAAAATTTTTTTTTAAATTGCATCTATCTTTGCAAATAATAAAAACAACAGTCTATAACAATATTATGATATTTACATGGCAAAACTGCAATATAGTTTTGCATATTTACGCACTTCATATAGGACACCATTTACACATGATAATATAATTATTTTATTGTCAACAAATTAGTTCCATGTTAGTTCCATAATAGCGATTTAAATAATTCTTATATACTCCAAAGTTGTTTTGTATGGGTATTACCATTGATTAAATATACATAGATAGCCTACGTAATGCTAAAAATGAGATACGAAAAATCGAGAAAATGGGAGCCCAAAAATAATGATGAGGGAACTCGAAAATAGAATGCGCTAGGTGTTGTAATATCAGCTGATATCTAAATTATCGTTTACGTTAAATTACGTACTAAATTACGTTGGTGTATCCCGGACCGTAGTTATTTTCGTCGACACCAGTATCTCGATGTTTCACCGAAAAATAAAGGCTGTTCTGCACCACCGCCGCGCTGCCACGTTAATAAGTTATTTGTCATTTGTCAACGACTCACTTACGGACTACGGTATTATAGTGAAAATTTCGTTTTTAAATCTTGTGTTATTGTTGTTATTGTGTATGTTATTCATCTTATTTTATAAAACCGAGATATGCAATTATAATATAAAATGGAAAAATATTTAATAAGAGCATCTAAGGTAAGTTTGTATTAAATTAATCAGTATATTCGTTAATCACAAATACTTAATTAAACCTAAATAATATTTTTGTTGAGAGGACGCCATACACACATGTATTGACTTTGTCTTACGCATGAATAACATTGAAAATCGACATATCTAGTATTCTAGTCTAGTGCAGAGGCGATTTTTTTCATTTCCCGAAATATGTGTTAAGAGGATGCTATACACCTCAAATAAGAGACTAAAAACTAGTTTTACGCGAACGTAATACACCGGGGCTATAATCAAAATAAAAACACCAAATTTGGAACTACATAGAACAGAACTTAATTTGTGATGTAGCGTTCTTATTTTTTTTTTATAAAGTTATTTTAAATTAAGTAATTAACTGTTAAACTTTTATGATTTTCATGTTTTTTTTTTTACACATATAATACAAAATTGAAACAAGTTATGAAAAAAAAAAAAAACGCTGTCACAGATTAAGTTCTGTTCTATGTAGTTCCAAAATTTGGTGTCTTTATTTTGATTGTAGCCTCGTTGTTTTACGTTCGCATAAACTACCCAGTTTTTACACAAAGTTATGGTAAAATGTAATATTATTTCTTCTGTAATGTGCTACCACCTATGTAAGTTTCGACATCGCTCATATTTGGCGATCAACATTTCTGCCACCACATCAAAATTTGGATTTGCACGCGGTTTAAATATTCGTGTAGTGGACAATCGTTTCGATATAGCATCCTCTTAACTGTTAACGATTAAATAACGATGGTAAAATTAGAATTGTTTGAACGAACATTATTGAGAAGTTATAGCGATTAGCGACTGAAGTTTGCAGATGTACACCAAGGTAGTGGGTCGCTGGCCAACCGTGCATGGCGCTTAGTGGAGTGCGAATAGACTAAGCCAGCGGTGGCCAAACTACGACTGTCATTTATTATCTGGCCCGCAAAAGTACTTTACATTACAACACTTATTTGCGTATATATAATAAATAAATTCTAAGGACTTTAAAGTTTAAGGAAAATTTCAGATTTCAGGTCCGGCAAAAATAGAAAAATAGAAAAAAATACTGTTGATATATAAGTTGTTTTTAATTGTAAAATATTATTAATATATGTTTATTTTATTTTTTAAGTACAACAATTTATCTGATGCGATTGAAACTCAAGGTGTCCAACACAGTACAGAAAACAGTTTAAATGCAAATAATAATCATTTTAATCAAGACTTGGTTAGTATTTATATTTATTAATTATTTTAAGACTTTTATATAATTAATTTAAATTCCTAAAAATGTGTACTTTAGAACATTATCAGTATTAATGATCCTGCTGATCCAGTAAATCAATACCATCTCATAGATTAGAAAAACTGGAGAGAATAAAATTGGGACCATATCAACCATCAAATTTAACATTTCCACGAAAGAAGTTTGGTTCATCTCGGAGACAATTTCAAGCCAACTGGTATACAAAATTTCAATGGTTGGAGTACAGCCAAGTTTTAGATGCAGCTTTTGTTTTCCATGCCGTTGCTTTGCACGTGAAGTATCAACACATCGTGGGCGTTCTGATTCAGCATATACTAAAAACGGTTTTAATAACTGGAATATAGCAACTCAAAAATTTAAGCTACATCAACAGTCTTCAATTCATTTAGGAAGTGAATCTTCATTAAATCAATACTTAAAAAATAAACCAATTGATATTCATCTTGAAACAGAAAGATCATTACATTTAAGTAGACAGGAAGAAATAAGACTAAAAAATCGTTCTTTTTTTAAACGTTTTATTGATATAATAATAACAATTACAAAAGGTGGTCGTGCTTTACGAGGTCATGATGAGAAAAAAGAAAGTAATGAACGAGGATTGTTTCTTGAAATTGTAGATCTTCACTCAAGATATGATCCAGTATTAAAAGAACACTTGGAAAATGGACCAAAGAACGTAACTTACCTCAGTCATCAAATACAAAACGATATTTTACAAAGTATTCACAATGTTATATTCCGTTCAATTGTGTCTAAAATTCATAAAAAAAAAGTGTCAGTTATTGCAGATGATACTACCGACCTTGGACACAATGAACAAATGTCAATTGTTATCCGTTACTTTGATGATGATTTGTTTACACCAAATGAATGTTTTATTGGTCTTCAAAGATTATTACGAGTAGATGCTCAGTCAATATTTGATGAGCTTTCCCATGTTATGGATAATTTAACCATTCAATGGACTGATATTGTTGCTGTATGCTTTGATGGTGCTTCTACTATGTCTGGGTATTTATCAGGCGTACAGGCAAAGTTTAAAGAGAAAAATTCCAATATTTTGTATGTTCATTGTTATGGACATTGTCTTAATTTATTGCTAGTAGATGCATGTACTTCTAGTAAAAATAACAAAATTGTTTTTGATTTTTGGAATTATTCAGCTAACGTACTCTTTCATTGAAGGAAGTGCAGTGAGGCATGCAGTATTGGAAAGAATATCTTCTGAGACTAATATTACTTTAAAAACTTTAAAATCCTTATGTAATACTAGATGGGCATGTAGAGCGGAAGCAGTTACAGCAATAAAACATAACTACTTAGCATTAATTCCTGCACTAAAAGAAATTATAAAAGTATCGAAATTACCAGATGTATGTGCTAAAGGCCGTGGATTATTATTCCAAATTCAGAGCTTTAATTTTATATTGGGTTTAGAAATGATGGACCCAGTTTTACGTTTAATTAATAAAGTAAGTAAAATTCTACAAAGTGAAGACTATGACTTACTTTCAGCTATGAACAATATAAATGCTCTTCAGTCTTCATTTAAAGAAATGCGAAAAGAAGAATATTTTTCGACAATTTTTAAAAAAAGTACTGAAATAAGTGATGCTTTTGATATACCAATTCCATTAGTTAAAAAAAGAAAAGTGTCTTCCCGTATTGACAACAATACAACTCAAGTGTATGTAGAAACAAAAGAACAGGAGCTTAGAATTAAATCTTTCTATCCAATGTTAGATTTAATAATCAGTGGTATTAATGAACGATTTAGTCAAGAAACAATGCATATCATTAATGCTGTTGATAAATTATTAAAATTAAACATTACATGTACTGATATTTATTTCCTTGCTGATCATTTTCAATGTAATAGAAATGAATTGGAAACTGAAATACTACTGTTGAGAAATAACAGTACTGTAAAAATTAACTCAATTCATGATTGGCTACAATGGTTAAAAATATCTAACCATAAGTCATATTTTAATAACTTTTTTCAAGTTATTCAAACGTTTGTGATTATACCAGTCACTAGTTGTACGTGTGAGAGGTCTTTTTCGAAATTGTCTAATGTAAAATCCAAACTTCGAACAACAATGACACAAGATAGATTAAACACATTGATGCTTCTCAGTGTAGAACAAGAATTGGCAGTGAAAATTGATACAGATGCTGTGATTGATGATTTTAAAACTAAGGTTGAGCACAAACGCCGGATGATATTGTGAAACTAATATTGTTTTATATATATATATATATATATATATATATAATATAATATAATAGTATGTTTATGTATATATATATAATGTATATGTATATTTAAAGTTGTTGTGTATTATAAAATATAGGTATCCTGGCTATTTGTAGTTTTTTTTAAAAATAATTTTATGTTGTTATTTGTACTATTAAATATAATATTTATTATGGAGGGGGGAGGGAAAATCTCCAGAAATATTTGCACCCCCTGAACATCAAAGCTGGCTCCGCCTATGGTACTCCGCGATCGGCTGTAACTGTAATTTTATATAATATAAATGCACACAACACTACGTGACGACGCGATGCTGTGTCGCGCAAACTGTAACAGCTATATTTATTTATCGTATATATTCTCCTATCCGTGTGTATTTCTCCAGTTTATTTTGCTTTTATTGATTTATTATGATAGCGTTATACGCGTATAAATAATATTATTCCTATAAATTCCTAGTTTTATACACAAAACAGTTGAAATCATTGCATTTTTTTCTTAAATATTAAAATTTATATATGTAATTAAAATATCAATTATATACATTTTTCATTTCGCAATATAATTCAGTAAATGAACGTTTGTCCCAAACGTGTAAATCAAATATTAAAAATGCATGTTCATGAATCAACGTCATCGACCATTGTTAGGCACTGAATATTATTATATTGTAAGTAAATATATTTATATTCAAATATGGACAACAATCCGATCGATCGTTTTCTTTCCCATTTTCAGAGACATCATGGGACTGTCAGTTAATTTTAAGCGGTTAAAAGTGTTTCCTTATTTTTATTCATTTTTTTTTTAAACGAACACACCATTATTTTAATACAACACTATTGATATCCCGTGATTTGATACTCATCCCGTGATTCCAAAATTTTCGTTTTCCTCTCTTAAACGCCTATAATCACTTATTTTTTTTATTAATATATAATTAATTTCAAATACGAAGCTTATATTATTATACAACTTTCTGTTTTAAGCTATTTTCAATTAGAAATCAAAATTTCAAAACTTAAATTAGGTACAATAAAAAAAAAGAACGTTTTGATGTTATACATATATATATATATTTATATTACTTTAATTCTAAAAACTAAAACATGTCACTTATAGTACGCCTGTAGAGGTTCAAAACTTCCTACACGATGAAAAAGAAAAACATAACAACGACAAAAAAATAAAATAAAATACAATTGCAGATCGAAGGACAACGGCATAATACAATTTGTATATATATATATGTGCTATATGTACAATACGTAGTGTGTTGTCAAATTCGGCCTCAAAAGTCTGAAAACCTTCAATGTTATACGCTGTACGCTGTATATTATTCCAATGTCATAAAATGTTAAAGAGACAAAAAAATATACTTAAATATTATAAACACGAGTTTCTATAAAAAAAAAAAATTAACAAATAAAATTCTAGATCTCGTATATCATACGTTTTTATCTTACAGTTTTGAACAGAAACCCCTGCAGGATATACTGGAATACCTAATGAAACCTAACTCCAATTTCGCCTGTCTTAAATTGAAACTGAAAACGTAACCGATATTTTTGGATGTACTGCAGATTTTACCGATAATTTTCGACATTTTCGTTTCCACTGAATTCGGTTTTTTTCTTTTATATTTCGATACGTCTATTGATTGACTAATTTAATTTGTGTTAATACGCCTATTGACGAATAATTATTATAATAATAATAATAATATTCAACGAAATATTTTGTTTTCAAATAAATAAACGTACACCATCTATGAGCTAAGAGTTAATGATACAAAAAAGACAATATAAAAATAAAAGTTGATTTTTTTTTTTTTTTTTTGTATAAATATTATAAAAGAAATTATTTGTGTTCATTTTCCTATAATTTCACGATAAGAAGAAAACAATCATCGCGTTTGTGGCCATTCAATATGTATTATATTTTTATTATTGGCCGCAAAATGTGTTGACTCTCCATAGTGTTTATTCTTCGATAGCTATATGTTTAATTAAAACGAAGCCTTGTTTATAAATTAGTTTGTTATTTTCGTATAGCATAAACTGTTGCTATAAAACGTTTTTCCGAATTTCCAGCGATTTAATACCATTTTTTTTTTTTATATATTCAACGTCGATTTGAGAATTACAAGCAGCTAATTCGTCTTATACAATGGCTACGGACGTTACAAATAATCAAAGCTTACGTACGGTATTATACTTAAATCATATTTAAATCTAAACACGATTTACAGTATATTATTAATTGATATTTTATATTACACAAATACTTTATTGTATTCAACTATGGTTTGAAAGTATAGTAATCTCTTAAATTACATTAAACGAAACGAAATGTCGTAAAACCTACCAGTGACATGATTAAAATTATCTTTTAGATAATAAAAAAAGTTTTTATTATTCTTTGATACGCAAACAAAATAAGAACGCAGCACATTTTTCAATACAGTAATTATGTATTTCGATTAAAATATAGGTAATATTCAACGGACACAATTGCCGCGAATATAATTTCGTAGTAAATATTAATATATACATTATACATTTATAAATATGTTTGTAATTTTAAAACAAAATGTCCGTGTTAGTTGCCAACGGATGATTTGATCGGAGAAGAAGTCTACAGGAAATCTACTTTGGACAAGAGGAAACGGCGCATAGCTCACGTTCCTTAATTCCTTCGAGTCGTTAAAAGAAGTCATATACGCGTAGTAACGAATGCGTCAGTGTTGAAAAGTCTTCCAAGAAGATAGAGAGAGAGAGAGAGAGAGAGAACAAGTGCGTAAATCATACGTTTTACATATAATTTTGGACGTATGGTTCAAAAACGTCTTCCATATGAGGTTTTTTTTAATATCATTAAAAAACCTTTTACTTGAGAAATATTGGCTACCATTAAAACGTATATTACGTACGTCATGACAACGATCTAATTTATTTATGCGTGACTCGATGAATTGACTTGAAATTTTCTAGATAGAATTCCGGTCGTCCTCTCCAAAAAAAAAAAAAAAAAAGGAAACGTAAAAAAACGCATTGTCAAATGCGAAGTCGCGAATTTGTATTGTAAAATATTACACAATTGTTGA
Organism: Chaetogeoica ovagalla; assembly: GCA_032441825.1. Classification (NCBI taxonomy): domain Eukaryota; kingdom Metazoa; phylum Arthropoda; class Insecta; order Hemiptera; family Aphididae; genus Chaetogeoica; species Chaetogeoica ovagalla. The sequence goes on from CM063738.1 coordinate 9,826,036, forward strand.
TTATGTACAAACGGTTTCCATACTGTTGTACGTATATAAAATATAATAAATTATTATTATTCGCTGTCTATCTCGTTGTCTAAAAATCATCCGACGAAAGTACGAAAAAGAAAATCGGTACGAATCAACAAAAACGATGCTTAGCCTATTCTTCGCCGTTTATAGAAATGCGCGGGACTAAAGGGAATTTTTTTGTTTTTTTTATCACCCGGAAATTCACGGAATCCACAGCGTCGAATGCGCTGACGCGCCGTCGTGGCAAACAAACCGCCCGCTCCTCTCTTCGACCATGTTTCCCCGGACGTTTTTCTTTTTTCTACTTTTTTTTTTTTGCTGCGAATCCTCTCACGCGAACGTCTTTTATACAAAACACACGCCTGATTGACGACCGTTGGTCCGTGTGGTGGTGGTGGTGGTGGTGGTGGTATAGGAACGACGTTCTCGTCGTCGGCCCGCCGCGCGCGCGCACACGTCGTACTTATTATAAATAACAAATGAACAACGGCGGGAGCCGCGGCGATATTTTCCAACGGTTTTTCCTCCCATTCGTATAATAAATAAAAATAACGTCGGAAATCACCTCGGCACGCACAAGCGCGCGCGCGCATTTAAGTCGCGCGGCCGTTCCGCGGGGACGACGCTATCGTCTGCCGCCGCTTGGTCGCGCGCGCGCGCACACGCACACACATCAATGCGCAAAATAACGAACGCGTCGCACCACACGCGATATTTGTCTCGGCCGTAACCCCCATAAAAACACGAGCGCCTCTACTCGTGCCCGCGGAATTCGATTTGCCAAATCTTATTAGTCCCCCCGTCCACATGTCGTCGTCGTCGTCGTCGTCCTGTACCTCACGGCGCGTCGTCAATTTGTTTCGCAAAACGCGCGCAACGCTCTGCGGCGCGCTAAATAAATTGTCGATTGTGTTGTTGCGCGCGCAAAGGGTCGCGGCGGCGGCGGCGGCGTATGCGCGCGTAACGCAATTATTACCGGGCCGCGAACACGTGTCGGCGGTGTTGGTGTTGTTGTTGTTGTGTTCTGCGCATCGCGCGTCGTACGTGAAATAACGACGCGTATCCGCCGCGATAAATGACAGTTTAATCGTGCCCCGCCCGTCCCGCGTTTTTACGCCGCCGCGCTCGTGAATTTCCATTCGAAACGGTATAAATAAAAAGTTGTAAAACGAAAACCATCGACGTGTTTAAGGGACGAGTGAGGGCTATTTCTCTATTTCTATACACGTGTATGGTATGAAATATTTCTTGGGCAATCCAGATTTTAGTCCCCTCCACTACGTTACTCCTTCAAATACGCCTCTGAAACAAACTGTAAAATCAGGGGCGTATTTACTTCATCCCTTAGGGGGGGGGGCGAATAGAAAAAAGGGCCCGTCGAATCTGTTGCCAACTTAGAATTATCGAAAAATTATATAAAAATAATAAGTTTTAAATAAAAAAATGTTTTATGACATTTTAGTTTTAGTTCGATTAATTTTAGTTGTCAGTAGATATAGGTACATGCACAAGTATCTAGGGGGGGCGATCGCCCCATCGCCCCCCCCCTTGTATACGCCCCTGCTGTAAATCAATACTCGTAAACTGTCGGCGTTCCTCGTTGCTCTTGTAATCCAGTGTAATTATCCTTTTTTGGTTTTTTGCGGCGATTCGAAATCAGGAGCGTTAACGTTGACACGTACCAATTGAACACTAATCGCAAAAAAAAGAAAAGAGATTTCGAATCGACTAAATACCATTTGTATTGAACAGGCTACTCTACACTCGATGAACAAATCACGGCGAATTATAATCACAAACACTGCGATCGTCAACGTACGAACAGTAGAACGCCGGATTTTTAACCTCTTCATAAGTCCCTATAAATTCATAAAACCCCAGTATATTTGTTCTGATACACGCGAATGAGTTCGGAATTTTTCAAACAATATATTTTATGAAAACGTTTTTTTTTCGATAAAGTTATTATTGTACTTTACATTTAGAAACGTTTGAGTATAAAATTTATTGAGGTCACGTCTGCAATTACAAGTGAATTAAAAAACCATTTCGCGGCGACATTAAACCTTATTAGAGGCTGCTTTTGATAATTGTATACGAAACGACTTAATTGGAAAATTGTACGTCATCACGAACAAATTGAATAGGAGCGGTTAGATTTTTTTTTTTTTACCGGAATTTAGAGAGGGCCTCTACCAATTTTTTTTAAATTTACTTCGTGTGATGATTAACAATTATAATTGCGCTGTTGGCGATTTATTTATTTTTATGTTCGTGTGTAAATGGTCTTAAAATAATAATAAATCTAATTTCAAAGATTATCGTTGCGTACTTTCATTAAATCAAATATTTTTTTAACGCGCATTCGTGTATAATTGTTGTTCCTTTTTAAAACAACCAAAAGTAAACACTTTGTGAATTAGAAATTAGAATATTTCTCTGCGCCACCAGATATTTTAATGTCAATTTACCCCATCGGTGTATATGTATAATAAATTTCGAATTTGGCCACGACTTAAAGAAAAATGTTTGGGCATATGCGTGGCACGAATATTGTTGCGATTTCAATTGGAAAACTCTGAGGAGGCGCACTGCGCACGTTCTCGAGTCTACTGCCACGGTGTCGTTTTTCATAATATTATGTACCTAATACCTATACGTATCAAAGCAATATAGTCGTTCTGCTACTACTGTTGCTGCAACGCGGAATCTTTTCCGAAAGAATAATCGATTATTATACATAATTATGTTGCGAAAAATCAGTGTATATCGCGTACATGGAAGCTGTGGGGGAGAGCGGGCGAACGATGTTCGCATGGGGTGGCACTGCTGTCGGTAGTCCGTATATCGTACTGCAGGTCATTAAATTCAGCTCGTGTCTTTCGGAGCTTAAAAAGACCGACGATGGGGTGGAAAAATAAAAACGATATCGCCGGAGGTCTCTTTATATTTATACATACACTGTGCTTGTATTATTATTATTATTATTATTATTATTATTATTATTATTATTATTATTATATTGTATATGATGTGTACGACGACGACGACGAGAGACACCGTGACGAGTTTATAAACCCTATAGTGGTGGTGACGTCATTTGGTGTGCTGATCGACCAGTAGCGCGGACGTGTACGCATATACACAAAAACGCTAATCCTGGCGCGTACAATCTCTTGAGGGTTGTTCTGCTACCACTGTTACTATTACATATATATATATATATATATATATATATATATATTTATATTTATATATAATAATATATATGCTATACGTACATATACACTCGCCCATCCACTCGATTTTTCCGCCATATATTATATTTATATATAAATATAATGGCTTTACCGTGTACGTTTTATACACGCAGACGCACACGATGTGCGCAAGTACGACGACGGGACGAAACAACATTATCGCAACGAGTTGAGGGCAGCATCACCGCCCTCTCTGTCATTCTAATCTGCTCGCTGTATCGCACGTTTAAATCGAAAAACGGCGACGTGTCGTCAGCGATTTACGCGCACGAAAGATGGAAAAAAAATTTTTTTTACATCCCTTTTATACCCCACTCCCATCATCAATTTTTTCAAAACGCAAGAGCGGATTTTTCAATAATGTCGCGAGACATAAACATCTAATGACATTCGAAATTTCTTCTCTCGTTATATCGGCGAAACAAAAAAATAAACATTTGACGCGCGCATATACGACTGTCGATTAATTTTCGGATTTCCTTAATGAGACGGAGAGATTCGTTAATATCGGTTTTCGCAAAACAATATATATATATATATATATTTCTACAGACATACGATTAAACAACAGTAATAAACAAATATTAGATCGACCAGAAAAAAAAAAAAAGGAAATTACATCGCATAAATCGTGAATTTACGACGGTGATTACTCGTTGACGACGGACGCGAGCCTGCACAGCACACGACAATTTATGATATTATTCTTGTTATCGTTCCAATAAGTCCTAGCATATGATTTCTTGGAAAGCTTTCAGAAACGCTGCGCTATCATTGAAGCGCCAGTTTCACGTGTTTTCGCGTCGGCAACGTAAATACTTTTAACAACAAGTGGATAGCGTTTGTTTTTCATTCGACACAACCTCTACGACCATATTATAAATTTTAAATGTATTTTATCAATTTTTATCGACTCGCCCTTCTATACCGTGTATACGGCCTATAGAAGAGTACGTGTGAAGTGTATATGCGTGGCAAAACTCTTAAAGCGTCTTCGCGATTCCCCATATATATATATATATATATATACGTATATATATGTATGTAATGTACAAATGTAAAATATACATACAAACCGCGGCCAACGCACGTTCGGATAAACGCGGATATAAATATTATATAGAAAACGTGTACACAACGATACAGTTTTTGTTTTTATTTTATAATCTTTTCAATAAACAATGAACGACCACCGCATAATAATCGCCTTTACCACTCCTGTACGAGACCAATGCACTTAATCCGTCGAATCCGAAGTATATGCGCGCACGCCAGTATATTATGCTATAATAAAAAAAAACATTACTTGACTAGTCTGCCGCGGCTGGATATTATTACAGTACAAGACGAAGACGAACTGGTGGTGTGTGACGGCGACGAAGGCCCCTTTTATGCTGCCGAGTATAGAGATTGCGGAGGGTAGACGGGGCTCGATAGCGAACAATTTTAGCTTGCTTCTATCGCGATAGGGACATTCGATAATATGTATATTACCAAAATTTCACAGTCTTTAAAGCCATGGTAAATGATGGGAAAGTAATTTTATATAATCCAAGATTACTAGAACAATTAATGATATGATACAAAAATCCAATTAAAAGATATGCAGATATACAGATAGACTAAAACAAACGAACGCGTGTGCATAATCGGCGATACTTATAAAATATAAGAGAATATCGTACCACAGAAATTTCCGTAACAAGCACTAATTCCAACCTTATACATGATGTTCAAAGGAGGTGGGCGAAAATGGAATACAAAATAAATATAACATATATATATATATAATATATCGGTGCTGCATATTGGTTCGGTAATATACTAAATTAAAACTTGTTGAATCTACGGGGAGACGATTTACCTATCGTCCCACTTCTTATGACCGTCACTGGTTGTACGTATGAGTAGACGTATATAATGGTGTGTACGTGTGTTATAACAATATTGTATTTGAACCGGGGCAAAACGAATTTCGACCAATTTCAATGGCTCAGAATTTTTTTTTATCGTCTGCGGCGATTGTTTTGAAAACCATTGAACAATTTATATTTCACTGCCGGACCGCCGCCGGCATGTCGTTTTATCGATGAAAAATTTGTTGTTTAAAAAAAAAAAAAAAACAAATGAAACGTCTACGTCGTCGAATCCCATGGCGTTTAATGCCTTACGCTATAAATGAATATTGATTTGTTTTTATTACAATTTTTTTGTTCTTCGATGAAAAACAAAAAAATACGAACGCGCGATAAATTGAACGAATTCGATTTGTATGCCCTGCGCGCGCGCAACATTATCGCGTAGTCGACGATGAATGACAACAGGTGCGCAGGGACTTGCGGCGGCGGCGGCGGCGGTGACGTCAATTATTCGAATACAATATAAATTTTTTTTTTTTTTTGTTATTCTCCTTTCAACGTACATTTTTATTTTATTTTCCGCGCGTAATTCGTCGTCGGCCATCTGCGCTTTATTCGCGCACCGGTCTCTGTGTGCGCGTGCGTACATAATAATAATAATAATAATACGCGCGCGCGTATTACAATATACACGCGAACGCTGGACATATTGGACGAAAAAGGCCGAGTTGCATTTCAATATCGGTAATGATCGCGCCTCCGTCCGCCGTTCCATTTGCCGATATTAAAAAGCCGCCGGAAACAATGGCGGCGCTCCGGCCCTCTGACGACGACGACGACGACGGATATAACACCGGTACGCCGGCGTGCCGTACGCGCGACATGTGCGACGCGCGTATATTACGCATATAATACGTCGGCGGCACACACTCGTTGAAATGTGCTCGCGTGTGTGTATTCCGCGGTGTTTTCGAGAGGGCGCGAAACGGATTCGGGAAGGGAATAGAAAAAAAAAAAAAAAATTCAACTTTTAATAATAAAAGAGACGATATTGTAGGTTTTTCTGCGCGAATTTGCCGCGGCGCATTCCGTCTGCCCCGGCTTAGAATACGCGTCCGCGTACGGCTATAATCGTGATAAATATTATTGCGGAAAAACAAAAACGTCGCGGTATGGATTTGCCGGTAGGAACGAGTGGATTTTTTATCGTTTTAATAAACATTCGCGCGCAGGGAATAAAACGCCGCCGCTGCTGCCCGGGGGGGGGGGGGAAACAAAAAATACGATTAATCCTCTCGCAATTTCTCTTCATTTTTTTTTCCTATAAATAATCATTTTTTTTTATAATTTAATAGCGTGAAACTACTGTAACGAACGAGTCGCGTAGATAACGCGTAAAACAGAATAAATGAAAACACGGTAATGTTATTGAATATTCTTTCGCCCGGCAATCCGCTTAACCGCGTTCCTTCTGGTTGCCTGTTGTTTAACGGATCGTCTCGCGGTCCTGTCGGACGTACACAATTATACGAGTTTGGGACATTTCCATGCTCATGTTTCCGCATTTGCAATCAGTCACATTTTGATCTCCGTATCGCCAATATATCGTATTCATAATACTAATCAATTGCCCATAACGCAGTCGTTCGAGCAGTTCAAGAGCAAAAGAAAAGCAAAAAAAAAAAAAAAATCAACGAAACAACAGACGAACGTCGACTATATATCGTTTTCTGCAGCGAATTCACACCGCGGGTCTGCACTGACGAGAATATTTATAATATATTCAAGAAATCGTTCATTTTACTCGAGCGAAAATAAATATTTTATTCGATAAATTATTTTACTTCAAAAATATTGTTACCTCTTTATTGGTTTTCATATTTCGAAAATGCCTTTCAACAAGGACAACACATCATTCGCATTGTTCGATATCATTTGATTTTCTTAGCCGTAACTATTGAACCGTTTAGTAATTCTTTTTTTTTTTTTTTTTAATTTCACAATTATTATATATTATACCTATGTTAGACATTTGTGTTCTTTTCCACTGCACATTTTCTGTCGTCAAATTCTGTTTTTTTTTCTTTCGTATGACGAACGAAAATCAAATGTTGAACAGTGTACTTCGTGAATTATTGTGTTACACGCGAGATTGAGAAATTGAAAACGGATACGGTTTTATTTTCCAAGGAGAACTAAAGGAAACGAGGATACTTAAATATTAACGAATATTATTCTAACGCGGTTTTTTTTCCAATTTTTTTTTTTTTTTTTTTTTTTACAATTTTCGAGACGTACTTTTCAAATAATTATTCCGGTAAATATCTTTCCAAACGTTATTGCGAAAAAAATAAATATGTGTATATACGTTTTTTGGCGCACAAATGATTTTCTCGTTTTCGACGTGCCCGCCCGAGACACAAAACTGTGTTCGTATGTGTCGAAGAAAATGATATACGATTTTATTTATTGACACACACGATTATTAACGTCTGGCCGGACGACACCGCCGTTTGTCCGTTAACATTTTTTTTATAGCGCTCGGGGAGTCGCGCAATTATTAAATATTTGTACGCGGTCCGAAGCCATCGTACGTACGGGCCAACGGAAAAACGTCGAGGGCCCGTATCAAAAGTCGATATTAACGTTTTTAGTAATTAAACGCTCTCTCTCTCCCCGCATACATATTTGTGTGTGCATAATACGCATTTCCCCCGTGAGTCAGACGGCAAATATTTGGTGTGTATGCGCGCTCTCGGCTCTCTGCTGCTTTCGCCGCCGCAGTACCGTCTCGCTGGGGAGGGTGGAAATGATGGGCATATTGGCTTGCGCGAGACATTTATTGGGTGGAACGTATTAAGGCCTGGTGCGCGCGCGTGCGTTGGGGTCGGTCACCCTTTTATCGCGAGGAATTCGTAACCCCGCGAAATGAAAAAGCCGCGCGGCGTGTGTATACGGCCGTACACGCGCGCGCGACGAAATGTCACGTGGGAATAAAAGTCAAAAGGAAAAATCCGCGCGTTACACCGCACGCGCACCGTCGAGAAAACGCGAATTATTTCTATTCTCCGATAGCGAAAAAAAAAAAAATTGAAACGTGAAAAACCTCCGTCGAGGAAGATTATGATGGAGATTTCGAGACCGGGGTTACTTTGATCATCAAGAGGGGGAGAACGATAGGGCGATCGACCGGCGATACCTCCTTGGATCGTTTTTTTCTTCGCAAGTACGAAAATTTGGATAAACACAATAATAACAAATTTCGTTACACGAAAACGGCAATATTAATATAAAATAGAACGTCAAGGAACGTTTTTTCCCCCGTCCATTCGACGACCGTTTTTACGTCCCGTTTTGCCCGATTCCAACGGACGGAAGCGCAAGAATAATAAACGCCACGCGTATGTAGAGGTGTGCGTTCGAATGATAGCCACCAGCGTATTTATATAGTCATGATAAATGAAAAAAATATATGTAAATATCAATACCGGTTACACTCTGAAAAGTGTTTAATACGTTTTTTTTAAATTCGCATTTCCCCCCACCCCCTTTTATATGACTTCTAGATCCGCCCCACTGCTTATACTACTACACGTTGTGTATCATACGACAGAATATTATCTCGTACCTTGTTGATTTAATAATCGACTTAATCGTTACCGTCGGGTATTACGAAAAAAATAATAACAAAAAAATTTATTTTTTGTGACATAATGCTTAACGAATATTGATGTACGCGCGAATAACGATGAATACATTTTGAATCATCCGACAATGAAAACAGTCGGGCTTATCGACAATATGCGCACATTAAATCTCTGTAAACCCGTTTTACTACGGATTGGATGAAAAATTACTATCCATACAAAATATAAGCGGTAGAACGAATTCAAATGTTTTACTTATTATTATTTTTTATTCGACAGTTGAAATTCAGTGCGCATTTCGTTTTCCGTGATTCGATATTCGAACCGAATTGTTTCGTGTTTAATAGTTTCGGGTTCGAAAATCGAACAGTTTAAAAACACATCGCGTTAGTAAAATTATTATTTTATTTACACCATATTATAATAACAGTAACAATAATAATAATAATAATAATGTTAAACAATAAACAGTATGATGTTATAAGCGCGGAACGACCTTGCGTACACCTGCACGACATACGAGGTGTGTTCAAAAAGTACCCGGAATTTTTAAATTTCGCGGGTCTGGAGCGTCCGATTGTCAAAATTTTTTTTTTATTGTTTTGGTATACATGCCCCTAAAGTATGATGAAATTATCAGCTATATTCACTGTTTACTTTATCTGTGGTAGTCGCTAAGGTTCCACGTGTTTTTATGAGCTCGGCGATTTTTGCTTGTTTAAACAATGGAAGAATTGAAGAGTCAAAGAATTTGTATTAAATTTTGCGTAAAAAATGAAATAAAGTGTAACAAAGTGTGTGAAATGTTACAAAAAGCCTATGGTGAGTCTGCTATGAAAAAAACAAGTGTTTACGAGTGGTATAAGCGTTTCCAAGATGGCCGCAAAGACGTTGAAGATGACGAACGCTCCGGTCGACCCAACATGTCAATAATCGATGAAAATGTGAAAAAAGTGGAAAAAATGGTTATGAATGATCGCCGAATCACAATTAGAGAAGTTGCTGATGAAGTTCGCATATCAATTGGCTCATGTCATAACATTTTTTCAAATGTTTTGCACCACGATAACGCACCTGCTCACTCGTCGTTGCTTGTTCGTAATTTTTTGGCCAAAAACAATACCGTAGTCATGCCCCAACCTCCATATTCACCAGATATGGCTCCGTGTGACTTTTTCCTGTTCCCAAAGTTGAGGAGACCCATGAAAGGACGGCGTTTTTCCTCGATTGAAGAAATAAAGGCCGAATCGCTGAGAGTGCTCAAGGACATATCAAAAAGTGAATATTAAGAGTGCTTCGAAGATTAGAAAAAAAGGTTGGCATAAGTGTATTATATCTGGGGGGGACTACTTTGAAGGGGACCACATTGATGTAGACGAATAAATAAATATTTTTTTGAAAAAACGAAAATTCCGGGTACTTTTTGAACACACCTCGTATAACACAATATAATATAACGATTTTCTCTCGGGGCGCGGACCACCTAGTCAGCATCTCGCATGCACTACATATACGTATATATAGTGTATAATAGGCACTATTATATAGATTTTTATATCATAATATACACCCGACGAACATGTGCCGTAGGTATATAGAAAATATATTATATGCATTAGATGTATTAAATATATTATATATATTCTAATACAGTCGGGTGACGGCTGTTAATAGTGGTTTGGCACAAGATTTCATTAAAAAAAAAAAAAAATAATAACCGGATTATATTACGAATAATATAAACTGCTTATTAAACAAAAGAAAAAAAATACATCGAACTATATATTGGAAATAAATGTAATGTTCGAAATTATTGCATATTATATTAGCAGCGGGCGCGTAAAATATTCGAATAAAAGTATTTAAAAACCATTTCAATATTCGAATAACGTATTCTACGGTACGTGTACTTTTGCCAATGTATTTTTATCCTCCTGAAAACGTTTTTTTCCCTTCGACAACGAATTACGTCAATTATCGATTTATGGCAAAATAATACGTATATTCTACGGTTGTGTAATGTGTGGAAACGCCAGTGTGGATTCCGAGTCATACGGACTTAAAAAAAAAAAAATCTTTAAAATAAACGCTTCGCTTTATTATAATAATATTATACTATAGGTGAGTTGCTCGTCTTCGCCCGTGAACGATTTTGCCCGATATGAGGAGGTGTGTGAAGGTACGTGAAACGTAATAATATTATCAAATACATAACTGTATTACCCGGGTGGTCACATCGTTCTGTTTTAAATGGTTTTTTTTAATCTTTCGAAAACTTTTCTGTATACTGCAACATGGCGATGCCGTGCGACTCCGTTCGCCCCCGTGTTCAGTACCTTACACGTTTCATTTACTAATAATTGATCCATTATAATGAAATTCTCAATTAAGACCGTTTAAAAAAAAAAAAAACAAACATTTCATATTACACGTAGCTATTCACATACGAGTATATATATATAAACACCGTTTTTACCCCGTTTTTCGCGTAACCGTTCCGCGGTTTTTTAGTTATATTTTTTTTTCCGGCGCTTTCGACAAAACCACCTCTCTAAAGAAGTACTACCCCGCGGACAGATGCGCGATTTGTTACCGGAAACGTACCGTGACTGTGAAAAATCGGTGCACTGCTTCTGGTAACGGGGACGTGGAAAACGAAAATTCCTGCGAAAATCGTTGCAAGCGGAATTATTTATTCATTTATTTATTTATTTATTTATTGTCGTATTATGTATTTGAATGAGCGGCAAAGACTTTGCGCGTATTACAATAGTACGTTGTTATTATTATTATTATTATTATTATTATATTATCATGAATAATATGCGATGAACACGACCGGCAGACTTTGTACGATTTTTCGATCGTCACGCGTGCGATCGTATCATTCGATGGACATCGCGTACCAGCGCAAATGAGTTTTCGAGAAAATTAAATTGGAAACGTTCCCTGGGGGGAGGTGAGGGGGGGGAGATCGACGCGCGTACACCAGCCGGCCGCGCAAAACAAACAACTGTCGACGACGTGGTACGGCGCAGTCGCCTTTGCCGTCGGCCATCTGTCAAGGCGTTAGCGAGCCGACGGACTTCGCTTAGGGGGGTGGGTATACCACTGCGCGCGCGCGCGCTCGCAAAAGTCCACGGAAAACCGGCTTATCGACCGGCGTTCGGCGACACCGCGGTGTCCGTCGTCTCTCGGTTAGATTGTCGTTTTAAAAATGCGTATACGTATTGTGTGCTTTTTATGCGATAGAAAAAACACGAGCGAAACTCGACGGTTTCGTTTCCAGGACAAACCAAATGAGAAAATACGAACGAAAAAAAAATTCTAATTACAACCCTATACACGCGATAATTTACTTTTGATTTTCCGACGCAACGCATTTTTCCCCCTCACAACGGTATTTAATATTAAGTAATAGTTTGTGACAAACGGGCGACGGTATTATTATACACGATATCGATAATCGCGATAAATATGTCCGTGGTGTTTATTCGAACAAAACACACTGTAGACGGATTTTAAATATTTATTTTTCATTTCAGATTCTATTTGAATCGGATAACCTGAATATGGCCCCTGACCCGCGCGTGCTTTCGCCCACGAATAAAAAAAATGTGTATACGAATAAATACGCTTTATTGACAGATCGTACATATATATATATATAAAAGTATTTGCAAGTCATACGCATATTCAAAAATAATAATATATGTATTTTTGCTTCCGTGCGTGTAAAAATTTCTTTTTCGTTTAATATCCTAATCAATTATTTTCCTCCGTGCCTCACGACTGAAAATCTAACTAAATCCTGATGCGTTCATGGTTTTATCCGGCTAGAGGGGGGGGGGAGTACTCCCCGAATACTGTATTCGGAATACTTTTTCCAAAGTTTTCCAAAAAATACACTTTTTAAACCTCAATCGTTTATATTAAATAATACCTATACATTAAAAAAAATAATATATATTAAACCTCACCAAATACACATTGATCATTACAGTTAATATTCGAACGATGATTAAAAACAACCGATATTCGCGTTATAGAAAAGTAGTAAAATAAAATAGTATTCGAAATTCAGAATACTTTTTGTGAATTATTCGAAATAACCGCAGGGAACACTTGTGTATATTCGTGCGAAGTATTCGAATACGAGTGTACTCTTGAAAAATAATTTTATCCGAGTCTGGGGATTTCGTGCGTACGACGGCGGTCGCGTAGTACGTCATAAAACACGCAGCGCGTATACGCATTTATATAAATAATCGTCTTCGACCGCACTTATACGCAATGTATACGAGCGAACTCGTTATAGGGTTCTCAAGGAAAATAATTGCAGCGTGTACGCGGAAAACAAAAGGGATGTGGAAAAACGCGTGGGAGTGAAGGAATAGTGCGTTTCCCAAAACGGCTCGAGATCCCTGGGGGGGGGGGAAGCAAATCCTCCTAAGTACGTCGATAGTGTATGTTATTATTATGTGCGTTTTATATATATATATATATACGTCGGACAGGGACCAACCGCGGTTGTCTCCGAAACCCGATCGATCGATAGGGTCCCACGGCGGGACGTGCACGAAACTGGAACCGATAAATGTTTGTAAAATCTCACGTATATAATCAAGTATGTCGGTGTTGGGCAAACAGTGTCCGGGATAATTATCCGCTTCCACTCGTCCGTAACGCGTCGTGTATATTACACAAACCCTCGTCGTCTTCGTCGCTTTTTATATAGGCGCACGACGAGTGTTGGAAAATGTGAATTACACATAACTGCTGGTCCGTTGTGCGTACGACGATAATTACATATTATAAATAATATCGTATTGTATTATTGAATTAATGAAATAAACACGGTCGAGACGCGTATAGAGATTTTTTTTTTACACGTCTTTTGAGGGTAAAACAGAAAAGATCGTTTAAACATATTTATGTTTATACCATTTTTTCTTTTACTCTGAGAATAGCATACACGTCCCCATAATAATTTAGTGGGTCAGTCAATGATACGACTGAGCTGGGATAAGACGACAAAAAACCAAAGTGTCTATACCGCCCATATACGCTGAAACATCGGTGTACGTGTCTTGCGGGCTACTGAATTTATTCGACACAATATTGGAATGTGAAAATAGCAACGGCTACGTGACGGCATCATGAAGTCATCACGAAGTAATACATTCTCGGCACCGGCAAAACTTTCGGAACGATCCATCCGAACCGTAAGACGCATCCGCGTGTCGAATACTGTATTGTATTTTATGAGTCAAAAACGAAGCCCGTAATGAGCCGGGAGAAAAAAATTATTTATTATGTAAAAGCCGTGTAAAGAAATGGGCCGTAGTGCGTCGGCAGCCGCGGTGTGCGATCGCAATAATATTGTATTACACGCACAGTTTGTTTTCTATTCGTGTTTTAATGAAATTACAGGATTTACTGGACGATTTGTGATTATTTCATTGCGCGTTTGTTTCTGACTTCTATTTGCCTATAAATAAGATATACGACAATGTACATTAGACACCATTATAATAATGCGTATTAGGACAAAATATTATAATACAACACACATTATTTCACGAGAGAATAACTTTATACGAATCCGACATTTGGAGATAATAATGACAGAAAAACAAAAATATATATAACGAGTTTACGCGACGAATAGCTGAGTATACGTCCTACTGAATATTTCGAACACACACACGCACCGTTGTTGTTGTTATAAGTAGAAATGTTGTTTTTCTTAAAAGTAACAATGTAACGATTTGCGTACTGACAAGAATTTGTTCGAAAAGTAAATTACACAATAATTTCAACGCTTTTATAATATCATATATTTCGAATTCGTGTGAGTACAATGTATATAATTATAAACTATCGACACATACCGCGCTAATGTTGTGTATTATTAATTAATATAAGCTACAATTGATATGCGTTGTGTACGAACACGCGAAACGAGTGTATTCGATGTTATCTTAAACCAATAATTTTTAACACACTCATAAGATAAACAAAAAATATTATACTATAATATTATGATACAAAAAAAAAAATTATTTTGTAACTTCTATTAAACAATATCGTAAGAATAATAATACGCGCGTGATATTAAAGCACTGTTTAACAACAATATAAGGTAGGTGTGTGTGTATGATTCAACTACGCTCACATATGGTGTGTTGATAATTTTTTTTTTTTTACATTGTTATCGATTGTCGTTATTGCTCAGCGTTGTGTGTTCATTGTGTTTATAACTCGCTAAAACCATTTTACTGGTACTCATCATGCATACATTTGTCCGAAATCCTTATATATATATATAGACGTACTTATATTAAGTTTTTGCATGAATGAGACAGTGGCGATAGCCCTCCCCTTGGATTGTATTTAATATATAAATGGATTCTCAGGTAAGAGAAAAAATATTTTTTGTGCCTTGCTAATAATAATAATAATATTATTATTATTATAATCACCCTCCTTCCCTTGAAATTTTGTCAAAACTGCTACTGAAAAGGGGAAAGGAAAAAGATTTACATAAAAGAGTTCAAGTATGGTGGAAATAGTTAACACAGATACAATTGGTAAATATATCGATTTAGTTAGTAGTAGAAATTATATATGTATACAGTATTTGGACAGAGAACGTCGGAGAGGATTTCTATTTTATTATATGTATAAGAACGGCCGAGCAGAGAAAAATGAACGAACGACAAACAAATATCATATTTAATAACACTAAACGTATACGACAAGTGTGTAATAATATTTTTCTTAAATGAAAAGGGTTTTATTAGTGGAACATAAATGTGCAGGAATCATATGTGTTTTACGTATGTATTGTAAACAATTCTAATGTTGAATAGTTTTGACATGGAAGTGTCTAAGGGTTAGTAAAAGATTCGCATCACGGAAAATTGTTACGGGAGTGACGTCATCAATCACGTGACGTTGCTAAGCGACGAAGCCGTTGCTAAGCGACGAAGCCGTTGCTAAGCGACGAAGCCGTTGCTAAGCTACGAAGCCGTTGCTAAGCTACGAAGCCGTTGCTAAGCTACGTTAAAGCAGAGTTAATGCGAAAAACACGTAAACGTTCAATCCTATGACGTCTGAGTTCAGTAACTACAAGATGCTTACCGATATTTACCGATGTATCTGCATGAAGCGTAAATATACTTTGATTTTTTTAAAAAACAATCTTTGGATTTGAGTTCCGATAATGTTGAACGAAATAATAAAATAAACACACTTTTTCAACGGAAAGATATACATGATTTTTTTCCGACGTTAACTATCTAAAGTCAAACGCAGTTGAATTTATGTCTTACGAACGGGAGTCGTTTCGAAAATTTGTCCGACACCATGATGAATATTACCACGACGACGTCACGAACGAAACCGTCGCTATTTTGACATAATCCTATGTCGATTGTACTCAAGTATATTACCACAAGACAATGTCCATCCGATGTACCGATGTATCTGCTTGCAGTGTATAAATGCTTTGATTTTTCAGTTAATTTTTAATTGAAACCGTTTTGGGCTAACTTAAGTCAATTTTTCAAATTGATACGAGAGTACAACGAATTATTCCAGTGTTTGCAGTTCAACGCCCGTTGCGTACGCTAAACAAAATTCCGTAATTTATCACGGACGAGTTCAGGCGCTTTGTATATATATATATATTAAGGAAGAATTTTTTTTTTCTCGTCGTACTTGCGGTCAATTTTTCGTCGATTTCCAAGCGCGTCGTACGATGACATAGAAAACGCACACGCGCGCGTGTGTATGACGAGCCGTATTTTTTTCTTTTTGTACAAAAACAATTCGACCTCACGCGTCTGGACGACGCCCGTGGGGGTTTTCGTGGGCTGCGCTGCTGCTGTTGCTTACGGACCGGACATAATATTATAAATACAAGACGCGTATATTTTTCATTTAATAATCATTGTCAACGTTTATATATATTTAAATTTACGTATAAAGCAAATAGTTAATATGTATATGTTATATCGTCGACGTAATGTATTTTTATTGTTGTTTACTGTTGTTTAATAAGGTCAGACGAGAAGGCGAAACCCGCGCAAATGTCAACGACCAAACGGCGGTGAGCGCGCGCGCGCGAAAAGTTCATATTATCACTTTGTAAACTGCAAACCGTACAAACGTCACGCCGTCGCAATACACATTAATACATTATTATTATTATTATTATTATGAGTACGCGGTATTGTAATAATAATAATAAATTCGAAAGCGTGTAAGTAATTTTCATTATATTGAGTAGGTATTATTGCAATATTGAGTTGTTGCTACCGCTGCTTTCTATATGTGTATAGAGAGAAAATATCACTTGTGACGCGCCACACCGTTTATGATAATATCGCGCGTGTGCGTGTGAAGAGAAAATTTGTACGATTTCGATCGCTTGTTTATTACAGAGAGATCCAATACCAACGCCTTCTGCTCAATATTTTCTACCACGTCAATCGGCAAAGAGAATTAAATACCAAAATATCGTGGAGAACACGCAACGGCGTAACACTTTACAATAATATTTATTACTTAGAATTTTTGAAGCGATGTAATTACAATAAATCCGAGTACGTCCGCGGTTTGTCATGTAATCGTCTTGTGTAAAGACAATATTATATAAAATCGTAAATCGCGATTTTAGAATTTTTAATTCTACACGTTAAAAGTTCAAATTGTATAATAATTTCGATAATTTTTGCGAGTAAAACGACGATTAAAAAAAAAAATAAATAAAAAATCAAAACCCGGTTGGCTTTTAATCATGAGAACGGTGTACCCTCATTTGTTGTTTTCGTTTTTTATAACACACAACGACACACGTATAGCAAAATCACGAAATGAAATTTTTAAATTGTGATCTCTGAATTGAAATTAACTGAATTTAAACACAATTAGTAACAAATTTGAAGAAAATAATATATTTTTTTTAAAGCATTACAGAGTCATTTAGAAATATTTCACAATGACATTTAAAAGAAAAGTTTATTATTTTGTAAACGGGACGAAAATATTAAAATATTTATTCGATATATATATATTATGAAATCGGATTAACACCGTTATTGAGAATATGCGTTCATTTTAACGTAAAATAATCAATTATGCGATTATTATTTGATCAGATGAAAAATTATACTCAACACGGTGTGCGGAGTACTTAAACAATTACGGAAACCGAGAAAATAATTTTTTCGATAAACGATACGCGCAAGCGAAGTTGGCTGCCTTCCCAATTCATGCTGTCGAATTTCATATATTATGAATAATTGATAATCCGATTGTATGATGTGATGAAATTTTTCGGAAAATACCAAAAAAAAAAAAAAAGTCAGAAAAAGAAGTGTAATAATGTTATTCGTGTTGCCTTCAAATTCGTCTCACATCGACTTGGACAAGTTTTTCGTGAACCACCTACCATATACGGATGCGTGATTTTGGGAACACAATAAAAACTTTTTATAACGAATCCTAATAGGGACCAAAAGATATCTTTCGTCATAATAAATTTTTGCCATAGAGAGTTTAAAAAAAAAAGGAACAACATTTTCAGATAGATACTTACGCAAATAACATATTTTTTATTATTTTACATTACATTTTTTTTTTTTAAATAGTCCGTCGCATCTTCGTTTCAACTCGTTTGATCTGCCAATACTTTTTTTTTTTTGTATTTCTCTACGCATTTTTCTCACGTCCTGGTATAGATCACCTTACGCAAAGAACGCACAGCCATCCTTGGAAATTTCGCGGCATTTCTATGGATTATTATTTATATATATATCGTTATTGAGAGTGATTATAATATTTGGTATAGAGAATGAATAGGTGTTATAAAGCAAACCGACCGTTATTATATTAATAGTAACGTTTACGTACGTTACTATTAATAAAACGTATAGAGTTTTCACTGCATATAATTTTACGGATTACATTTTAATTATCTTTATAAACAATATTATGTCTAATACAAATATAAAATACTTTTGTCAAACATGTTTCTAATCTCTATATCGGGAAAAAAGTGCTTTAAAATCGGTCGTCTGATTTATCAGTTGAAAATATTTTTTCTCTCGGAGGTTTTATTTTTTAATGTAAAAGTAACATATTTAACGATGTCAGAAAGCACCCGGAATACAGGGAACAGAGAGTTCTGGAGATGTGTATCCGATAGAAACAACTTGATTGCATGAAAGTCACGACGTTCGAAATCGAACAACGAAAAAGAAGCAGAAGAACACATTTAAATTTGTTTTTGAAAAATAATTTTACGTGTAGCTATATATATATATATAAATAATAGATTTTACGATCTATCCGTTCTCGCGGAAAACGACGTGAACGTCTGTTGTGCTACAGCTGGTACGAAATACGCTGTTTTCTTTCTTTTAAGACGAAATTATATTAAAAACATAATAACAACGCGTTGTGGCGGGCATATTTTCAATTATTCTGTTACTGTTCTGTTCGTTGAATACTGTACTTGTAAATACGACGGAGAGAAAAAAAAATACAAAATAATAATAATAAATATAATATCGCGTTTCGTGTATAATCTGGAGGAAATCACGATATGGGTCCGTGCGCGGACGACTGCTGCAGAAATATAAAAAAAAACTCACCGCCACATCGTCGCGCTCGGTCGGCCGAGTGTGACTTTTCCTCTCGGTTTTATTTTTCTTTCAATTTTTCTCCCCCTTCGAACCGGACTGCATATCGTATTAATATATATATACGTATGTACGTTACGATTTCTTTTATAATATCCCGGTAAGTTATAATTTGATAGCATATATTATAGGCGTACCGTGCATGGCTGTATCTGCCATCTCATGGACTTTAAAAGGTATTAAAAATTGGTTCACAAAATGGTACCACAACGAAATCAGTATACGATTAGATTTATTTTTTTCCAAAGAAAACACTATTCCAAATTTTAAAGAAATCTCAGTAGACATGCCCTACTGTACTAGCTGTAACCGTGACAGCTGGCATTTTCGAAGTTAACCGCACTGCTTAAAAAAAAAAAACAAGGGCTGAAACCACTGTTATGCACTGTAATGACTGAAAAATCAAAATAAATAAAAAGTCATAGATCTGAGAGAGAATCAACGTAATTCTTAGTGATTGAACTTATTTATTTTGGGATTATTACCTCACTCCTTTTGACGGATTGGAGTGTTCCCCCGGGGTCGTGTATCGGATAATCGTAGCAGAAAATGCGAAATAAATATTTCTGAGTTCTATACAAAAAATAACACCACTTACCAAATAGGTACTTACAATATATTTACGTTCAAATAATACTTTACAACCTAAGCAGTCTTTATATACAACACATCATATTATTATTGTTATGCGCATAATATTATAATCATCGAAAATTTCTATATTATATAGTCAGTCCGAGACACAATTTTTGTATATTCCTGCGCTGTATGGTTTATACTCGTACTTTTATAGTAGATCATCTCTCATATTTCTATACACAAATACACAAATAAAATGTTATAAACATACACAAGCGTCGTCCTTTTCTGTTTGCTGAGGCGAATTCCAATAAATTAAAATATTATTTTTTCTTCTCGCGAAACGTGATCTATCGATCAAATATCAAGTCGAATGTTGAAAATAACTTCCCACGCGCTCTTGGCACGGACGATAGTAATAATTATATTTACTTTCACGTATTATAAAATCTATAAATTACCTTTCTGATAATTTATATATATACATATATACACCTATATCCTATAGGCATGGTCCCGTATATTATGCGAAACTGGATGTTTAACTTTTTTTTTTTTTTTAATGAAATGGAAGATTTTAAAGAGATAGACGGATTAGTCACTTAAAGGTACTTATTTAAAAATAAATAGATAAAGTTTAATCAATAATATTTAAGCGTAATAAATAAAATAGCTAAACTCGGCTAATATACATTCTCTTAATTTAATTGTAATATATAATATATTAGAAATTTAACGTATTTTTATTTCAAAATTATATATTACATAATACCTATAAACTATTTTCGCGAACGGTACAATATAACAAAATGTAAACAACTTACAACACCTGGTGTGACTGCAGTGTGCGTATATGATACAGAAAAATCAGACACCAGGTATTACACATCATATTATTATGTTTGTAAAACTATTTACGAAATAATAATAATTAAAAATTCGAATTCAAACAGAGTTAAATGAAAATTTCAAAGCGGCCCATATAGGTTTTCAATGAGCGGTATCATGGTACTTGCTTTTGCGCCGCTACTGGATGCTACTGGCTATTTCATCTCATTCGCTTTTGGTACATAATACAGGTCAAGTCAATTAAACTTACTATTGTAGCGAGAAGCAAATCGATTGAATGCGTTTCGGTATTCTTGGTCCCTCACCCTCCAAAACTGATATAAGCTTTCAAATTGACCTCCTCCCCAACACGATGTTTTAGAATATAAGTTTTTGACTTTATAAAAAAAAAATTACAATTTTGAGTATATCATTACAATAAAGCATAATGGAAACAAAAATACAATTATAAATTAATAAATTTGTATGTATATACAAATTAATAGATATCTTTATAATTGATGTATTAATAATAATTAATATTAAATATATACATTCAAGATTTACCATAAAATTTAGTTGTTCAATGACCAGTGGCGTAAGTGCGCAACTATGATTCGTCTGAGGAGTTGCAATACTTAAACATAAAACAATCTTCAATAGCGTAATTGCGCTATTTAATTTAAAATTTCCTACTAAATTTAGCAGGACATTTTAAATTAAATAATTTTACCACGCGATTTTCAAACCAAAGAAAACCTGTCACACACACACACACACACACACACAAAAAACTTTTAATGATTTAAAAAATAAATATAGAGGGAAGGGGCAGTGCTCGTTGACAATAACATTGATTTATTCAACAACAAAGTTAGGCCCATAAAACCGAAACTTACACACCATACTTGTAATGTGTAGTTACAGTACCGGTTAGGTAAAATTGCACGGACCAAAAGCTAACTACTACAGTTATTTCAATCTCACCCGTAGTTTAGTAATTTATTAATTCATAATATTATACATTTTAAAGTATCATTAAAAAAAAAAAGTCAAAGACGTAAGAGATAAAGAAATATTTGATAACACCGTTATCAGTACCGGACAGTACAGTAAAATCTTATCTACATCACCGTATCCATGGGGATTCATTCGAAAACAAAATGTACCGAACATTTTTTTCAGCCAGTTTTATTTTTCCCCGCCCTTCGGACGCGAATGTAAATTCTTAATTCAATACATTTTGACGTTGTTTTTTTCATTATATTTCAGCAGAATGGACGATAACGATTTGGAAGTGCTGGATTGTGACGAGACTGTCGAGACGTCGACCGAACAAACGTCAAACACGGCTATAGACTTGGTACGGTAGTAATAATAATGACGGACATATGCCGACGCGAGTTTACAATATTGTGTGTTTTCTTATTCTGTCAGGCCATGAGTCCGGCAAGCGTGCTGGGCAGTCGTAGACAGTCAATAGACGGTATGTCCAGTACGTGTACATCGCAATCGGAAGTACGCTCGTTTAAAGACCGCCTTCGAGAACATGTCAATCAAGTAAAAGTAAATTGAATAGTTATGTCTGCTAAAAACACTTGCCAACGATTATCGGTTCTTTTTTTTTCCAGGAACGAGCCTCGAACACTGTGGTAGTCGAACAAACCAAAACTAACATTCAACCGAATGTCAAACAGCCGGCTGAACGTCTGGCACAACTGGTATAACTTTATTTGGAAATTTGTTCTCGTTTTCTACTTCGTTACAATTGCGCATTTCGTGCTCGTACACTATTGGTTCGTCTTTACGAATATTAAAATGATAGGCCGAATTAAACCGTACGCCGAACATTGGCAATGGAAATAGTATGGTTCGGTTCCAAGTGTTCTAGTGTTCGACTCGTGTCTAATGAAAATATTAAATCGTATCTTTTGCTATCGTCGGTTTATTCGGTTGTTTGCAAATACTCAATATTTTCATTTATTTTGTAAACATTATACAATCGTTATTTCTTCATGTCATATTATACAGTTGCATATTACAAAGTAATATTCACGATAGCAGTGGTTTCATTTGAATGTTTATAAACAATTACATTTATTATGTTTTGTAATTATCATTCATAATTCAAATTAAATTATTATATACATTATATCATTATTAAATATATTATTATGCTCAATAAAACAATGGTTTTTATTGAGAGTTTTTAATTTTATTTTTAGATGAATTCAGAAAATTTGGCTGTTGAAGCTGCTTTAGAAAAACACGAAAGGGACAAACAAAGTAAAAATTTGGTCATAAGTGATATAAATGAGGTATAGTAATGAATATTTATAGTCTTATTCGGGTTACACTACAACGTACTGTAGTTTAATTAATTATTTACACATTTTTAGTGTTTGTACACGGGTAACTTCAACACTTGCACTGATTTTGTTTGTATATTGGATAGTCAATAATAAAATAAATAAACGATTGAGAAATTTCAATGTACTAGAAATCATTAACTGATTTTTAGGCAGGTAAAAATATAATTTATTTATTTTTTTTTATTTCTTGATTATAATAATTCCCTTTAATTATTGCATTTAAAATATTCTATTGTTAGTTTTACCATCAAGTTGAGTTTCTTTCACGGGCTGTTTCATCCTTATTTATCAACCATAGTTCCTGCAACACAGCACCTGCATTTCCTCACCTGTCTTAGACAGGTGTACTTTATGAAGCATGGACTTAACTGCATCATACCACAAACATATGTATTCTCGCATTAAGCTTTTTGCATCTGCTTTATTTCTCATACATTTTATTAATCGAATTCTTAAACATCATAATTATAATCAAGGTATAAATATTTAGCTTGTACATATATTATTATTATGTGAACAGATTTTATGTTATAAACTGTATTACAGAGTTATGTACTAGTTATATTGTACTTTTTACTTTGATTTCATATAAAGGTTGACCATGAAATCGAGAGTTATAATTTTTTCACCAAGGTTTGGGAGCCCTCTCCTTCAAGGCCACAAGAAGTTCAAGAACAAATACTAGAATCTAGCGGTATATTTTTGTTTTATTTATTTATTAGGATTTTGTCGAATAAAATAATTAATTCCCCTTTTATAATTTGTGTAGATGCAGAAATAGATGTTACTAATGATGAAAATAAAAAATTAATCACAGAAGATTACTTGGGACTAACAGATGGAGAAGACATTGACGTTTTAGATTATTCTGTGGTACCGTCTTTGGATACATCTTTAAAAATAAAAGAAGCCGCTGAAAAGATCTATTTCATTCCAGAAAGATCTCCAGGCATGTGCATGTTATATACACAATAAGAGCGTAATGTTTAATATTTACTTGATGTTTAATTGTTTTTAATAATAATTTAGTGGATCTTGCCATACGATTGAATTCGAGAGAACCACGGTATCCAGAGAAAGAAGGACTGTATGTCGGTACATATCCTCCAGTACATGAAAAATGTCTAAATAAACTTCAACATAGACTTATTAAAGCTAATGAATTGTAAGTAAATTTGTCAATTTGAATCGTTTTGAAAAAAAGTATTTTATTACTTATTGATAGGAACAATTAATAATAATTAATATAAATAAATATTAATTTAATAATTATTTTATATAAATTATAGTATATATATATATTGATTTTATACAATATAATATTATAAACTATATAAAATTAATAATATTAACATATTAATAGTTAATAAATAATGTTAATTTAATTAATTTTTTTTTAAATTTTTAATTCTTTAAATTTAATATATTCATAATATTATTTCTAGTTAAAACTGTATAGTAATATGCAAATTTATTATTAGCTAATAATTACTAATTATTTTATTATTTTACTTTTAGTCATTGGTTTGGTGAAGATGGTGAACCAATTAGGTTACCTGATCCTTTGACTAGTCTATCGTGTCGTAAATTATTAAATTGTTCCGAAAATAATGGGTTTTTGGACATTAAATACACAAGTGTAAGTGTAATAACATATTAATAAAATTTACATTTGTTTTGTTATTTTAGTGTTTGTTTTGTAATTTATTGTGTGTCCAATTTATTATTTAAGGCCATTCCATTTAAGAGTCCTTACAGTTTCAATAGTTTATCACAGGATTCAAAAGAAATAAAATTTCTTTTGGAATTAGAAGTATCAAAAATTCAGTTTAGCCATCATGCTCTATTCAGTCGACAACATGTTTTGGACAAACAATTATTACAACTATATCATAAATATAAATGTCGTCAAGATATTGCAAGAACAAAAATGTTGGCGGGTAGGTTGGAGGCTTTAAGAAATGCCAAGGACACATTAGTTAGGGTGATGGCAGATGAAGACGATAAAGATTTGCTAGAAAACCATAAAAATCGTTTGAAGAGGTCAATGTTTTTGGAAAAATTAATTTTAAATTAGTACTTGATTTTTAAACAATTTTTTTTCTTTTCAGGTATAAGACAGAAATAAAAGAAACTCGAACTCAGAGATTACTGGAAGGTAAAGCGGATCGTTCTTTGATATCACATATTTTGTCGACCTGGAGAGATCTGAAGAAATTAAGAGAAAGGCAAGAGTATATAGTTACTAGTACCAAGTTAGAAATAATTGTTGATGACAATGATAATACTAAGGAATGGGAAACAGAGTTCAATATGTACGTACAATTGATATTAATAACAATATGTAATTGCTTATGAGATAATTATTTAGGTTAATAGAAGAGACTCTTGAAGACATGACCGAGAAAAATATTGAAACCGATATTCCTAAAGTCAGGGATGAAGTGTTTAGTGTTTTGTCGGAGTCATTGAGATCACCAGGAGAGCCAATTATTACATTTGTTATGTCCGAAATTGAACCTACGATTGAAGATCGTATAACTGCAAAAGAGTAATTTAAAATTTATATATATTGTCTCTTTAATATGTACCATTAATATAACAAAATTTTTCTTTTGTAGTGAACTGCAACGTAGATTAGCATTGTCAAAATATTCCTTGTGGTTTGACGTGATGTTCAACGGTTATACAGTATGCGAATCTACTTATTTACCAATTGATGACAGTTTCTCAGTCGATGTGAATCAAAAATTTGTTGTTGAAATCCATCAGTGGCCTGATACATTGTCATTGAATATACACTGTGAAAACTTGAGTTCAAAAAATATGTTTACAAAAAATCCCATTGCAGAGCTTTATATACCATTTCCCATGAGGTATTTACTTTACTACTGCTTCGAGACTATAATTTTAATTACATTTTCATATAATTTCAGTAATACTACATTGGACATTGTTGACATGGATTATTTAGAGTTTAGTTGTTTTGGCAATCAAAGTATTCAAAATGCTGGTGTCGGTAGTGGTGTTGACTTCAAAATATTTCCTGAGGATACGGAAACTCAGTGCTTGTATACATCTGGTGAAGTATTATGTAAAACTGGTTGGGGTATGTTTGGCGATAAAATTTTATGTCCGCCTGAAGATTACTTTAACAAACTCTATTCACAGAAGTATGTGTTACGTATTTACTTATAAAAATACAATTTATATTAATATTATTTTTTTTTCATTTAAGTGCTAATCATACGTTGTCAGTTAAAACAGATAAGTTTTTACATTGGATGAACGATTTACATCCTGATCCAAATGATCCGAATAATGTGTCATTTTTTGAAGCTTTAAAAGTATTCAAATTAAATTAATTTTTGTTATTTGGTTATAAAGGAATTAAAAAATATTAATTTTTATTTATAGAGTGTTGATGAAGAAACGGTTTGTAATATGAAGACAAAATTTAGTGTTAATATTTATAAAAAAATGTTAGAATTTTGTTCCGAAGAAGAACTAGACTCTAATCCTAGATTGAAATTGTTGAAATTACGTGACCGTGGAGAAATTGAATTTAGAACAGCCAAAGCTGTTCCATTAAAAGAGTGGCTTATACCAAAAGATATTTTTAATGTAAGTGTGATGACAAAAAAATCATTTGTACTTATGTTTAAAATAATAATAATTTTAATTTTTTTTTATTAGTAATTTATTTAAATGATATCGTGGTAAACGAATTGTGTGTAACTAATATTAAGTGAATTTATTTTAAGGAATTTGAAAATCGTTTGTCAACTTCTGAGCTTGCATTGGAAGTTGCTGGTCTTGGGCCTTTAGAAACAAGCAGAATTTGGGGACGTTATTCAGTCATTAGACTCTACGACAAGATACTGAAACAGTCCAAGCTAGGTAACAGGAATAAAATAACGAGAGACATCATTATTGAAGAAGCAGTTCCAGACATCGGGTATGTGAATTTTGGAATTATTTGAAACTAATTGAAAAAATATTCATTCAGTAAGCTCAACAATTAAATATTGTGTTATTGTCTGCAGGACATTGGGTTTGACGTTTATGAAAATGTTTCAACCAAAACGTCCATTACGTCCTAGAAGAAAAGAAAGAAAGAAAATCTTAGTCAAAAGCCTATCAGGACAAGAAATCAAAGTAAATTATTATTAATATATATATATATATATTTTTTTTTTTTTTAATGAATTAAATTTTATGTAAGATTGTTGTAAATGTAATGAGAGCTTTTGAGGTACCCGTGAGAAAAAATTCTGATATGATGATGGGGGATATAGCAATGGTTCCAGTTCAACCATTTATCGAAGTATCTTTCAATAATCATACAAGTAGGACGACTACTGCTGAGGGCTCCAATCCGACATGGAATCAAGATTTACAGTTAACAGTGAGGTCAGATTTTCCTCTGTAATTAAAATATTTCTATTTCAAATGTACAATTTATAAATAAGAAATCTTTTACAAATCTTTTTGTGCAATATATTGTGATTTCAAATAATTTGACATTTGGGTAGTGTTCATGTTTTTAATTTTCTAAAAAGTTGTAGTTATATATACTGAAATTATTATATTATTCAGTTTATAAATAATTTGTTCATTGTTATGAGATTGAAAAAAGAAAATTATTTTAATGTGTCGTAATCATTACATAAAACTGAAGGTATAAAAATGTAATATTTTTTTAATGTACACATTTTTCCATATAAAAAAATAATTTTTATATTAGTTAATTTTTTTATTATATTTATTATTTTGCTATATGCTATATATTTAAAAATATTAGTAATTAATAATATTAAAAAGTTTACTAGAATTAATTATTTCCTTTTATACACGGGCAGAGTAATCGAGCTTCGTGTTTCTACATTTGTGTAATTTTATTTTTTTGTTACAATGTATTTAATGGGAATAGTACTATAAAAAATAATTATAGATTTCATATATGAAAGACTACATTTTGTAAAAAAAAATGCAAAAATTATTATTTATAATGCAATAATATTTACATATTGTTATATCGTTATTTAGGTAGGAGGAAAACATTTTATTGTTTTTATAATTTAAGTAATTATTTTTTCACAGGTCAAATTCTGTTGATTTTTGCCCTAACGAGGTTCAGTCTATTAATGACTGTATACATATAAATATGTATGATGAAATTGTGATCGATATATTGGAAGACGATAGAACCCGAGAAACGAATATACATAAACGTTTCGAGAGGCATTGGTTAGGTAGCTGTTTGATACCGATATCGGCTTTATTCAACAATCCTCAAGTTAGTGAATATACTTAATATATTTTATTTTTGCTTATTAGTACTATTTAAAAACAACTTTACATGATCTTTCATTATTTATCGAATAATAATTATCGTAATTTTCTTTGTGTCAATTATTGTTAATGATAAATATTTTCCTTCGTGAAATATTATACAAAACTCGTTTCGCAACGATTGTTGAAATTAGAATGTATATTTTTTATGTAAATACATTTTGTTAATTTCTGTGTGATTGTGGTCTCGCAAATTAATTGTTTGTAAGAAATAATTTAACAAACATTATAATTTATACGTTTCCAGTTTAATATTATACAAAGTAAAACAAATCATCCCAATTAAATGTATATTGACCAAAGTGCTAAAGTGAATTTGAATTGACTAACTCACTTCGTCTTCAGTAACATTATATAATATTTAATGACATTATAGGGGTTTGGTACATAACAAATAATTTGAAATAATTTAAGAAATCTTACCCAAATAAGCAATTAAAAGTGTGTATTTTGGTAAAGATAAGTTTTAATGGGTTCAATAAAATAAATATACATGTTTTTTATTTCATAAAAATTAATGTTTGATTTGTATTGGTTTTTTATAAGAGTTTTTTTTAACGATAATATTAAATTTAAAATTTAGTAGATCATTTATCAAATAAGTTTATAATAATTGTTATTATATAAACACTTTATTTTATCACTTACTAAAGAAATGTTGTTATAGCTCTAGTAGTTTAGTTATTTATCGAACAGAAGTTTAAGGAGTGTCCTTTATTTGTTCTATTGATTGTTATGTATTTGTGTATTAATGTATGTATCAGTGTTTGTACACGAAACACTACATTTTTCAATATTGTTCTATTATATCATATCGCGTTTTAATTTATTTTTAGACTGAAGGAATATTTCAAATGAACACGCCTAGACATCTTTTAGGATATGAAAGACTCGTATCAAACTCTGAAAGTTCTCATTATAGGAATTCGACATTTCTGAGTTTATTCATTATGGTTCAACCTCCATTACATCCTCCTGAACCTATCAAGGTAATTATTTTTAATTCTTATTTATTTATATATATTTTAATAATAATAATAATAATAATAATAATAATAATAATAATGAAGTTAAGTCATGTTAACATATAAACTATAGAATTAATTTAAGACTTGATTTCATAAAATGTATATGAAAATAAAAAATAAAATTGTATAATAAAATAAATTCTACAGCTTAAACAAAGTTTCGGTTACTAGAATAAAACAAAAATTGTTATAACCTACCTTTCCCTTCATCAAACAAAAAAAAAGATTTAAAACTTGGTAATATTCACAGTTGAGCTATATTAATTTTGAAGTTTATATAATAGGAAAAAAAAATTAAATAAATTTTCATATTGCGTGTGTGTGTGTGATATTAGTTGTATATGATATCATGAAACATCAAATTGTGATATTGATGAATTAATTGTGAACGACTTGTTAGAAAATATATGCTGCAGGATTTGTTTATTGCAAAATGTATTGTGATCAAGTCAAATACACTTGAGTTATTTATTTTTTTATTTGTGGCCTACAGGAAAAGCTGGACTGCAGTGAACTACATAATTTCGAAAGGTATCTGGAGTATTGGTCGGCTGAGGGGGCAAAACAGTTTCCCCAGAGGCCTGTGAAGACATTGGTGATACATTGCAGTGGTAAATCCGTTTGCGTAACAAGATTCTTTAGGCCATTACCACTCCCGAGTACGAACTAATAAATGATGTCGCGTTTACGTCTCTCAATATGTATTTATTTTTAGCAATTTCTGAGGACGTGCCAAATATCACTGCCGAAATGCTCGCCAGGTTTGTGTCACTCATACCGGTTGTTAACACTAACGTTTCACTCATCGGCTGTTTCGATGTCTGGTTGACCGGAGACGTAAGTTAGTTGAGCGCGCTTAGCCTATCATTTTTATCGATAAAAAATAGTCTCAATATCAAATATTATTACTATATTTCTTTCTGCCTTTATTCCACATAAGTAAGATCAGCTACTCTTATTTTTGTCCTCTACATTCGTAACAATCTCTTTGTCTACTTCGCAAACTTTCCTATCGTCATTGACCTCGAACCACTTTCTCTTTGATCTATCTCTGTCTCGTAATGAGTAAATCACTTACTCCTTCTTAATTAACTCGTTTAAAGATTGAAAATATTATATAATAATTGGAAAAAATCACATTATTTTTTTAAATATTTTTTTATAATAGCTCTCGTGAATGATTAATAACATTTAAATATTAATAAAATCAACATTTTCTCGGGTTTGGTAAATTGCATCCCTGATATTTTGAATGGTATAACAAACTTCGATTTAATGTTTAAAATAAGAGTAATTTTTTTCTTTTTTTTCTGAAAATATTTTTAATTTTATCCATTATACTTTGAAGTCAGTTTATGTTGAAGTCACTTTGAATGTCGGTTTATAATAATCGTAACAGTTTAATAGTTTATACACGATTTATGAACTGTTAATTGAGAACCGTTGTAGTTCAATTTAAGTGTTTTAGTTCAAATTTTAATTGAATATTTCAAAAAAATATTTTATAGTTCTAAATTGTGTTAAAAATGTGTGATCGCACTGATGGAAATTAAATGGTTCAGATAAATGTTTGAGTATTATGTTCAGTTCAGGGCAGTGGCGATTATACATGATGTTTAAGAGTAAAAATGGTGTGTGGAAAATGGAGTCAACTCCCTCTACCAATGAAATATCCACATCAAAGAATAATAACAAAGAAAAATTGTATCTATTTTATAAATCCGTATTGAATATTTTTAAAAAATAAATTTATTTCAATTTAATATTTTGTTATACATTTTTTTTTTTTTTTAGTGTATATTTATACGTTGTAAAATATTTTTTTATTGCGTTCTAACTATAATTTTTACTTTGTAGTAATCCATCTCATATTTTATGATTTCAGCAACTTTTGGGCTTGCTGTTTGGTGGCGGTTCGGGCGTTGACCACGGTATTTTGCTTTGCTGTTACTTTATGAAGTTGAACATTAAAGCCTGGTTGTTACTGGGCACCGGAGTGTCACGTGGTGAAGCCGCGTACGTGCTAACTTCGCGCTCGCTTCCAGACAACGCAGCCGTCACAGTGTACGACGTTTGGGATCCTCTCACCGGTCAAAAGTACTCAACGTGTGACAGTTTTACGCCTCTTCACGAAGTGTACTGTTTGATTAATGTGGAAAACGTAAATATCTTCCACAATGTAATCAATAATAATGGATAAATCTTATTCAATCACTTCACAATAATTATTATAGTGTGTCTTTATATTATATTCACGTTTTGTGTGATGTAGAAAACATCCGGATTAAAATAAAAAAATTTATTATTGAAAATAATTAAACGAATATTATAAAAAAAAACCAACAATTCCTGACAAAGATATTATCAATTTGCCGATAGTTATTCAAACTATAGATAAAAACAATATTTCATATATAAAAATACCAAAAAATTTAATTAGTGTACACATTACTTACCGTATATTTTTTAAATAATTTGTTGAATGTTGTGTATGTATAATAATAACAGATTTATTTATGAGTTGTGTTGAATTTTTTTGTTATTATAGTTATACAAAAGTTTTGTCAATAATAGTTATGGTCTCTTGATTTGGTGTGAATTTCACTGCAGACGATATGTATAGTACAGGAGGACAGATGGAGCATATGCCTAAGATTTCGCACTTTTCTGAGTCTCACGATTAGAAATTCTAAAAAATGTCAAAATCCCAGTTTATAGGGAATAGTAGGATAAATTATATTTTCAGAAGTGTATATTGTTATGTTTTTAGTAAAATAATTGCATATATGCGTATTGTAAATGGTCTTTTCTGTTGCCGTAGGTTAGGTTAGTAGTATAATGTTTTTGATAAATCCAGAAATAGTGATGATGAAGATCTGATGAAAAATTACTAAACAACTAGCTACTAGCATCAGTCCGGTGTTTATTAAGCGTTCCGGTATAATCTTAAACGGAAAAGTGTATAGTATAAGTAATATTATAATATGTTATAATATCAACGTTCCTGGTTATTTATTTAACATAGTGATTATAAATTTACAACTAAATGTATAATATTTGATATTGCAGATAATTAGTAGAAAAAAGAATCCGTTTTCTTTTCTTTTTATTTTTATATAAATGTTATGTTTACGTTTTGCCCGTTTGCCGTTTATCAAATGGGGAGGGGAGAGTGTTGGAGCCTTCAAGAATTCCTCCTTACCCCTCGTACAAGCCTATGACCGCGATGATCTATATATAATCGCGTTTGCGTTGCAGATCTGGCTTAACATACAGTATGAAAAATCGGTGACGAGGACTCGCTGGGATGTGACGCAGGGCCGAGATTGGAATCCGGCTTTCGGCAGATACCAGGCAGCGCCCACCGCAGCCGGTTCCGTGCAGCCGGACACGGTGGATTATACGCAGCCGGCTATCGCGGACGCTCGTCTGCTGCAGGACAAGCTGGAGACCACGCTGCGGACCGCGCTAATGAAGTGGAGAGTCAAGTCCAAGACCGTCTGGAACAGATATTGTATATCGGTGCTGCGAAAAATCCTACCGCATTTGGAGAAGGAGACTTGGAACAAGAACAACACTGTGGAAAACGGCTATTTGGCCGAGTTACAACACTTGCTCGTTTCTCACAAGGTACATTTTGAAATGGGTAAACTTTTAAATTGCGGATGACACTTTTTCGTGTAGACGCTCGGATAGTGTTGACGAGACGTTCCGGGTGGTAAACCCAAGTAGTTTCATAGTATTCTCTATTCGACACGTTTTTCTATTCATTTCCCAACAAGTTTTTCTCGTGCACACCTATATTATAAACATATAGATAATATAAATGCGCTCAGAATAGTTTTTTCAAATACAACGGTTTATTCATCGGATTCAAAATCAAAATAACACTACAACTCTAAAACGTCTGTCCGAATAATTCTGTTCTGCACTTTATGAGCCGATATTATGAATAGCGTCCGCGGCGCTACTTTTTTTCTTTTTTTTCTTTTTGATTTGAAACGTTTCACGCGGTTCCAGTGAAATTGTATCGTTACAGTATTACACCACTAATCGAATTTTCCTGCTCACATGTTGTAGATGTCCGGGTTTCCCATTAACAGACCGTACAGTAACACCGAAGTCTTGGTGGACGCGATAAAATCTACTGGCATGCACTTGAACGAAAATCCTCAGGTGGAATTCGCTCTAGCCGTTTACGTCCACCCGTACCCGAATCAAGTGCTGTCCGTTTGGATATATTTGGCGTCGTTACAGCCCAGACGTTAACTCGGACGGTTATTATTCGCGTGGTTAAAATAATACAGTAGGTAATAAAATTAAGTTCGCGGCGAGATTGTAAGCGGGGCATATGCGGGTAACCAGAAGTGAGTCCAACTGTATAAAAAAATATTTATACACGGTCTATGCGTTCAGTTTTCGATAATCGACACATAAGTAAATGAAAAAAAAAAATCTTAAAAATCGCCATCTACAATTGACCGCAGTCAGATTGTTTTTGAAAGTAAATTCTTTAAATTGATTGTCTTTAAATTTAACTCAACATAAAAAAAAAAGATGGTATTTTCAATCCGTTTTCTGTTGCCTTAGCCTATAACTATAATAATAACGTTTAAAAAAAAAACATCGGGATTTTAAAATCGTCATTTATTTATTTAGGGTTATAGCTCAGGGCTCCCTAACGAACAGGGGTCCCGAAAAAATTTGGGATTGTCATTTTTTTTTTAAATTATGGCACAATTTTTATAAATTTAATAAATAACTACAACATTAAATAACAGTTATTTACATTAAATATTTTTATAAAATATTTATCGATATAATAATAATAAGTATAAATTTCAATGCATTTTTAATTGATTTAAAGTTCTCTACCTAAATTTTTTTTGTTGCATCATTAAATGTAAATATACGTTATACATATATATAAGAATATTATTATTATTATTATTATTAAAGATGTGTTACGGCGTATTTTATTTATTGAAATCGGTTCGTAATTAATTGAGCAAAACGTTTTTCGTGATTATTATATTCGTACGTGTTCGACGTAATGGACGTGTATATTATATATATTTTATTATATCGTTTATCGTTCACGTGCCGAGCATCATAAAAGATACGCTTCGCGGCGAAAATCCTATAAAATATATTAATTTTAAATTGCACGCACGCAGAGTGGTATAAAATAATAATGTACGTTGTTATAGACTTGTACGCCACTGAAATCCTCCGCCCAAAAGCTCTTCGTCGTGCCTGTAAAATATATAAAACCTATATCCTATAAGAGGACGTCTTGCCGCCGATGACTTTTCTGTAGTAGAAACGCGAAAAACAAAAAAAAAAAGTACTCTTCAGAGTGATTTAGAAGAAAAAACACATATTACAAAAAAAAGATAGATGACCTATTTTTTAAAAGGAAACCCATATAAGTTTTTGTTTTATTTTCAAGATCAGTCAGAAAAATAGTTATAGAAATTGAAAAGAGTAAAAAAAATCGTGTATTTTGCTATTCATTGTACCATCGCTATAATATATGCAATTTTAAATTATGCCGTTAAATAGTTTTTCCATGAATTTCGTCTTTTATTCCATGTCTGGGAACGTTTACTGTACCGTGTTTTTTTTAGCTGACCATGCCTATTTACTTGAGTGATGATTCTTTCGGTGATGAACGGAGTTCAAAATATTTTTATATAAACTGAATTTTTTTTTATATTTTAATTTTTATTTACAAAAATTACACAATCTATACATATGTGTGGTACAATAAGAATAAGGGCTATTTTATTATTAACATGGCTTGCTCGACGTGCGGGAAGAATCTTCCAATGAAGACACTTCGGTGTGAATTAAAAGTTATTTGTTATCTTTTTTTTATTTGTGAAATCTCGGGGCTATTGTTTCTTAAATCTTCTGGGAGTGTTTCCAGGGATAGAAGATTTTGAACAAGGGGGTTGGTGTGATTTTGAAGGTGGTTTTTAAATTTGGAGTAGTGTAGCTTGATTGATTCAGTGACTTTAGAATGTGGAGAGTGGAGTATGGAGGGTGTGATTTGAGATGCATTTGTTATTAGTCTGAGAATTTTTGATTGAAATATTTGGATTTTTTGAGTGTTAGTTTTTTTGGCGGAGCCCCAGAGTTGAATACCATGTTATGGTTTGAGAAGATAGAGTCGTTTATTTGTGTTGTTCGAACGTGTTTAGCCCATGTTAAGCGTTTATCGAATTTCAGGCCTGTGTATTTGGCTGTGTCGGAGTTTGGAATTGGTTCGTCGTTTATGTATACTGGTGAAGGGTGACCGGGACGGAGTGCAAACCGTGCAAACTCATTCAACATTATCAATAATAATTGTTTTACTCATAACGTCATTCAACAATTTTCGAAACGATTAGACAAACATAATAAGATATTTTATTACAATAACGTGTAATGACTACGGCTTTTATTATATAATACCTGTATGCATGCATATTATGTAGTGTGATAGACTGTATATATATATTATTTTTTTCGTGCCACAATACTAATATAGTTATAAAATGTTAGAAAAAATAAACACTAAGACACTATAATGTATTATAATGTGCTATACGAAACGTAGAAACTATTTCAATATCTATAAACATATTGATATTATATAATAATATATATATATATATTTATAGATATTTGTTGTATTCGTATAGACCATATAAATAAAACACGAAAAACGTTAAGTATTAATGTTATAAATAAATAATAATAAAAAAAACCATCAAATGATATAATATTAAAATATACGCGTGCGCGGTATCGTTATAATTATTAAATTGTATAATGCATATAATAATATTGTTGTGTGTACGGTTACCGCGCGCGCGAGCTAAAAAATATAAAATCGTTAAAAAAAATATTTGAAATTTACGAAATGAAAATAATTATTATAAAATGTTCGATATACCTATCTATATGAATAGTATAATAATAAATTTAAAATAAAATAAAGAAAATAAATAATAATCATTGCGACGCCCGTTTCGACGCCGCATTACAGCACGTGGAGGTTTTCGCAGTTTTTCATTTTCGTGTCTTCCTTGCCGAACACCCAAGTGAACATCTGTCTGGCTTTCAGGCTGGCTTTTAAGAAGTTCCGATTCTTGTACCAATGGTCGTGCCCTTCGCCGGTGTCGGCCTGCTTCAGTCTGATTTGCGTGAGAATGCCCACCAGCAGCTCGTCCACGTTGTGATTAATGCCCACTGACACTTCGATGTACTTGGCCCTGTACGTGCACGCCAAGTACCTGCCCTCTGCTCGTGTCCGAGAAACAAAAACATATTATATACACACGATTTTGCATTATCATTGCGACTTGACTATAATCATACATCCCTATAATACGCACAGATTAACTATACTCGGACTATAATTCCTTCAGATCTTATAAAACGTCGCGATACAAGACCAATATGAAGTCCCTGCAGAGAGTTAGCAATGCAATGGCTATAGAGCGTATTGCGGACGACGAGTGAGGATGAGTGTGTGCGC
This sequence comes from Chaetogeoica ovagalla, assembly GCA_032441825.1. Taxonomy (NCBI): domain Eukaryota; kingdom Metazoa; phylum Arthropoda; class Insecta; order Hemiptera; family Aphididae; genus Chaetogeoica; species Chaetogeoica ovagalla. The sequence continues at coordinate 9,863,219 of CM063738.1, forward strand.
GCGGGTTCGAAACGAATACATCGTTTTAGTGGACGAATAATGCAAAATATTTCGTTCTACAATAATAATAATATTCTAGTCTATTTTTTGCACACACACACACACACACACACTATCCTCAAAACGTGAAAATATTGTAACAAATATGCAATATATACTTGAAAAATTCTTACTTTTCTTATATATAAATATATTTAGATTTTTGGAAAAATTATGGCTGCCGATTAATGAAATATTCTCACAATAATACCTATTCGAAAGATCGAAACGTTTTTGTTGGAGCGTTTGTTCGAATTCCAAAAATATATATACATGGATTTACATATATACAAACTATAGTCATATGTAATACGTAAATATTGTTTATTTTACTATATGTATTTGATTTGAACACGTTTGAAGGGCAGGCGCATAAATATCTGCAGGTGTCGTACTACATCTTCTTGTAGTCGACAATAATTGTTTTACCTTTTGCATGATTGTGATGGACTTTATAAGACGAAAAAAAATTCGAAACGATTTTTGCCGAAAGTTGAAATGAAGCCTTTACAGTGTAGTTCGAAAACGATAATCACCGTAAATGGTTAAAAACATGGATAAAAAGAAAACATATTCAAACAAATCTTTCTCGTTATTATTATATTATCTACTCGCAGTGTTTCATCTCGCGGTTAGGTTTTTTTTTTAATACGGAAACTGTGGCGATTTCATGTGTTAGACACTCATAGAGTTTTAGGTCCATTTTTCGGTACACAAAATAGATATTATTTATTATACGAGATTACGGGAAAACACTGTACTTATCGTCTAAATAACGAATCCGTCTGTAATTTCATAATCAGAAGTTGAATCGCGTGGACACTTTCGCCGACGCGACCGTGAAATTCATCGAAATCGTCAGTAAAATTCAACGAGTCATTCAATGAAACGCTTATGAAAACCAGTTAACTAGCTATCGTCCCAGTACCTACAACCGTCGAGACACGATGCAATGAATCGAAGGGATTGTTTGACAATTTTTTGGGAATATATTCGTACCGCGTTTTTTTTTTTTTTTTTAAATTCGACGTTCAATCAACGGAAATTTAATTATTGTAAATTCGGTATTTTTTTACGAAGTGGTAAATAATTTTGTAACAATACCGATAGAAAAGAAGGAAAAAAATTGTTTTTTTTTTTTTTTTTTTATGCGATTCGAAGGGATGGGGTCGGGGCATTATCACTAGGTTTGCGCCATCGGTACCGCGTAAATATTAATTTATTTAAATAGAAATTTCGAATCGATATTAACTATTTATGTTATTGTATTGCTCGAAAGCGCGTTAAAAACGAGATATTATTATAACGTTACGATCAGCAGCGTAGGGCAACCGCGTTAGCGTAGTATCCAAATATTTATTTCGATTCCCCCAGAGAGACGTGTGTACACACTGTTGTGTAACCCACCACTGGATTATATTTCTCGTAAATTGTTTTTTTTTTTTTTTTTTTTATTCGAAAAATACGAGCGCGTAGGTATGTTTTTTTTCAAAAAAAAAAAAAAAATACAAATATATTCCTACAAATATTTATGCGTCTAACTGCTGCTGCGCCGCGGCCATCGTGTACTTTTTATACGCGCGCAGCAAGACCGTAGCAAACGAATATTGCGTCCGGGAGCAAAAACTCAAAATCTTCGCTTTTTATTGGTTTCAACGCAGAACCAATAGAGCATTAATATATTTTTTAATTTGAATGAATATTCGTCGAAAACAATCGAAAATAAATATATTATTATATACGTTAATTTTTTAAATTTTGCGCTCTTCGATATTTTGCGTCCGCGGGGGTACAGACGCTTTTCGTTCCCTCTTCGCCGCAAATACGCCTCTGGACGCAAATACACGAGTAAATCATGTACTGAAGAGAGTGTGTCGACATTTTATTATTTCGGCCATTTTACGAATGAGTTTTACGCGAATTCTTATTATTATTTTTTTTTTTACGGTAAAAACAATCGATTTTGTACCAGCCACACTGTTATCAAATACACTTATTTTCTATAAGTCCTTAAAAAAAAAGTTATATTTTAATAAATAAAAATAAATCTGTAAACAAAGAGTAACAAAATAACGTAGCTATAATTACTATTTAATTGAGTGTTTAATTTGTTTTTAAAACTTACCGTAAAATATAAAATACGTTAATAATAGCGAATTATTATTATTAAATTTTTTTTTAATGTAAAGAATTTGTTTTCGAAAATATTGATTTATACTGCGTCTAGTCCGGTGCCTTTTAACGTTTAATAAAGGCTGTATACATATAACGATGATGGACAATTTATTGTAACATCGTAGTGGTACTTGAATAATTTTTTCATAATAGATTTCATTTTGAAAACGTCCCCTGTGTCCGTAAAAACAGATTATTATAGTGATGGCTAGTAACGATGTTATCAATCGTCCATATCAATAATTGTGTTCATATACGACTGTTGTAATTGACCATAGTGAATTCCATAATGATGTTCGAGTATACATTAAACATAAAACTTGGGTAATTTGTAAATGAAAAAGGAAAGACAAAAGCGCCAGAGTTTGAAGAAAATAGTAAAGACTGAAGAGAAGTTTTCCTACACATAAATTTCGAAAATCGTAAAAATCAATTTTATCAAAAAAAAAAAAAAAAAAAAATAAAATAATTTTCTGCAAAATTCATTAGTTCCGTGTGCAGTTAGTACATACATCGATATATTGTTATAATAAAATCTAGCCGAGCCATTAATCATGATTCCTACGTTACATTATCGTATTCATTAATTATAATAACCTACAAGCGTCCCTCGGAAGAGTTTTTCGAATACAATAATTTATCATTGCTTTCAAATTCAAAATAATACGATTCGTCTAAAATCTCTGTCTTATACAATGTCCCGCACTCGAACCCCGTCATCCACGGATCACTCTATGTAGCACCAACTTATTTTATTTTCAAAATGTTCAGATCGTTTGATTCAAATTCATAATGCATATATATATATATTCTTTTTTTTGTAAAATGTAAGTAATATTAAACAGTGAAAATGATTTTAGCGGTGAATCATTTCTTCTTCCATATGGACAGAATTTTTTTTCCTCATCGCCGCGATATACGTCGAATAAACGTTTCGTTAACCGTATATTTAGATACGTTTTGAGCGTGGTAAAAAGATCAATTTTTTGTCTTTGTCCACGCGTAGTGGATTGATTTCCGTAGTGGCGGAGATTTGAATTTGTCGAGTAATTTTAAGTTACCTAAAATCGAGTGTTTAATTTTTGCTTTGTATTTTCTTGTCAATCGTCACATATCATTCAAACATCGGTCAGTTGTGAATATTGGAAGCGACGAGATGGAAAAAAAATTGATTTTTTTACCGTTTAAAGTTCACCACTATAATACATAAGAACTACTTTAAACTCACATAATCTATGTTCTTTTGCATTAATTATTTACGCATATACGGAGAGAAAACGAAATTTTCGCACGTCGTATTTATAATACATTTATGACAACGTACAATATTATTGCGCGCGATAATATTATATGGATGTTGTTCGTGTGAAAAATAAATCGTGTCAAACTATTGCACTATATAATATCTATAAAAAAATAAATAACATAGTTAATTGTCGAGATTTTTCGACATTATAGCGTATAAACACACTGCTGTTTACAGGGTTAAATGTAAAACTCTCATTACCAATTAATTGCCTTTTAAAAGTTTTGTAAATGAGATTTAAAAACAAAGAAAAAATAATTAAAAAAAAAAAAATCCCGTTCTGTAGATATTTATAACGCGTATTTTAAAGCTACAGTGTCAAAATAATTTAAATTCGAGTTGATATATATATAATTATATAGTTTGTTATTTGAAATTTATTGGCTCGTTCCGAAGAGTAAACAAATGTACTTTAATATATTAAACTCGTTATAGTAATGCAAATTATATAGTCAATGAATAATTACAATTTTAATTTAACTTTTACACTGTTTGTGGTGAGTGTATGTATATATATATATATATATGTATAATTAAGGAAAAAAATGTTTTGGACGGATCAAAGTAGATTTACACAAATTCTTGAATAGATTAATAAAGCATTCGCTAATAATAAAAACGAGGTAAAAATTTCGGATGTATAACGCTTAAACGTATGCACTAGCGCGACCCGGTTTGAATCAGTCCAGTCCGGTCCGGTCTGTAAACGAAAATGTTGTGAAACGGCACTCAAAGGCTCGTTTAAAAATTACTTTTAGGACCTTTGATGCCGTCCGGATTGTTTTTTTTTACCACACAAGAATGTTAGTGCGATCATTTGAAAAAATGTCCTTTGTGTATCGAAAGTCATTTTGTCGAAACGCAAAGTAAACCATAGCTACTTTGACAAGCGTCTCGCTGTGGCTGCGCACAGTCAGTTGGCTTTCGTGTACGTTTAAATGAACGTCATAGTCTGGCATTCTTGACTGTAGCGTGGTGCGCTCTTCAATAATACGTCGATTGGTTACTACAGCCATATTGCGTTATTATTAGTCTAAATCACGTACCTTGAGCTGACACTTCTCTGCTCCTGGCCATGTCGACTTTGTTGCCGACCAATATGGCCGGTCTCGATCGTAACATCTCGTGTTCCTTGAGGTTCTTCAAAATTATTTCGGCCGTTTCGAAACTGTTTTTGTCCACCACCGAGAAGATCACCAGGAAAGCGTCCGCGGGTTTGGGCAGCCGATCCTCTTTGATCTAAAAACACGCACGTGGGGAAAAATATCACTGGAATTAAAATAGGCGCATAAACACGAGGGGGCGGGCGGTTTACGTTTTCTCTTTTTTTTTTTTTGAGAGAAATCGAACGGATTACGCACGCGACGAATTAATTAAAACATTAGGTATGGAATGAAACGATTTATTATTTATTTTGTTTTAATGAAAAGTCAAAATAAACGTGTAGACTAAAGAAAATGTTACAAATATAAACATATGTTATACGTGTCAGTATAGACGAAAAAAATAATAAAATAATTATTTTATCGCGTAAATATCACGTGTGAAAGTCCATAAATTTTTGATATTTTATTAAACGATTGGACAAAGAGGTTTCCGACATTTGTAATCGTGAGTAATTTTCCCTTCCTCCCTCCTCAGTAGTGTATAATAAATATTGCACATTATTTCGTACGATATTTCGATTTTTCCCCCCCAATAATTAATAGTGTAGCTTATATAATATAACGCAGGGACAAAGAATTGACTAATTTTTAAACATTTTTCAAGGTGTATCAAATAGTCTATAGTTTGCCTACGATCTGGGTATATTTTAAGAGATTAATTAAACCGGCGACAGTTAAATACATAGAAAAACGTTATACCGATACTTCTCTGTTGTTGATGAACCTCAGTTCGGATTCTTCGCCGTTGAGCATTATGCACACCGACTGCACGGACGACTCGTAATTATCTACAACGAGAAATCGAAAATTACTAATACGCTTTTATAATGTGTGTAAAATGTTTGACAAATTTAGTTTATCCTGACGCTCTCGTACCAAATTATTTTATTAAGAAAAATGTTTAGTTGAGAAAAAAAAATGACCATTTGTAATTCAAAGTGCCACCAGAGCATATATTGTACAAAGAAACAATATAAAATCTTAGAAAAAAAGAAAAGAAAAAATATGGGTAATAATAAATCGGAGCATATCTTGTAATAAATAAAATAATACTATGGTAATTCACAATAAATGTTTTATTATATTAATATTGATTCTTTGATTCAATCTCGAACAGTTTAATCTGGACCATACCAGTCTGTTCTAAAATGTGAATTTTAATTCCAATTTGGGTTTGGCTGATAACATACACGTACATAATATATATATATTCATACTCTGTTGTACATTTTGTTAAAACGCTCTTTAATTTTTTTCCCCTTTTTTTACGAATCCAGTGTATTGCGAAAATTGTACGGGGGATTTTTTTTTTTTTAAAATAATTTTCATTCAAATCGTTTTCCTTTTTCCAAGGGAAATCACTTCCGCACACTGTTAAATATTGCAGCCATCGCGTATTTATTACGACGCCAAATCTCGACGACAACGTCGTTGCGTTCCGTTTTTTTTTTTTTTTAATACGATATTACACGAGATAATATAAATATTATTATTGCAATGTCTCTACATCGTCGTTATACGCGTATTATATTTGTATTTATGTTATTATTATTATTTTTTTTTTTGAAGTTAAGAAAATACATTTCACTGTATCGATTTACAACGATGAGGTTTGTTTTTCTTTTTGTATTTCGTCTTCTGTGAACACTTTTCGTGTTCTGCTCGAATGATCTTTACACGCCATGCATATATATATATTTTTTTTTTTCGGTAGAAAATCCTATCTATATAATATAGTAGCGATATACTGTTTATTTGACACGTTTTTCGATTTTCACCAGCGGTATAATTTTTACTTCGGCGTGATGAAAATTGCAAAACCGACATCACATAGTATTCTTTATACGATTAAAAATAGTAAAATTCGTTAAATTACAATTCTCAAGAGGTCAAAAAAAAACGCAATAATTTAACGGTGTATCGAACGTTTTCTTGATACTTATTTGTTTTCTACGATTTTTCGGAGTTTACGGTATAAATCAAGTGACATTCACTTTAACGCGTGAACTCGGAAGTAATCGTGGGAAATAAACGATCTAAAATGTGTACGATTTTTACCGTCGATGTTCTTCTAATATTCCGTTTAGAAAAAAAAAAAATAGCTATTTCGAATCGTATAAAAACACAAATGATCACCGAATTTATTGATTAAGTATGACAGTTCGAGTAAATTTTTTCTGAGATCAGGATTAAATTTTATAATTTTTATGACTTGTTACGTGTATTTGTTTTTTTTTTTTTTTTTTTTGATATCATTTAATACGTTTTGATAAAACGTCTTATATTTAAAAAAAAAAAAAAGAATATTTCTGCGTACGTAAAGATTATTTCGACGAAATTATAGAGCATAAAAACGTCTTATTTTTATGATTTTAATAATCATAAAATACGATATAATAGAATATATGATTAATTGTTTATTGATTATAAAACCGGTGTTTATTTATTACACAATTTGTATAACATTACAATACACATTTCGCGCATCGCCATTGCATCACATATCGTATGGAATACGAGACGATATGATTTGGCTCGGGAATAATATTGAAAAATACCGAATTTGCGTGTCGAGAAAACTTGAAATTATATCACCGCCGAGTGTCGCTCGGATGAAAATATTTCCATAACCAAAAAAATAAAATATATATATATATATATCTTCCCCAATCGCATCGTTTGTAATATTTCTAAACACTGTTTCCGAATAATTAAACATTACATCGATATTGGTTGTATTGCGCGGTGGTCGTGGTCGATTTAAAATAGAAAAAAAAAAACAACTCGCGCGGTAATTCGTCGGTTTTGTTTTTTTTTGCTTCTCATTAAACAAGACATCAGAAATAAAGGGAAAATGACAACGACGTATGAATATATACGCTTAAAGCAATGTGAGCTCGGAGAGTTAACGACGTGTAAAAATACATCATCGCGTACCAGCTGCGCGCGCGCAGTCGTCGTCGTAAATGGAAATCGCGCGACGTTATATTCGCCGCGGTTCGTTGTATTAAAAACGCGTCGTGTTCTCTCGTTTATTACCATCCGTACGTTTATTGGTATCATTACCCGTCATTTACTAGACGATTCTTCTTTTCCTACACGTATACATTTCCCGGTCAAAACGGCCGCCGTGGAAATTGAAAAGAATCCCGGGCGGTTTTACTTTTCGTTTCCAACCAAACCGTTATCCCGACTGAGAATCGAATGCTCGGGGACACAGTTCTTTTACCGTAGAAAAGAATTTCTTGATCGAACGACGTAATGCGTAATTTTAACCGTTTCTCGTAATAGGACCGACCCGACCACCATTGAAATGACGCGTCGTCAAAGCGAAAAACGTTTTTTCAACGGTTTTTTTCCCCCGTCACACCGACTATAGGAACGCGCAGCGAGGAGACTTGGCCGCAACAGCCGGTTAGGTCGAATCCAACTGTTGTATAACGCTTACGGGATTTACGGCGAAACGGGCTCCGAAGACTTTTGAAAATAAAAAAACCGTACAAAGTAATAAAAAGTAAAATAATAAATGAGTTATTATGAAAAGTACACTAGTATACTACCAGCATGTTTTCCAATGTTTAATCACGTGTACACATTTTAACGTATATTGATTATTCGTGACAAACTAAACGAAAAAGACAAATCAACGGCGTGTTCAATATACCAGTCACCACACTCGGTTATATGTTTACCGACTGAACGATGGAAACGATGTTACGTACGATTGTTATTGCCGACCGTGTGGTCGGTTCTGATTTCAGACGTAGAAGTTACGCGTAAACGACAATTACTTGTTCGAAAAAAAGCCGACGTTTTTCAAGGGGCATTGTTTTTTCCCGGATATTTTAAAAATTAAATAAAAATCCGACGATTCCGAGCACATTCAAATGTATTTTAAAAGTCATCGAAAAATAATATTGTATATAAATAGTATGTTATAAGGTGTAGGCTGCACGTGATTGCTGGAAAACGGTATCGAACGATACGTTCCGGCAAAGCGGAAAAAAGCACTTCTCTTAGTGATTTACAATACATTTAAAGAAAAAAAAAGAGGACGCATTATTTTCGATAGAACCTCATACGCGTTTTGCATTAGACGATATAATGTCGATACGATGAATGCAAAAAAATAATTTTAACTTTTCTGTTAAATTTCTGTCACTATTTTACTGCTGGACGTTAAAAAAAAACCAACATATGAAGTTTGTTTTGAAACACTGTCCTTATAATGGGCGTTCTATTTTTGAAATCACTGTTGCAGTGAAGAGTAATTTTTTTTTCTGTTTTGCGTGAATAGTGGTTTTTTACCGCTGATTTTAATAAAAATCTTATAAGAACCGAACGAAATCATCGAATGTTACAATAAATAAAAAAAAAATAACAACGAAGGAATTTTCTGATATACATTTATATATATATATATATATTTCATATTATTAGGTATTATAAGTAAAAGTAAACTTATATCGTCAGTGATGTAATAATTATAGCAGTGCTCTGTGCTCCCCAGTCGATGTGGGACACGAGAATATTTACACGTATATCATCTCGACGGAAAGGGCTGTTCGTGGTCGGTGACGCGGAAGGGTCGGGAAAATTGTTCGAATGCCGTTTATCGGGGAATCGGCCGCAGCATCCGAGCGAATAATAATATAATAACAAATACAACGAGACGACAACGATAATTTGTATCATTATTATTATTATTATTATTATTATTATTATTATTATGATCATCATCATCATCATCATCATCATCATCGCTCGTCGTGTCGTGCAGATCACGAGCTATTATACAGACAAGGCCAATTCACTCCGGACACCCTTTCGCCTCGATAATAATGCAAACTCCCTCGAGCCCTTTCTCTAATCACTACACGAGATCACGGACCGCATTGTTAAAACCTGTACCACCGGGCCGTTTGAAAAGTTCAATTATATAGTTATGAGACATTTTTAATTTGAAAAGAAAATATTCTTTTTAAAAATTATAATCGAAATCGAACGTCGCGAATTGCAGAATAATAGTGTATGAAACGAATTTTAATTAATATTTTCATATATATATACTCGAGACGCGTTACGCGCTGTAGTTTTCAAATTAATTTCTACCCGAATACGATTTTCTTTTTGACTTTACGTGGAAATTATATTTAACTTTATACGAAATACCATTATATCTAATTGAATTTTTTCCGGGAAAAACAAGTAAAATTTTGCCGAACGCCGTTTAATTATTTTATAAATACGTAAGAAAAAAATAAATCGCGTAGTACTGTGTACTACGGGCATATATTCGTATGCTTGTATTCTGTAAAGGTTACAAAACAAAAGCTGTTATTAATTTTTTTTCAAAACATTTATTTAAGATAATTATTTATCCTCGCGAAAAAATTATTATTAAATAACGATGATTTTAAATCGTATAATTTTGTGCGGAACACTTGAAACGTACAGCGGAGTCCTCCTGAACTTGACGTCGTCTACAATATAGAAAATAATGCGCAATCGTTTTTCAACATAAAGTTTTTCTTCTTTTTACCACTAATTAGACAATTTCAATTTTCAACCGATAATTAGTTACTCATTTCGAGTCAAATAAAATAAATAGAACAAAAATAAATAGATCGATTTTTAATCTCGGGGATATTTTATTATTATTTTTTTTTTTTTGAATAAAATATAATACCCGAGAATTAATTTTGTAAATCATATAGTATTATAATATTACGTCTATTATCGTTGTTTGCAACGTTTATCCGATATAACAGTTTATTTTTGATCTATGCGGCACGAAATTAAATAAGTAATTTTTTTTTTTTTCTTACAACTGTTGTTACAATAAGTGCGTGCGTGTGTTTTTTAGGTTTTGTCGTCAGACACGATTGTTTGTCATACACACGTCATACTCGGTGCGTATAATATAATGTATAGCACACAGTAATGCTGCTGCAGTCACTGTTATAGTATTAAGTTTTTTTTTCTTTCTTATATTTTAAAATCTAGATCGTTTTAATTCACATAACCTATTTTTTTTTTTTTTTTTTTACGAAAAACGATTATCGTTAATACGGAAAAACGTTTTCATTCCGATTTCGATTTTCGTAAGAAAATGCGAAACTATATACGATATATGTATAATGTAACATATACGTCGTAAGTCCCGTATAAACGTTCAAAGCGGCCGTTACAGAAATAGATAGAAAATCTCCACTACAGGAACGAAAAAATAACTTAACCGCGAATAATAAAACCGTTTCTTGCATAATATTATACTCGTATATATATTATTTTCTTTTTAGGAAGAGGATGTATTTTTCGCGGGCCAATTGTTATTCGCGTTATTTATAATCTTCGCGAGAACGTGTATAATATTGTAAATAAAAATGGTAGTAACGTTTGAAATCCTATAATTCACATAATGTTAGCAAAGAAATGATTTTTTTTTTTATTATCGTATTAAACTCTTTATTTGTACATGTAAATTTATTATGTGCATCATCACGTGTCTATTTACAATTTTTTTTTTTTTTTTTTTTTTTAAGAAAAGTGGTCCGTGGCCGAAAAACGCATTTGGAAAACTTCAAACAAACTCTTCCGCGGCTCTTATAAATTATACTCCAATATTTTTAGACACGTTTTTTTTTCTTTATTACGCATAAATGTTTTCCTTAAGAAAAAAAACGATCACTGAGGAGCGACGACGACGACGAGACATCGCCGTGAAAATCCCTTCATAAAACAAGATAACGGGCGTGTTCATTTCAAACAACAACATACAAACCTCTTTGCTTCTCGTAAGCGTTGATGTACTCCGAAGTCATAAACTGACTTATGAGCGCGGTCTTGCCCACTCCCCTCGAGCCCAACAGGGACACCGTGTGGGACGCGATGTCGTCGCAACCGTTCTGTGCCGGCGTCTGCACGTGATATTGCGACCGCTGATGATGGTTCCGGTGGTTGTGGTGGTGATGATCGTTGTTGTGAGTGATCGGCGGAGTGCACTCTTTGCCGGAATCGTCTTCCTGGGCCAGGCTGTTGCTTCTCGACCGACGTTTCCTGAACGAATCGCCTCTGTTCACGATACCTGCGCGAATCGCCATTTGTCGTTTTTAAAATTCGCGCGCGTTACAATCGAGAAAGAAAATCAATGAAATTTATGAGAAAAATATCCGACGAATTTGTCGGTTTATAAAAATAAAAAAACTCGTTAAAAAACGTTTTTCTCCTTCTCGTCCATTAAAATCTCGTTTTTTATCGCGTCGAAATCGCGTTAAAAATATTAACGAATCGCGAAAACACATTAATTGCATTATTTTCACAGCCTGCTGTCAATCGACTGCTACAATGACGAGGTAATAAAATTTAACGAAACGGCATAGTTTTATTATCGTGTTATAACTGTTACAAAATTAATTCGTGTCAAATAGAGAAACGTTTTTTTTTTTTTTTTTTTAGAAGGATTTTACGGTATTCTACAAAAAAACAAAAAAGAAATTCGTTATAATACACACGTTTACACGGTTAGTTTAGGAAAATAAATTATTCGCGATTTTTGTTTAATGGTCATCCGTATGTTTATAAAATGCTAAAGCGTTGGAATGTACGCTTGGAAAAGTATTTATAAAATTAACAATATTTCATTTGAATAAAACGCTAATTGATACCACGTAGTGTTTTTAATAACGTTTATGACTGAAAGCCATACAATTAATTATTCGAAAATCATAAACGATTCGCAGTCGTATTAATCGAAATATAAACTGTGCTATCATTTTCACGAGATTTTAATGATCTGGTCATATTCCGGACGGTTGAGATGAAAGGTAAAAACCTTTAAAAAATAAACGCCTGACTAAATCGCATTATTTCAAAATCGTATTCATGTGTGGCGAATTGAAAAGAAAAGGAAACTTTCGACGATGTCTTCGCGTTTTGCATAATGCTACGATTTTGAATAATTTTCACCTAAAAAAAAAAAAAAAAAAAAAAAAATGTTTTTTCGACGTTTTTGACGCGAACGAATAAAGTATTATAAAAAAAATTTATTACAAGCGTTCGCGTATTATTTGAACGAGAGAGAATAAAAAAAAAACTTTATTCGTTATATTATATAGTAATCGTAACGAGTTACAACGAAAGAGTTAAGCGTGTTTTGCCCTTACCATACGCGTTTATTAATTTTTTTTTTTTTTTTTTGTGATTTTTAACTACGTTGAGCGGTGTACACAGACATTTCGATATGCGTTTTATTGAGGATTTCTGAAATAGTTTATCACGTTTAAATGCCGTATCACAAGCGTATTTATGGGCGTTTGAACCGGATTTAAATCGTTCTCATGACTAGTAGAAAATAATTGATAAATAATTAATTAATATTTAATAAATAATTAAAAATGCCTGTTTTGTTGACGGTTTGAACTACATACAAGGAACTACCGCATACATTATGTTCTGTGATATCTGCGCGATGACGATAATTATTTCGCGCGCACGTAATTTTTTAAAAATATTTTTTTTGTCGTCAGATATTTTTGTGCATTCAAATGATTCTATAAAATAATAATAATAATAATAAAAAAAAACGTATTTTGCGATATTTGTTAATAAAGTGCATTTTTCTTCCTTTCAGCATCATTATAAAACGGATAGAAATGTGAGAGAGAAGCGCCCTCCAAGACTATAAAGTTACCTCGTCCTCGTCACAGCCCATTTGAAAACGTCCGGATACGCCTCTGTGACGTACATGATCACGTCTATTCGTGTTGTACACGTATTTTATTGCATACAACGAGCGTTTTACGCAGACAGCAAATTAGCGTTTCTAGTTGTAATGGGTTAATAACGTATATAAGTCGTCGTCAATTAAATACAAATATCCCATTTTTTCGCGGTTAAGAATGTTTTTACGTAACGCTTTATTATTTCAAGGCCTGTGCGTCGAAATATCCTGAGTATTGCGTTTGAAAAATCATTACGAAAAATTGAAAATCCCAGACACCGATTGACGCGCAAATCAACAGTGAAGACGAGTGACGACTGACCTTTCGAAGTGAAACTGAACGACCTGAGCCTGTACGAGTTCTCGGGTTCTTCGGGTTCCGCGGGCTTTTTGTTATCGCCGGGCGGCGGTGGCACGTCCAAGAACGCTCCGGATTTCCTGTGGTTCGAGTTCACTTTTCTCGATGACGGTTTCCGTCTGAACGCCGTTATCCCTCCGTCTGAAACGTCGCATACGAATATTTTATTTTTAAAACGTCATTCGCGCGTAGTAAAAAAAAAAAAAAAAACAGACGGAGAACACGTGATGTGAACGGGATTCGATATATTCAAATCCTGTTATAGTACCCCGCGGTGGTCGGCTACGGATCAGCGCAGACTAGGGACGTTTGCCAAAGACGTCTCTGGAGAGACATCGCGCGTCTAAATATATTTAAAATCGCGGTCCGACGACGATCGTTTGGTCAGATCCACGACGCTCGTCTCGTGGTTATTTTTTTTTTTTAATAATAATAATAATAATTTCGTAGGAAATTCAGTTTATTCGCGATCGCGATCGGGCTGCAAACGTTCGCGTACACATATCGCGTATAAATAATAATAAGGCGAATCGAAAATCGCGCCCGTTGCCAATATAACCGTGTCTATTTGCGTATTCTTTCAATTTTTCTTTTTATCCTAGTCGAATCCGAATCCTGTGAATAGAAGGTACACCTCTACGCCGATTCAGCCGTGTAAACCGTTGTCGAGACCGCGTATACGATGTAGTTACGTATTATTATGTAAAACGTTAAAATCGACGCGATTTTTTTTTTTTTTTTCGTTAACTTGACGAGATTACTCTTGTGGCTTATGTACTCGAATCGGGAAAATCAAAAGTGTAGAGCTCTGCCAATAACAACGAATAATTAGACTTTTTACAAATAAATTTACTTTAATGAAATTCGAGGATCCTTTAATCGCCATTTTTTACACAGTGAAATTCCCCCCTTAACTTATGTCCCCCTTGGCCCGTTTCCGTAAAAATATAGTTAGAGATAATAGAACAAATAATAGAGGAGTTCCATTCCTCTGCGCGCCTTCCCCTTCACCAAATCGAGTACTGAGTTTATATATTTTTTTTCCCCGTACCAATTAGTTAATTTATTTTTTATATATATTTTTTTTGATATCCAAACACGCGTTTGCGACGAACGCAAAAATGTATGTCGAATATCGGATGCGAGTGTAAAGACTCTTTATATTTCACATAAATAACTGATTGTCGAGAAACAATTAATTTTTTCCGTATAAAAAGAAAAAAAGAATTCAGACGGACGATCGGAAAAGGGAAATGAATTATATTTTATAAACAGAGCTTAACTGATATATTCGAATTTTCGATCAACTCGTTTAGCAGCGGCAAACGTATTATGTTATATGGACGCGGTTTGGAATGAGAAAATAATTTTCCTATAAAGGCGTCGTATATTATATTATATTTTGTATTAGTGTCGGGTGTGTCCTCCGCACGCCCGCTGTATCGGTGAGAGATTATATTTTTGGACATTGCGTCACCCCGCGGCTCATAAAAATTGTTAAATTTCCTACGTTTAAACTGTTACAATTTAATTTAATTGTCGATAATCGTTGGAAATTTTACACGTCCGTCTCTCTTATTTCTATACAAATACGGACGAATATCGTATTGTACGTATTAAATGTAATGAATAATTTTGGTAGTCGGCGACTGCCAGCGGTGGCGGTGGTGGATTCAGAGGGTTTATTCAATGACATTAAAATATGTAAATTTCATTATTCTCACTGTACCGACGTTTAATTCGCAGCCGGAAAATATTTTCCGAGGACAGGAGGAATATAATATATATAATTTTTTTTTTTTATGTTTTTTGGGGCCGTGTACAAACATTTTAATGATTTTATTCGTGTACGTTTTACAGATTTATGGCGGAGCTTTGCCCTTCTCACGTCTGAACATTCCATTTCAATACAATGCCTCTCTATACATTACGCTACAGATGTAATTAAAAACGGCGTTAATTATTTATAGGTAAACATAAACACGTGTATGCATCATATGTAATTAATTAAATATAAAATTACGTTTTTTTGTTCTCACGGTGTTTTTTTTTCTTCTTAAATTTTCAACGAAATCGCCGTACTCATTTATGGTTTTTTCGCAAAATCACGCGGCGTTCGACAAGTTTGAAATTCCGTGTCGAATACGTCAACATAGCCAATACGAATTCTCGCCATTAGGTTTGTATCGCAGCGACGAATTGCAGTAAACCGTTGATTGTGATATTATTCGCATGAGAATTTATCATCATACAGTCGTACAGTCGGTATTTCGTAAAATACGTATATACTTGAAATTTGAACGTTAAATAATAATTGTTTTTGGGCTCGTATACACACACAGTGTTTGAAATCGAATTTTTTCTTATACGTTTTTTTTTTTTTTTATCGTTGTCGTCTCCTTTCCTTCGTCGTCGTGTATTTTAAGGTACACGTATGGCGCGACGACGAGGCTGTGTACGACTCCGGGAGAGGAGAATTAAACAAACATCCGTCGTCGTCGATGATGATTTTGGTACAATGCCATTTGTAAATACACCATCTCGGTTCCCGTGACGTTTGTGTTTTTGTGACGTTCATTATGTCGTCGTAAATATATGGACGCGAGCCTCAGGATTTTTCGACGACGCGATGGATGCACAGCGTTCCAACACGGTGACCGGTTGTCATCTCGGCGCGTCTCCAATTGAACCATCGTCCGATCGATCCCATTCTCCGGTCGTCGTGCGTTCGCAATGTTTTCCATACGATTTTTTCTTTCGAACGAAACGTGCAATTTATAAAAAATAAAAAAATACATATTTTTTTGGTAATTTGAGACCGGGGATTTTTTTTTATTAGTGTCAAACAAATCGGAGAATATTTTTTTCCCGCACTCTGTGTGAAAGTACGTATTTTGGTACTTTTGTACGCGGTAAAAACGTTTTTTTTTTTTTTGCTTTTCTTTCCCAACAGAAATTGTTTTATTCTTCGCAATTCAATTTTCGTACCATAACTATAGTTACGATAACACTGTAAGGATAATCGTCTGTCGTACGATGCGCAGTGGGACAGTCGTAAATAGGTTTTCGTACGGTTTTTATAACAGCACCGTGACAGGGAATCGTCGTCAATAATATTCTTAACCCGCGCACGCCAGGGATTCAGTTCGTTTGATTCGGTTAACGTGCATTATTCCGGTTGTACGGTCTCGTTTACAGTTCGGAAAAGGAGATTTTTCCCGTATACACGCGACGGTCGGTAGACTGGAGAGGATTCTGCGACGCGAACAACCCCGTTGTGTTTTTCTCGTTTGGAACGGAGTACATTATTATAATTCTGTATACTCGGTGAATTGATTAAATAATAGATAGGAATACGCGTTACAGGTATTATTAATGGGTTATAAATTGACATTACGCAATGTAATAATAGTGTACGCGTACAAATCGTATGTTAAAGATTCGATAGAGAATAATCCGGGGAACGGGGCATTTTTTTTTTTTTTTTTTTTATATTAAATATTCGCGAATGTCATCTATCACGGCGATATATTTGACGTTGATATTTTATACTAATGGTGTTTCGGGACCATGTGCACACATATAGAAAATGAGAGGAGACTGTGAATAAAAATACGCGTGCGCGCGACGTCGACGTTTCCACGAGGGAATATCGTATATTATAATTTTTATGCGAGTGGAAAAAATAGTTTAAAAAAAAAAATTTTAGTGATGTTGGGAACCCGGATTTTTTTTAAATCGAACCGAACTCACAACGTGCCCAAACCGAAACGGACTGTTGGATTCAAATATCGAGTCCGAACCGAGACATTCGGCAAAAGTTTAAAGGACTTAAATTTTTCAAAACATTTTAAATGACTAAATACAAATAATGGATTTAAAAAGTGAATCGAATCAGTTAATAATTAATTTTAAAAGTAATAGATTACATATTATACACAACAGAATATTTTTGATTTACACAACATTATGCGTTACAAGTTTACAAATTTTTCAATCCTAACGCTGCGAATAATGTATGTTTTTCGAATTTACCGACTTTACTTTGTGTACTTTTTTCGGCAAAAAAAAAAAAAAAATTACTTTACATCCTAAAAATAGAACAAACTTTATTTAAATAATTTTATCGTTTTCTTTTTTCTGCCCCGACAAATTCTGTTTGAATGTATCTCTTTCCAAATTTCGATGTTCTAACCGAAATATTTTGTGTTCAGTTCAGTTCGAAACATCGCTGAAATTTTCTTTAAAACGAATGGATTTAAACATTTCTCGAGTCGTCGAATAGTTGTGTCCGTACACCGTGATCGTGGGTTGTAATATTTTATTAGTCTGCAGATACGACGACGACGATGACGACGAAGCAGTCACACGACAGTTCGGTGTACAGTATATTATTATTATTATAATGACCGAGTGATATCATGTTCTTAACTTATATATATATATATATATATATATATAATATATGTGTGGTGTGTATTTTGGCGACTATAGTTGACAGAAATTAAAAATTACCCGCGGAAGGATTTTATAGGGATTTCTTGGAACGCGAAAGTCGGTCGCAATAAAATATACGCATTCGGATGTTATAAAATGTATGTAGTAAAGAGAACATAATATACATAAACATTTTAAAATTTTACTGCGAATGTACAAGTAGTATTATGAGTGACAATTTTTATACAATTTTTTTTATGAGAGCTAAAAAAAAAAAACAACTATTCATTTTTACGTTAACGTTAATATCATCATCAGGTTCTTTCGAATCGATGTCGCTATAACGTAGTTTTTAACGAACGATATTTATATAAACATATGCGCTTTGATTTAATCGCGCATATTTTATACATATTTTAAGAATATTGTTTTTTTGAAATTGATGGTTATAATAAAACTAAATTCCCCTCTAACTACACCTCGCATATTTATTTGTGAGTTTCAAAGGATACATACGAATAGGAATGTACGATTTTCATATTTTCGTTTTCTCTCTCTCTCTCTCTCTTCGCATTTGTGATTTAATGCAAAAAAAACCCCCCCCCCCCGTTGTTAATAATAATTGTACGACGCTCACGACGTAACGCCAAATTTACTTTGCGTATAATTAAAAACAGATGTGTTTTTTTTTAGGTTGTAGTCATTTAAAAAAATATCGTCATTAATTTCCATAGAGTATTTTTGGTACTATTTTTTATTTCCAAAGACCGTTGGTAACGTACGAGTTCTATCGAATTGCGCGATTTCTTCGAGTCAAGCTTTTTACACGACATATAATACGCCGAATAAGCGGCGGTGTGCGACGTTGTTAAAACACTTGGTTACGATCAGATGACATCGATTTCAAAAGTGCTTGGCGACAAGAGTTTTAACATTTATGAGAAATTCATTCGATCTTGTAATCAATGACGGCCGCAAGTATGGGGAGGCCTTTGAGTGATATTCCGAGAAGAAATATTAAAATAACGGATCGATTAAATATCTCGATCACAATGTCATACGATAATAATTATACCACTCGGATTCCGATAAATTAAAAGTAATATTGTAGCGCTAGAAAAAGATAAATTGATCGGAAAAGTGACGTAGTTATATGTCAAAGAGAGAAAGAGAAAGTAAAAAATGAAATTAATCAAATTATGATTTGCAAATTAATAGATACAGGAACGAATGTTTTAATTAATTCTCCTGGTCATCTGTTGTTTAAATGTAAATCGTCAAAAGGCATTTCCGAATCAACGACTGAAAATACCGTCTCGATCAATTTGAAAATTACAACGCAGTTATTTCCTCAATTGTCATCGATGTAAATGTAAAAAACAATCGATGTCTTAGTCTTGGTTCATTATTTTTGTCAATTTTTCTTATTTTTCGATAAATTGTAATTATAACGATATGTACATATTTTTTTTTTAACAGACATAATAAAATTTCAATTGAAAAAAAATTATACTTCTGTGACTAGTAAAGTAAGCCGAGTTATAAGGTGTTAGGCAAGTGTAATGTGTTATTTATTAAATATTATTAAAATATTTTGAGGGCTCATTTTTATTTTATTTTTTTTTTTTTTTTGGTGGCGGGAGGAGGAGGCGAGCTAAATTTTCGGGTTATGCCATTATACGTATAAAACCATATATTATATACATATGGAATAAATATTGAACGCTCAAATTACACGTTATAGTGTATGATTAAGCTCGAAAATTATATCTCTGCACTTAAAAACTTAGGTGTTGTCGGCGTATATAACTACTGGGTTAGACTGTAGCTCGACTTATAGCCACGGTCGTCGTCGTGTTTTGAGTTGATTAAATCTACGGTTAACCATTTAAACTTTAGAGTAGATATATCTCAATATAGATACACTACATAGACACGCGTATATGCGATTCTGGGAGTTTACTGACCCCACTCGTTGAACATTTTGTGTAATGTACACACACACACACACACACCTACTACTAATTTATATACCTGTATACAGTAAGTAAACGTGAGTATACCGCAGTGCTCAAATCGAGTGTATACATATCATAAGTTTATACACTAAAGTATATGTAGTATGTACGTATAGCTACAGTTTTTGTAATTTGAAATCCCATCGGAAACGAGTTCCGAGTGAACAGAAATCCGAGAAAAGTGGAAAACTCACGCGCGTTTCTATAATATCGATTTACTCGTATGTACACGGCCGCAATCCAATACTTGTTAACGATTATGTAGTCTTCAAATATACTTTTCCTTCTTAGACTCACACTCATCCCAACTTCATCCTTCGACCATCAAGATTCCGTACCTTTTTTATGCACTCAAACAAGCTATCTTCATATCGCATTCAATCTATCAACTTCTTCTTCGGTTTTCCTCCTCCTCTATTCGCTTCTATGTTCATTTCCATAACGCCGGTTTTCACAACAGCTCTGAATCGTCTTTTCGTCTAACAAGTCCGAACCATCTCAACCTATTCTCTCGCGTTTTCTGCCACTCCTACTCTACCGCTTACGTATATTAATTTCTAATTCTATCATTCTTGGTTACATTCAATTACTTGGCATTCTCATTTGCACTACGCTCATCTTCTGTTTCGTCAACTGCTCAACATTACTGTAATCACTAATGTCTTATAAAAACTACCTTTGGATCTTATTGACGTCTAGCTCTTGTCATACAAAACACGCGGCACTTCTCTTCATTTCATCCGTCCCCTAATTCTTAGGGCACTACCCGTTCTGCGCACACGAATCTATCAATCTCACACACTGCATTTATGTGTTATTTCAGTTTAGGCGTAAGGCTGTTCGGTTGTTATTTTTATTTTCAAATTATTATTACTACATCGCTAATTTTCTTATTTAGTTGTTTTTCCAACTGCTGGTATACGCGAATACAAAATATACAACATTCGGATTTTTTCCACAGATTGATCGTATTTTTATATGCTGGTTTAGCATAAAACTCGTTTCACGACATCGCGTATCAGCGCAAAATTGTTTAATTCTATATTTTAACGATTTCGATTTACTGTCACAGGTACGCGTAATATATTATACTATCTACATATTATATATTAGATATAAAGTCAGCCCGCCGCGCCCTTGTCCGTTTGGAAACGTTAAACTTGAAAGGTGCTGAATGGAATTTATTTAAGTTTTCACCAGTGTCTCTCGGAGAGGTTTTATGTACGTATATAATTTATGGCATTTGATAAATGAAAAATTTAAAATTACAATAACTAATGAACGGTTACTACAGTGATGGCCGTTCAAATATAAATTATTATTTGTCGTAATAATTGTTGCAATGTCATAACACTATTGTTTATTTTCATACGTTTTTAAATTAGAATATACAACGACTTCTTTATTAATTGAATATTACAATATTTTGTTTTTTTTTTTTTTTACAAGACGAATTCGTAACAAAATTTTTATTTTTTTTACGAAATAATTCATAAGACATATAGGGCACTTGGTTTTTAATCGGTGCGTTGTTAACGGAATTGTTGGAAGTGTTTGCCGCGCAAATGCGTATTAATTCTAATATTTTTCAATGTACATAAATCCGAAGCCCAAAAATACGATAGTTTTCATGGTCCTGAAAATTTGTTAACATCAAGACGCGTTTTCACGTACTTATATATTTTATACTGTATCGACGAGATTCGTTCGCGCTTTTCGATTTCCGTGGTTATTGCCGTCGTTTAAAACTACACAAATGTGCGTTAATAAATGTAATTTTTATTACGTTATTTATTTACGTTCCTGCAATCCGTTAATAAGAGACGTGTTGTATGTAAGCATAAGTTTATTTTGTCGTAAAATGCCACACAAAAATTATTATTATTATTATTATAATTTTATCGAAATAACCGTTTTCGAATATTGTTGGGTGGAAACGAAAAAGACATAAAAATTATATTTATAAATTTATGTTCACCGTCAATTGCGCGATGTCAATCCGATACGCGTATACACTTTATGTTTTTGTCGCGAAAATAAAACAAACACATGTTTTAAGTTATCACGAACGTTTATATAACGTCGACGTCGATAATATATTTTATGTTTATTGTGTGATGTTAAAAAGAGAATAAAGATTTTTCTTCTATTTTTTTTTTTTTACGAACGCGG
This sequence comes from Chaetogeoica ovagalla, assembly GCA_032441825.1. Classification (NCBI taxonomy): domain Eukaryota; kingdom Metazoa; phylum Arthropoda; class Insecta; order Hemiptera; family Aphididae; genus Chaetogeoica; species Chaetogeoica ovagalla. The sequence goes on from CM063738.1 coordinate 9,885,612, forward strand.
TTAGGTTATCTTTTTTTTCTTTTTACAGAAACGTCGTATATACACTTACACATATAAGAGCGATAAATGTTTTTTTTTACCTATATATATATTCTCCTCGTCGTTTGAACGAAAAAACAAAAAAATAAAATCGTGTCGTAAAAAAAAAAAAAAAGAAATAAAAATCGTTTTCACGTGCCAAAATCCTGTCGTCCGAGAAAAGAGCTATTTAAAAAAAAAAAAAAAAACCGTGTCGCACGCGCGCCCATCGAAAACGGCAAGCAACTATACAATATGTGTGTAACGTGCACTAATGTGTGTATTTGTATTGGTAAGTATATGTTATAATTATATGCATAGCTAACATGTATTCTCCTCTTCGTTAAAACACAAAACGAAACGAAACGCGTCAAAAAAAAAAAAAAAAAAAAAAAATATAAAAAAAAAAAAGAAACGGACATTACGAAATACGCGGAGAGAAGAAAAAAAAAGAAATATTATAACAATGTTTTAAAAGGCGTCTGAAACGTTTTTCTCGTCCGTTGGACTGGAAAAAAACAAAAAAACTTTATTGCCGTAAAAACTAAACGAAACAAAACGCTGCCGCGCCGTAGTCGCTTATCGCCCGAGTTTAATCGAAAACGCGCGAGCGTTTACCCGTTGCGCCGCTCTATTTAAAGGTATTCTTTGCACTCTGTGTGTGTGTATTTCTCGTACCACTTGGCTCGCTGACGCTTTTCTTCCGCCGTGCAACAGGCGTTTTTCACGACGTAGTGAAACGCGGGGGGGTAGGAGATTCCGTGAGGTGTACACGAAAATAATAAAATAATAAGATGGACCGAACGAAGAACGAAAAACGACGATGCCTTTTGTTCGGCATACGAGAATGAAAAACGAATAGACGGGAGTGTTCTAACGAATAGGAAACGGCACTTGGTGACGGATTACACAGTTTTTAATAGCCGAAGGAATGGTGGGAACGAGATCAGTAGGAAGGTGCACGGGACGAGGTACATCGCAGTTGAAACGAACGAATGACGCTTCCCGTCAAAGAGCTCAACGACAGCTGGAAACACGGAGAGAACAATAGTTGTGAATACGTTTTTTTACAAACTGATTTCCTTAGTAGGAGAACGCTTAATTTAATTTTATTTCGGCCCTGACTTCAGGGTTTTGGGCGCGCGAGAGAGAGAGATTACGGATTTTCAAGATAGACACTCGACTTTGGCAGGCCGATCATCACTGGACCGGCGTTTCTTTGCAACCGGTCTGTCGTCAAGCATCCGTAGGTGTGCCGGGAAATGTCGTGATTGTCATTGACAAACATTTTACGGCGGTTCTCTTATTGACGATCACGCGACGCGACTCGTATTATTTTGATAAATAGTGTCGTGTGAAAATTATGTTATAACTGAAGAGCTTGGAAGGAGGCACGATGGTGTGCTTGTCGACCGTTCGATCCGGGAAGAAACGTATAACGAAAGGAAAGACTCGCGCGAATTTCTCGCTAGATTTTTTTTTTTTTTATTTATAATGAGTAACTGTTTTTCCATATCAACACGTTAAATAAACACGCTATGTTGAGTTATTCACTTATTCATATATCTTCAATTACTTTGTATTTAATACGATAATTAAAGCCTAATATAAAAATAGATATTAATTAGCGTCAAGTGTGTCGCGACGACTAAATATGCGTCGGGAATAGCGGTGCGACGTGATGTCAAAAATGGTTACACTAGACTGGGTCAGCTCGTTTATTGAAACGATCGGTTCGACTCGACCTATATTATGGATCGCGGTAACACGGGAGCATACTACTCTGGACCAGCTCGTTGCTTCGGATCTCGCGATTGAAGAGCCCAGTTCGGATGCGCAACGTTCTGTCTGACGCCGCGTAATAGGCATAAATATAATTATGTCGTCCGCGCGGCTCTCTCGAGTAAGCCGTAAAGGCTTGTCATGTGAGCGAGACAGTGTCATGAAATTAGATTTACCCGTACTCTTAGCGTTTTTATGAAAATCTTGCTGACTGGCCGAACGCCGATTAAAACGTGAAATCGTAGAAATACTGTAGTTTTAAAACGAAACTCCGGGGGGGATACGGACACAATAATTACCGGTTTGTATAAAATACGTTTTTACGTATTTTTCGCGTTGGAGAAATCTCGATGGACCGCCGTTATAATATTTTATTAGAAAATAATTTAATATATTTCGTTTGGTCCGAACCGGTGTACCACCGACGCGGTATTAAAACGTATGATGATAATAATAATAATAATAATCGATACGCGCGCACCTTGGGCCATCGATTCGTGCAGCCTTGGATCGCTGTGGCCGCTGCGCACGCTCGTCCGGCTGTCGCTCAGGTATTCGTATTGGGCGCCCGTGGCCGCGGCCACCAGAGCCTTTTTCCGAATGGACCGGCCGCCGCTGGTCCGGGCGCTCTGCGACCGCACGGCCGGTCGGCGGCGCTTGTTGTCCGCGGCCGCCGCACCGCCGACGTGCCTGTGCGGCGGCGGCGTGGACGCGGTGGCCGTCGCGGCGCAGGCCATCAGATGTTCGGTGCTGCCGGGCGGAAAGCCGAACGCGCATATGGACGCCGACCGGCCCTTGTACACGGAGTCCATTAGCAGTGCGTTGTCTTCGGCTGACATCGCGTGTCGCGTCGTCGGGCCCGCGCGATCTGCAAATAATTAAAGAAAGAAAATAATAGAAAAACGCATTCAAAATCCACGTACGTCAGCGCGAATTTCTCCGCGCGGTCAATCCGATAATTCGATCGAAAAACGATCGACACTAAAACGCTTTTGAACTGTTTTCCGTTTGCAGTGCGGGGGGGGGGGCTCACGGCTAAACGGTTGTCGATCTCATCGAACAGCGTCCCCGCTGGTCGCCACTCATTTTATTCTCTCTCAACTTGCCGCCGATCATTTTTTTACTGCTATATGGAAAAAAAAAAGAACTGGAAGACCGCGGATAACGCGGGATCGGGGAAAAGGGATTTAAGTGTAAAACGTTTATGAGAAACGATACGTTAAAATTCGATTTTTTTTTTTTTTTACAATTTATAATTTACCATGTAATACGCTATAAGTATTTCGACTTTTTTTTTTTTTTAAATCTAAACTGACTCTGTAATGTTTTCGGTAAATTGTCTTTATGCGCAAAATTATTATGCGAAACGTGCGCTCATATAATATGATTCAGAACGACATCGAAACTTTGCGTCTTGACGGATAATGGTCACGACGAATATTTTCCGTTAAATCATTAATTATCACCGCGCGTTTGGAAAAATATATTTAAATAAATCCGGCAGTTATTTTTTTTTTAATCGATTTGTCGTTTTTAGTTATCATATAAAAAAAAAACAATTCGTAGCGTGTAAATTTTTGTATTGAATATACAGTTTTTTTTTGTTTCGAAAAACTCTATTGGCATGCCGGGACGGATACGCTTAAAACCCTATAAAATAGTTAACGCGTTTTCTTATAAATACAATGCGAACACGATTCGAATACTTTATCGCTTTAATTGTCCTTCGAAAACGTATATAAAAACGTTTAAATTGTGGAAATTAATTTTGATTTATACGCATTGTGTTCCAGTTTATAACGGATAATTATACAAAGAGTTCGCGTGTTGAAGCTCTATAAAAACTCGAATAAAATGCGCCAAATGACTGATTTAAACAGATCTATATAGGGGGAAAAAGAGTTCTTCCCCATTTGCGATTAGGTTTTTAGATTATATTCGCGCGGAAGTACTAATTTTGTTTTACGCTTTTAAATCAATACAAAGCAGTTACCGTTACGTTTACGGTTTATACTCGCAGGCAGAGTTGTGTGTCTTGTAATGATTGTCGCGACTGTATAAAAGATTCTAATAGGGGTTCGACGCGGTGCACGTACAAGCATCTCTGTTCAGAGACGAATATTAGAATATAAGATATAAACGGTGTTGTTTTGGTTTGAAAATTTTCATCGATGACTTTGAATTTATGGGTTTTACAAGGGAGAAAGGTGAAAAACAATAATAAAAAAATATATAATACGAGACGCGCAAATATTACCGGAGTAAATGAAATATTTAAAATTGCGACGGGTAAATGAAAAAAAAAACCGTTATATTATTTGTGAGATGGACGAATACAACGATACGTATACTGCGACGACACATATAATTTCATCGTGTCGATAAAATTAAAAAAAAAAAACAAAAAAGAAACGATTTAAGATTCAATAAAAACGCACGAAAAGCGTAGAAAAAAAAAATGTTTCATGTGTGTTTATTTTGCGTAGTGTTAATCTAGTCTATTGTAAATTATTTGGGAAAAAAATTCGAAAAAAAAAAATCACAAAACTATACCGAAAAAAAAACCTATTAAATTATTATTATTATTATTATTATTATTATTATTATTATTATTATTATTATTTAAAACCGTAAAAACGATCTATACACGATTGGTGGTTGTATAAGGTTTTCGATTATCGTTTTATAATATTTTACTGGAAACATCATCTTGTGCAAGTAAGTATAGAGTCAGTCGGCGTATGCCAAACGTCCACACACAATACGCGATGCGTAACACGAAATTACTCATCTGTCATCGTGTGTATTCCGCGCGACTTGACGAATTGTGTATTTCGTACGTCATACTGCGCTGTGAAACAATAACGCTGCCGTGGTTGTAAATTATTATAACCGCGTTTTATTATGCGCCGTATTATAATAATTAATCGTGTTTTCGTCACGAATCGTAAAAGGTAATCGGTCGTACGTGTACTATAGCGGTCGTGTTTCGCGTTTCGTGTACGGCGTTTGCGGGAATCAGCACCGGGCGAAATACGCGTGAATCAAAAAACAGCGCTTCGGAAGAGACGAAGAAAATTTTCCCGTATTTAAATGTTTCGCTATCCGTAGAAATTTGAACATTTGCCATCGTGGCGTTCGGACCGTTGTAAACGTTTTAATCTTAGTGGATTAAAAACAAAAAAAACGACGCGTTTCGTTCGTCGAACCTAACCATACGCCGATTATGTAGAAGATATGTAAAAAAAAAAAAAAAAAAAAAAAATGAAATTTACTACAAAATAGAATTATTACCGTAGTGAAATTAAAAATAACGTCTCGGCCGGAGGACGGAATAACGTATAAATATATATATATAAAAAAAAAACCAGACCAGCGATTTGCATTTGATGCTGTGAATCAATTTACGCGCACCACCCACTAGGCTCGTGCCTAGTGAAATGCGAATGGATTTGGATTGAAATTAAAAAATAGAAAGAAATGTGAGAAACACGCATATACAACCAATACTATAAAGAAAATGGCGATCTGACGAGAGAATATAGATGAAAATTCGCACAGGAAACCGGTATTTCAATAAACGTATCTGTTTTATTTAATTAATTGAAAAATAAAAATATATTGTGTAAAATCGAAGAATTGTTTTTTTCTTAACGTTTAGAAAATAATCGCGGTGCAAATTCAAACGACGTCGAAACATTGGATTTATACGCGGAGAAACACAATGGTTTTTAAAGTGTATGTTGTTGATGGAAATTTAAGTCCTCTCGAAGCGCATTAAACAGTTAAGGAACTCAAATGGTTCGTTTCCAAATATCAGTATCGCGTACTGCTAACAATTCCCGGTCACCTTTGCGCGCGCGCGTAAAGAAGTTTTCCCGAACTCGGGAACATAAAAAATTATCTTCGAAATAGGTCGAGAAAAAAGAAATCTGTTCCGCGCATTGTCGACCGACATTCGTATATTAAATAAATTTTCGACTGAAAAATGTAGAGAAAAAAATTTACAGTACCAGTATATTGTGTTTGCAATTTTCATATTCCGTGTCGTATTAGCTATAATAATTGGGCTCCAGAAATACGATTTGCCCAGAGTCCGTCAAAAACTTTCTTCCGTCACCATAGTAGCAAGCGGAAAATATTATTCAGAAACGTACACGCGTTTCTATAGCGCAGCGCGGACTAATCATTTCATTTCATTTTTTTTTTTTTTTTTATGTTGATGTTTTAACGTCATAATAATAAAAAAAATTTTTTTCATTAAAAACAACGAATCCCCTTGCTAAACACGATATTTCATCGCCGTTTTTTTAAATTAAAAACGCTAATATTTTATAAAACTGCAAAAGATATTATATACAATGTATACGATATTTCCATTTAAATTTATTTTCGTGCAGACGGGGTCAGGGCGAATATAAGATTCGTGACGAAATGGTAAAAATAAAAAAGTATTCGTGTGTTAAAGTAATCGTAAATAATAATAACGAATCGTATTTAAAACAATATATTATTGTTTTTTCAGCGAAAGGCCGAAATCGTTCGTGGATCGGCGGTTTTTTTTTATACACTAATCATCCCGCGCACACGCGTGTGACGTTATTAAAACTGTTTTAAAATTAAACGGTGTTTACTGAGTTCTGAAAACGCGCGAAACACGCAGATGAAACGTAAAAATTATCGGAAAATCGGTTTTAAGAATAATACTCGCAAAAAAAAAAAAATAAATAAATAAATAAAAATTCACTAATGGAAAAGGCGGTGAAACTGTTGTTTAAAATAATATACAACCTTCGTATACTTCTCGCCTAAACCCATTTCGATTTTAAAACAGAAACCATTGCCAAATGACAATAACCGTTTTGCCTAAAACACTTGTATACGTGACTGGTGGAATTGGCTATATACGTTTAAAAATAATCTTATATCGCCGTTTTATAGACGTGCACGCCAAAAAGAACTAAATCAATTTCCGACGTTTTTTACTCGTATAATAATGTAACGCCAAATCAATAATATGACAATAAGTAAGACTGAGTGACGTTTCTTTTAACTCGTCAGGTCAAGAGTTAATATAATAAAGAATATTAACCTAAATTGTCTCATAGGCTTTTGTTAATATTTCAAAAGTTAAGAAAAAAAATATCAAATAAACTCAGCTAAACGATACATTTTTTTTTTAATATCGTCAATAAAAAAAAATAAATAAAAAGTAAAAAAAACCTTTAAATGGACGAGATCATAACAGAAAGTCGCAGTCTCATAATGTATTATATATTTTTTTCATTCCGCAGACGTCTGGAGTTCATTTGAAAAGTAAAAACAGCATTCAGAAAATTTGCCTCTCGCTCTCTCTCTCTCTCTCTCTTTCTTCGGACAAAGTAAACTTAATTCAGATACTTTTGGTATAAAGTCAACTGAAAGTGCTAACACGTCAAGAGTTTGAAATACAAGTAACTTACTAACCGAGTTAAAAGTTAATTAAAAAGAAAAATACGCGCGGTGAATGTACCCGAATATATATTTGTTCGTATATAAATGGAATAATGAATGAATGAATGAATTAATTAATTAATTAACTCGATAATTAGCCGAGAAAAATTAACGAGTTAAAATTGATCAGTTAAGTAAAAAAAAAAATCAAGTAGTCGTAATCAGTTCAAGTGTAATCGGTAAAAAAAAATATCAATTCATTTCGGTTAAAAATATAATTTTCGATTTACTTAAAAATACGAATCGTTGGCGTAAACAATCGATTATGTGTGTGATACCAATCGATTGTAAAATAAAATAATGCCTCTTGTTACCATCGTGCACTGTAATATAGTAACTATGACAACGTGTATCGATTGGACACACGACGGAGATGTTTGTAAGATGTATAAACCTATGTTTAGAAATCTAAAAATCAATGACCCTACGGCTAAAATATATTATGGTAAACAACGTGAGAAGAAATATCCACACAGACACATCACACGAACAAACCGAGAGAGAAATAGAAAATAACCACTCCGAAATAAATGGCGTTCATCCGTCCAATTTATCTCGTAGAGTATAGACCGCAACCGTAAGAATTGAACACTCAAGCCTCGTCCATATTATATATATATATATATATATATATATATATATATATATATACGTAATGAAAAAAGGGGAGAAAAACTCGTATGTAACCAATGAAATGCACATCGAATATTGTCCGAAATCCTTAAGGAATATCTTAAAAATCAACCGTGATAGAAGAAAATTTACACCAACCACATCAACGAATTTTTCAAGAATAACAATACATCCATGTAGAATATAAGGCGTTTTTCTTATATTCTATATGAAATGAAAAATCTTTCACTAATATCGTTAAAAAAAATTAATTTATTTCAAGACTTATAACCCACCAAATGTTGAAGCATTTTATTTATTATTTTATTTTTTGCTAATAATAATAATAATAATAATAAATGGTCGTGCTGTGGAATTCGATGTATAAGACAAAGATTTAAGCACACTTTTATGTATATGCGTTAAGCTAGTAGTAAAAGTTGTGATGGGAGTGAATATTTTTTTGGCAAAAACACGAATAATATTATATATATTTATTTTTTTTTGCCGACAAATAGACGAAAATTATTTGGCAAACGTTTTTTTAGGTTGAGGTTAAGCGTTTTTCGTGTATTGAAAAAAATCGCGATGGCCTTGCCGAATTAACAACACCGTGTCGGTAAAGAATATTAAAATTGCGATTGCGATTCAATACGCAGACGACACGTGTTCCACCGTTGCATTCGGTCGTGTAATAATTGTAATTTTTATAAAAATTTGAAAATACAATTTTGCGTTGGGTTCACGACACGATTAGTACATAATAACAATAACTGCAGACACGTTTCATATGTCTTATCAAAGAATTTGCTTTAGCCGAGAAGTCGTTAACACGTTTCTTCCTATGGAGAGTGAATAAGAGATACGTTTGGATCGTTTGAAATGTCCGGTTTTGCCGATATAGTACACTTTTACTATCGTATTTCGCGTTTTCGCCATAAAATAGTTATTTTAAGTATAAAGAAATCGATTGTCATTCGGAATTCTAATGGTCGTCTGTTAAATACACGCGGCCATAATCGTGTTATCGAGTAATAAAATAATTTGGAAAACGAAATTCCCGACGGCGAAACGAGAATGGACCATTTAAAAAATCCGTTGCATTTTAAAATGATTTTTGTTTGTTTCGGTCGGTAGACTTTTATTACATTACATTGGATTTACAATATTCTTCCATATTGTATCAATTAGAATGGAAATTGTTACGTGTCAAAGTGACATTATAGTGTTTTTCATCCGCAAAATAACCACTCGGAAACTATTATTTGCGCGATAAATTTATGTCGGAAAGATTTTATTACGTATACGTATATTGTAAGATTATAATTTATACGCACGTGTATTCTTTTGTTTTAATAAACTCGTTTCGTATCAGTTGTTTAAATTGAGGAAAATTATAATTTTTTTTTCGATTTTTTTTTTTTTGAGCTGAAGAAATAAAATACGCATGCAACAGTTGTTGCGAGACACGTCGTATCGTCTAATATTATATTGGAATACGCGTGCGCGTATGGTGTCACTCGTCCATCTGTTGCTTATTTTTTTTTTTACGATACCAGCTCAAACATGTATTCAAATATTACACTTAAGAGAGCGCAGAAAATATTATAGTTAAAAAAAAAAATGATTTCGTATAGTTCCTGCTGCATTCGACAATAGAAACATCATTTTAAAGACGTACGGAAAGACGAGAGGTCATACAAATATTTGGTATATTTATTTGAATGTCGTAGAGAGAAAAACCAAAAAGAAATACTGTTTAATCGATTTTGGAAAACGTACGCGTGATTGCGGTTTGGCTGTTGATTTCAATATAACTGTACGAATTAAAATATCCAAAATTTCACTTTCGTCGCAAACACTAGTGTAACATTGCTGTTATCTACATGTTTTAATGGATTAATTTTGTTGAGAATTATTTTAAAGTCGTGTTTCTGAGCTGTAAAACTTTTGATATGTAATACACTTTGTGGACAAATTGGAAATGGTAATAAAGTAAAATTTTCGGCTGGAATCGTCATGATTTTTTGAATACAGTTGAAGTAAAGTAAGACCTGTGTCGTATAACATTTTCAGTCCATAAAACCAAAAATTATCGTTCTCATGAATTAAAGAGAGCTCAACGGAAAAATAATCGCTATGAAAATAGTCGAAAATCGAGTGAAATTTTTTTCAAAAATTATTTTACATACATCTATGGTGCAAAAATTAATTTTTCGGTGTAAATTTCGAGATTCTAAGACCGTTGTTTCGATAGTTCTCTGTGTCACGATTAAAAACAATCGAGAAAATAGTTTTTCTTCAATTTTCCCAATGGTTATGAATACGACGTTTATGAGGAAACGTATACTGAGAAAATCGAAAAACCTTTCAAATAAAACACCAATTCTAGAACAAATTTGTTATCGAAACGTATACGCACGGCGAGGTCATCCTACTAGCATTGTTTCTAGTCGAAGATAATTTGTACTCAGAAAAAAAATGAACTGAACGTCGTCTGCACATTGTAAAACCAATGTAGCTTCCTCGTTTCGCTCCGAATCTGAAACAGCGACGTCGGACGTAAATTGTTTTTCAAAAACGGTAACTATACACGACGGTACGCAGTAATCGAAAATCGGAATAGAAAAAACATAAATACTCTCATTTGAAAACACTGCGCAATGCATTGTTTTAACAAATTGTTTTTACAACGTACGTTCACGAACGCACATTATTAACCTCCGTCTACCGAAGCTGTGATAAAGAAAAAAAAGAAAAAAGAAAACGAAAGGAAAATGAGTTCAATAACCATTTTCATTTTTGATATCTTGGTCGCCGCGAGTTGTTGGAAAACAAAAATATAAACCTATCGCGCTATACGGGAATCGAACGCGCGGCGGGAAGAAATGACGAGGGCACCGAAATTCGAATCGATTCGTCTGGAAACGCGCGAATGAAATTCCGATCGGTTATTTTCCGTAAACTAATCGGCGGCGGCAATCGTTGCGGTCGTCGTTACCTGTACACGTGAGTCCGATCCGAAAGCGACGAGTGCGCGTAATCGAAAAACTTGTAACGGGCGGAAAATTCGAAATCGATGCGCGCGCAACACTGTCTAAACGCGACGGTGACGGAATAGCACGCCGTCGTCCGCAGCATCAACAGCGTCGGCGATCGCGTTCCGCGGCCCGTCGGATTCTGCGCTCTGTAGCCGGTGTACCCCGTTCGAGCGCGTGTGGTTTTTTTTTATATTTTCCGAACGCGCGCTCGCGCCACGTTTATAAATAATATTATGTTTCACGACGCGCGACGTAGTGAAACGAGTGCTAGTCCACTGTCTACATATATTATTATATAACACTGGTGTTACTCATTCGCTCCGTCTTCCCGGCCGTTTAATTATAATCCGTTTTTTTTTTTGTATTCCGAGAGTTCGCTAACCCCCGCCGGCGCGGCAAGCAATAGAATGTCCTCCGTCCGCACACGTTATTCTAACACGACTATAACGGTCCAGCAGCACACGTCTTCGTTTTCGACGAGACCGCCGCGGCCGCCGTTGAATAATAATGTTATATTTTTTCTCCTTCTCTTCCGTCACGTCTCGGACGCTTAAGTCATCGTCGGCGACGCGAGATAATCTGGCACACGGAACCGCACATTACACGACGAATTCATTATTCTCCGTATACGCATTTATATACGTGTATATATCTATGTATTTATATAATTGAAAACGCGGTCTGGTTCACCCGGCGATTTCGGTGAGTGCTAGCCGAGGCGCTGAAGACGAGAGAGAACGAATTAACGAATTTTATTAAAAATAATTATTGACGAAAAGAGTTTCCGCGCTGGCAAAGAATGTAATTCCCCCGAGCGGAATACGCGAAAGTACAAAACCCGATACAACGCGTAAACGAAAACGGAAATAAAATTCCCGGATGCGCCGAGACTTTCGAAAACGTTCAAGGAAACGAGATCAACAACGATATCAAGCAATAATCGTAACAAAGAAAAAAAAAACCAAAAACTAATCGCCTGACTGACAAGTGAATGTATTACTTATAGATCACTTAAACGGAACATTAAAAAAAAAAAAAGAAAAGAAAAATGTCGTCTTTCTCTCGGGCACATTGAATAGTTTTCTAATAAATCATACACGAAAATTTCAATGAAACAATTCAGATCAATTATGGTCGAATAGTTCTCCACAATAAATTAACTCTACAGGACCTTTTATAGGGATTCGTGTGTATTAATAATTTAAAACACATTAATCAAGGCTTTTCTTTTCTTTATATAAAAAACAGCTTTATGATTTCAATAATAATAATAATAATAATAATAATAATAATAATAATAATAATAATAATAATAATAATAATAATAATAATAATAATAATAATAATATTGAGAACAGGACTTAAATTTATTGTTAAATTTCGAAGGGACGACAACGAGAATCGAATAAAATATTTTCGATAACGAAAAAAATAATTCGACGTTATATGTATGATGACTATATAAGTGAGTAAATTTTATATTATACATTAATTTTGAAACCACTTATAAAAAAATATATATATAAATAATACGACAGAACACGTCTCGTGTATATTATAAAGACCAAAAATAATACTAAAGAATTACGTGTGTTAATTGTGCGTATGCGGTGTACGTAGTAATTTATGTTGGGAAATTGTTTTGAACAACGCGTAGAGCGCAACGGAGAAATATTTGTGTAGACACGATATTTATTTATTTTTTTTTATCAACACTCGTTTGCCGGCCGGCGCGTTACCGAGATGAACAAAAAAAAACCGTGTCGAATAACATTTGACGACCAGTCACTGTGGCGAGTTTACTGATTCGTTCATTGACAGCAAAGGCCGGCGTGTGTTAATATCGTCGGGAAAATTGCAAAATAAATCGTGAAATCGTATTTCCGGACGCAATGTCAATGTTAAAACGGGAGAATTATTGTTATTATTATTTTTAACGAATACGTTAAAAGCGAAAGTAAATAAAAAGAGATTAATTTCAACACGTCTAAATAACGGCGACACCGAAAAATGAGCGTTCGGCTTGCTCTCAGCGCCACTGTGGACGGGCGCGTCGTTCGCCCCGCGGTCAGTCCAAGAAAGAAATTTATGTCGGCAGTCTCACGCGCGCATACGGTGGCGGTGATTAATTTTCACCGGGTCTCGAACGCGCCAAAATAAAGAAGAAAAAAATAAATAATTACCAGTGGGTTTTTTGTTTTATACAATTATTAATTTTCGAGTCGAGACGTTATGAGGCGACACCCCTTATACGTATATATATATATATTATTAACTAATGAGCGTTTAAAACATTTTGAGGCCAAAACAAAAAAAAAAAAAAAAAGTCGCTCGCTCGCTCGTTTATAATATCATTGCGTAACGCACAATAAACGCGTTCGTATACATCAATTATTTTGGAAGTGGAAGTTTCTTTTTGTACTATTATTCGCTTACGAGACTATTAAAAGAGAAAAAAAAATCCGTACGCGTATGATGTATTACACACAGATGTATAAACGAATTACGAGGTAGGCGGAAAAAAGCAACAAAAAAAAAAATAGGAAAAATTCTGTGTATTTGGTGCATGTTTAATATGTAAAAATTACAGTAATAATATTGTAATACGAATGTCGCGGAGAGAAATAGAAGGAAACTTATACGATTTTACGTTCGAATTGTATTCCGCGAATAGTCTGCGCCACTGACTTATTTTCAAATTATCTCTCTCTCTCTCTCTCTCTCTCTCTCTTTCTGTCTCTAGCAAAAGGTTTAAAATAAAACGTAGAAAATTCGTTCCGACTACAAACGATTTTATTGTAACATTTTGATATTTTTTTTTTTTTTTTTAAGTAATAAATAAAACAGACACTTCTCTTATGTAGTGTACGCGAATCGAATAGTAATCAATCACTCGTCACGTAACCGAATGTAGTGATATTCATATATGTATGTAGAATTTAGAAAAACAGAAAATACAAATCGTCGACATTTTCATTGGAGAGTTCGGTGAGAACTCCTTCAGGTTTTATCGCGCGTTCTTCTCGCCATTCTTGAGCGGGATTTAGCTAAAACAATTAAATAAGTAAACGCAATAATATTGATTTCGCGTTCGCTTTTTATTTAATAAAAATGAATAAGTTAAAAAAATAGATAAATACCTCCGATGTAAAATTTCTCGAGTAGTCTTTCTTCGAGTCATGCCAAACCGTGTTTTTGGTTATAAACAGGGAATTTAGTGTAACGCGTTTGTTGTCGACTACGTGTGGACAACAAACGTGAAACGCGTTAAGCGAAATAATATTTTAAATCGACATTTCGGTCCTTTGGGGGGGGACGAAGAGTGTCTAAAGCAATTGAGTATGCGCAAGTAGACTGCGATTATCGTTTAATTTCTCGACGAAAATTAACGTTACGTTTTCCGTGTTTGTTTTTTATGGCAGGGAGAAGAAAAAAAAGCTGGAAAAGAACTGAAACAAACAACGCGGCACATCAATTCGCGCGTAAGAATTTCACGAGAATTTTCGTCGCGTGGCAATAACACGCGTTGATATTCTCAGACTCGAAATAAGAGCGACAACCTTTGCGCACCCGATTAAAATGTATATATTGACGTCAAATGTTTAAAAATAGAGGAGACATTAGAACGGTCCCGAATGTAAGGAATTCATCGTGAGTTTCTATATTAAATTTATGTGTCATCTAAATTTCTCTTTGTACAGTTTCTAATAGATACTCTGTGTATATCGTACGAGCAAAAACAAAAAGCAAAAAAAAAAAAATATTGAATTGTGCGGCTGGAATTCTGCACCGAATACCCGTTTTGCAAGTGATAGTTTTTCCTTTCTGGAATATCGTAAAGAATTAACAATTATTTTTCTTTCCCGGGATAAAATAAAAAAAAGTATATACCGATACACATGACTCGATCTTATCATAAAAAAAAAATTAATCCTTTTTTTCCCTCCCGCCTTGCATTTCTAATATAATATACGCGCATATTTATTATTGTTGTTATTTGTTTTTATTACATTATTCGCGAGTAAACGCTTTTGAAAAAACATATTATTACTAACCTTGGACGATTATTATTATTATTATTATTATTATTATTATTATTATTGTATTACAACATCGTCTAAATCAGTTTAACGTATTAGTCATATTAAGAGAGAGAAAAAATACGATCTTTTATAAATGTATATATTATATACAATGTATAATATTCCATAAATTATACGGCGGTTTACTAGAATAACTTATAAAGACGTTATGTGTAATAGTCGTGAAATTTCGTCGCGTAAATAAAATCGTAATATATTTTCACGCGCCCACGCTTGTGCAGTGTGCGTGATTTGTCATTCTCGTAAAATACTAAAAAAAAAAAAAAAACGTGAATTTTTTTTTAATAACTGACGGGAAAAACGAAGATCACACCAATAGTACATTAGATGATGATATTATATCCACTTAATTTACGTAACGTCGTTCAATTTTTCCATCAAAAATAGCAAACGTTCGGCCGGGATCACTAGGTTTTGTTTTGTGCACAAAAGTATATTTATTAGATTTTTTCACGCGTGTTTTACAAAGCGTTAAAACGCAATTTCGAAAAAAAAATCGTATTTAAATATATTTGTAAATCGTGATTAAAGAAATTCCGGAAGCTTCGACGCGAAAAAATTGTAAATTCTCTATTTCATATTTTCAATATTTTAGTAAAATGTGCCCGTTTAGTGAAATGATAGCTTCAACGTATGACGTTTGAATATAAACGTTTCAATGTGCATGAGCAATAATGACATTCCTTAATGCCAGTTAGTTTCAGGCAATCTGAATGAAACGCATAACAATAGATATTACTCTAAACATTCTACAAAATTCCTAATTATGAAATATCGAAAATTCGTCAAATTATCTTATATTAATACTTAATATGCACGACATATAGACAAAATTATATCAATAAAAGCCATTTAATAGATCATCACACAAATAATGAAAAATTTACATTGGTTGTGAACCGACCCAAATGTACCAAATCGTATTGGAATACGAATAAAAATTAGTGATTTCCTCGGTGCATATTAGCACTGTAAAAAATAAAACCTTAGACAGTAATTTTAAAAACCCAATCTGAATTAACAGTCATTCACAAGAATATCGTATTCCTTTGGGCAATTTTTGATCCGCTGACCAAAAGCCGCACTATAAGTAATAACGATAATATATCATTTACTGGCGACACATACAATTCTTTTAATCTGTTAAAAAACATATTTAATCTGGTGAAAAAAAATTAAAAATAACCAGAAAACATAACGTAAACAAGTAGAAACTAGTAGAAGACTACTTATCATAATCGTTGTACATAAATAAACTTAATAATTCCAAAAAAAAAAATTAAGTTATTAATTGGTAATATTGATTGGGACATTGTCCGTAATATTGACAGATTAAATTTTTGGTGTTATACAATCATAATGCCTATGAGCAGAGTACAAATTATGCATTTTGCCCAGTGATTTTAAACATTTATCAAAAAGTTATGGCTTAGCTTTAGTTAGATGTTAAGTCAATAAATGAGGCTTTTGTATTCTAACCGTGAGACTCATCTGGCGATGCGTGCGATACATTGTTGCCTGCACCTGCTGTAGTTGCGACACTACTGTAAATCAATACGGTTAACAACATTGTAATAATTACGATCTAAACGAGTTTATGAGAAAAATCGCTAATAACTTAAAGTTTTCAATCCTACGAGTCGTACCACCCATGTGTAATATTTATTATTTAATTTATTTCCTAAAATACAGTTTTCCTTAGATATTTCTATAATAAAAATGACACTAAAACTCGACTTTAATTGTAGAAAAAAGCCGTTCAATACATTCATACGTTATACCTATGGTATCATCGACGACGTTTACACTCGTCGTAAAATTATCTTTAACGAACGCGTTGCGTACACGAAGATATTGTACGAATGTTAATATTAATGAATTGCTTATAATATTCCCCGGTTATTTTACATAATAATTAAAATGCTCCGGTTATTATGATGAATTGCCGACGGGTTTCTAAAATTTGTTATGCGCCAGAGTGTTTATTATGAATAATGATCAGTTTGTTTGGTGAAAACGAAAAATTCTTTACGCGTTTTTCTGAAATTTTACGACCACCCGTTGTGATAATCAAACGAAATTCGTTTTGTTCGTATATAATCATTGAAAATAATAAATATTATGTATAATCGATTGAAATAGATCATATTCGATCTGGATGTATTGCGCAAAATAATCCGGCTAAAATGGTATACAGAATTTGTTTGTTGTGTTTATTAAATTGACCAGGCATTATAATTAAAACGATTATAATTCATAGTACATATTTCACTATTTATTAAATTGTAATAATAAGTGAAAAATGCGAACGTGTTTGTAAATATAGTTTTAATAATTTATAAATACTGTTCACGAGTACGTAAATGTCACCGTAATGTGTCATCGGTGAAAATAAAAAAAAAAAAAACTTATTTAATCTGTTATACTCGTACGTATGTACGCGCGTATAAACGAGATCATTTCTATTTTAAAATCTCAAATACTTAGAATAATTTCCGAGTGGAAGCAAGAAAAGAAAAAAGAGAAAAGTTCTGAGTTCGCGTCTACACCATTATACGTATACCTTCAACATAGCCAAATAGATAATATTTTTCTCTCAGAAAATAATAGAATGACGAGAAATTAAAGAAGATTTATCAACCGTTTTATCGTGTACAATCGCGGTCGTATTCGTGTACGTTTTCACGGAAAATTAGTTTTTAATTTTAAATTCGAGAATCCACGTTTTTGGCAATCTTACAACCGCCGTGGAAATGAGTTATCACGACTCAATTCGACCCAAATTACTTTTAGATGAGATAATAAACAAAATGGCCCGGAGGAGGTGCTCGATCAAAAAGTCGATAGTTCGAAAACAAGCACCATCCTATAATAATATATGCACTGTACAAAATTATTATATACTTTTCGCGGACGACGAGTACATTTAAATTGGTTTTCTTGCGCGCCGTGTACGCCAGTGGCGTATTTGCCCGGGAAGGAATTAGAGAGATACATTAGATCCCCTTTTAATCTTACACGAACACAATATGCGGCGACGATTGTATTGTTTTTTATCAATAGATAATATCGCAATAACGTTTTTATCGGAAAACGTTGCCGGGACGGAGGTGTGGTAAATTCGTATCAATTCCTCAACGCACGTTCTCGTGTTATGGAAAAGATTTAAAAAAATATTTAAATGACTCTATGCGAAGACAGTACCATTATATTATTCGCACTTATTATTATGAAATATTTTTTTGTATTTTATAATCATCGATTTAAATTTTAAATATTATTTCGGAATAGGTCGAACGAGTTTGCGGCGATGCTGCTATCCGCGCGCGGGGCAAACGTTGGATTTGAACGTCGAAGGGGTTCATAAATCGTCGAAAAACAAAAACGTAGGAGTTCCGTATTGTAAATGACATAAATTCATTGTAAATTAAATTTTTATGTACACTGATTATTATTATTATTATTGACATGTTTTAATTATTAAAAATCGATTTATTCGTCTCTCCGCATAAGGGGGGGGGGGTGGCGGGGAGGATCCTAAATACGTCACCACCGTTGTGCGTTATAAACGGCTCGCTATGCAGTCAGCAGCTGTTCTCCGGGCCGTGTTCTCCGTTTCACCGTCGCAGTCTATCGCCGCCGCCGTCTTCGTATTTATCGCACACGAAATCGACGACGCTTGATGTGTGTGATGGTGCGTTGTGCGGTATACGCACTTAACCGCTATCGTACGTCTCATACTCTCTCGGCCACCGCCGACCAACCCGTACAGGTCGTTACAAATCGGCTCGTTAATTCATCCACTCGGCAGAGCGTCTCGGTGCGCGATAGGGGGGGCGCATTCGACGACGCGCGTACACGCTGCTCAGAAGAGGCGAATTGAACGTGATAAATACCGGAGCCATTGACCGGGTCGGATGATTTCGGCTGGCACTGCGGAGTATATTAGTCGCAATAACGAAATACGTACGTAATCATCAGCGGAGTGCCGGTTAGGTTAATAATAACTCGTGTGTGTGTGTGCGCGTATAAACTGGCCGCTATAATTATTATTGAGGTTTATTGCGAGCAATTTAAACGACGTACAAAATTATCGTACGTTGTGGAAAAGACGGACGTGTTTTCCTGTAAAAATTAAAAATGTCCCGTGTGTCTTGTGCCCATACTTAATTATAGAAACGTCTAACACGATTGCGGTGTTCGGATTTCTTCTTCGTTCTATTGGTTTTCAGACTCTCGATTGGTCGGTTTCCGGATCTCCGTGTTTCCCTGTCAAAATACATTTGACTTTTCGCGATTCATTCCCATTTCCAGAATTCGCTGTATATATTCTATTCTTAGTCTGGCTCTTCTTGCATAACCGTCGATGATAATAATAATAATCAACTTCATCATGACGCAGCTAATTCATTCTATTATTATTTTCCCCAAAATTATCTTGATTTCTTTTCGACGTTTCTTCATTCGTCACTCTGTCACTCACTAAGAAATCATCTTGAGTGTCTCACGGACGCGCATCACGCTTAAAACGCCTTTTAGCTTTCCCGTCTCGACCGTGTACTCATTTCCCGAATTCCACTACGCGCTTCATAATACGTTTATTTAGTTTTCTATTCTGTGTTGATCCCAACGCGATCTGTGGTAAGTAACCGATTATTTATTTTTAAAAGATCTTTTTCCTCCCGCAATCCAACTCGTCTCTTCTACCGTCCTCTGTCGTCATTTTATTGTCCCGGTGGCAATATTTCAGCGACTATTGTTCTATTACCGTTCTCTGTTAATATTTACGCCATTATTTTCGTTTTTTTTTTTTTTTTATGCAATATCAAAATTAATAACGATTTTCGTATATGATTATAATATCGCCACGAGTCGACGACGATTCGCGTTAAAATTATGAAGCGACGAGTGTAAACGAGCGTCGATTAAAAACAACAAAAATTTAAATTCCCTGTTAGCCGGGGGATAAGTCGTATTTGTTCGTCCCGAAATTTGCGACCTCGACGGATGTACATGCGTCCGACTGTATATAAACACATTTAAACTTACAAGTACAACAACTGTGCACAATACTTACACACGAAAATACAGAGATAACATACGCGATTTATCTTATGTACGACGCGTGTATAAAGAAGAAAACACATATTTTGACGATTCGTGATCAGAATACGAACTCGTTGTAGTGTGTGCGTGTGTAGAGAAAGGCGTATACGTAAAATAACGTTGTCGTCGAGTAAAGAGAATATTGTGTCGTGTGTTGCGAGAGTTGAAAATCTGTGAACAAAGTGAACTTATTACCATCACGATAATCGTTAAACAGGAGCGTACGCGCCAACCTACGTGCATAAATTGAGTTATCTTAACGGGTTAGACTCCTTTGCTACTCCTTCATGTATTATTATTATTACATATTTGCGACTGTTGATTTTATAAATTAATACGTTATTATATTATGTACACAAGTCTGTGTTAATATGACTGATACGTAATAATTTTCATCGTAAACGGAAATTTTATTGTATTAAAAGGCAATTTTCTTTTTTGCCTGACGTTGTGCCTGCTAAATAATTGACGTGGAAAAATGCATGAATATAAAAATTTACGAAAACGATCGGATTTTTTGGCGCATGGAATCGCGCGATGTATATTACTCCGCAGAATATTTCCAAACGAAAAGGGAATAGAAAAAGAAAATGACGTGTGTAGCCCACAAGTCTCAATGTAAACCGAAAGATAAATTATACGATTTGGTAAATTTTCAAAAAGACGAAATAATTATAATTACTTACCGCGTGTTTATATGATTTAAAATAAACTCTTCTTAAATTATGTCCTCTGCCGTTGTGCACTTTTTCGTACTAAGACAATTGTCGAGCAATTATTAAAAACAACTGACGTTATATTTCTCATTAACATTGTTATTACTTTTTTTTTCTCCGTCTAATAACGTGATTTTCGAGCAAAATTATTTCTTGTTTCTTTTTGACGAAATTTCTGCTTACCATAAGTATCAGTGGTAATTTTTTGTTTCGTTTTTTTCAGAAAAGCCCAGTCATATTGTTGCACTGGCCAAAAATCGTTTCGACTCCATGTCAAATGCAAATATAAATATAATTTTACTCTCATCATTTAGTTTACATAATGAAAACAATAATATTGCAGTAATTGGTGAGCATCAAAGCTAAAATGATTTCATGTAAAAACTGTTGTTTACAATTCATTAAATTAAAATAAATAAATAAATCGTGTACTCGCTGCTGTGATATCGTTATATAAATTTCAAATATTAAATCTTTATTATTATTATTATTATTATTATCGTGTACCTACGTGGTACACATATCTAATATTATCTTGTAAAATATAATAATGTCAAAACGGGTTTTTAGACGCGTTATATTTTTAAAATATTCACTATTCGACTCTATTATTACATATTATTATTATTGTATCGCGCGCGCGTTTCGTCGTTTTATTTCGGTATATCGTAAAATTAAATTTAGAACGTGTCATTAAACTATATAGGAGTGATGTTTTATAGTACATCGCGTAATATACAACGACGAAATTATAATAATAATAATAATAATAATATTACTACGCTATGGCCAATGCGACAATAATCGTCTTTGTATTCGCGAATATTTATAACGCGACGTATTGGACGTTTTCCAATATTTCGATCGGACCAAACGATTTAACATGTATAAGATTATCGTTTCTTTTTTTCTTTAGTCGTGTAAACTATAACGTTATCGATTGAAGTTTTATTTATTACAAATGTACACACGTGTATATATATATATATATATATATATATATATATATATATAAAACTTACGAGTATATAAAACGAGCGTCTCAGTATCAAAAAAAATATAATAAAAAAATTACGTAATCTGAACATTAATTTTGTTAAACAGCACTTCACGACTCTTTGGATAATGTTCTGTGTTGGTATATATGTATAAAAATATAATAATATATTTTTTTAACTAATACAATTTTAGGCACTTTGATTTTTAGAAAAAGACGAAAAAAAAAGAAGAATTAATTGATTTTCAATTTTCTCCTACTGCCCAATGTACATTTCTATATTTCATTTTTGCGCTGGACAACGAGACGCTATACGACGCAAAATACATTAATACAAATCAGAAGAAATATACACTAGAGCTTACGAAACGTTTAACAAAAATATCATATACGACGAATATTATTATTATTATTATTATTATTATTATTATTATTATTTCTTATGACAACGCGCTACGAGCCATTTTAGCGTTTTTGCGATCGTTGACAATATTGTCATACGATAAGAGACGGGACAATAAAGCTCCAGCACAAATAACAATACTGCTCATCTACTATATATACGAGTACATATATATCTAATGTTCGTATTTACAGCGAAAAATCAAAATTACACTTTTTATATATGTACATAGAAGAAGTTGAATGCCGAAATTATATTGCTAATTTAAATTGCGCGTTCTTTTATTACTCGATAAATTATCTTATAATTTGTTTAAATACGTAGTGCTTATTCAAGATGAAATGGGAAAATTTGAGGTAATTAATAAATAATATTAACTAAATTTCTTACGAATTAACCTATACAGTTTTTGCGAATTCCGAATTTCATATATAATCATAAAAATCGGATGTATTCGAATAAATTTTTCACACTTATTGACGCATAGAACTACGTTATTTTGATTCGACAAAAAAAAAATAATTACTTTTTATTTCACATCATTTTATTCGAATATTATATAACAACTCTAATATTTTAATACAATATACCGGACGGACTGAAATTCTTCTTCTCGTTTTCACCAACACACCGTATTACTCGAAAATAAACATCCGAAATAATAATAATTTATGTATTCTTGGATTTCCATTACATTTGTTAAGAATTATTTCCAGTATATTTATTATAAATTCGTTTAAATTGAATTTTAATAATAAATAACAAATATTCTAGCAATAACGGTATAATATTTGCGATATTTTTCTACAACAAAACCGTATAATTTTCATTAATTATAGATAATGACGTGTACGATATTCTAATATCTATTATCTGTTGTTATAATAAACAACTAATCCGTTTAGACCTATAATTTTCTTATTAAATAAATATCTATTGTAAAAATAAACACAGGTATGTTTGTACAATTTTTCGTGTATATATTTTTCGTATATTTATTTATATATATATATTATATATATATATTCTTTTTTTTTATTGCGCGATATTTCAAAGTATATTATTATATATTTATGCGAATAGTAGTGAACTTTAAACAATGGATTGCGTATTAAATATTTAACGAATAACGTATTGTTTCAAACAAAACGTTCGCAACAGACAGTAATATATATATATATATATATATATATATATATATAATACGTATGCACATATAATTTGTTTCAAATATTTGTCGAGTTTCTCGCGGATAATTTTTGAAATAATTAAATTATCGAATCATTTTATGGCTTTAACAGAATTCCGCCTTTAAAAATAAACAACGAAAACGAAAACGTTCATTTCGCTGTGGAAGTGTTGACCGATGTCAGAATGAATATATTTATAAGTATTGAAAATCGCGTGTAAATAAATATTAATATATTATTATTTAGCTATTGTCTACGAGTTATTAACGAGACTGCAATAGGCTTTATTCAATTGCGTATTCATATAGTGATCGAGATACGGTTTTAAAGTAAACGTATTTTTATACGATTTAGCATTTACGCTCGTGTCTAATTATTTCAATCAATTCCGTGAGTAAATAATATTATTATTAGTGTAACGCGCGTTTTGAAAAGTCCCATTCAAACGCTTTTTATATAATATAGTTTGTAAATTAACGGTGAAAATTACGCACGTTTTATTATTGTAATTTTTTTTTTTGCATTTTTATGCGGTCTACGTTGCGTATAAACACGCGTTAAGTTTGTATTCGTTATATAAATCTAGACGGTGCGAATAAGAGACGGAAAACAGAGTCGGCGTAAAACATTTTCGTTTAAAAACGTTTACACACCGGTGGCGGCGGGGCTGAAATCGTACAAAACGACTGTGGATTGAAACAGAAATCGAAATTACGTCCGACTATAATGCTACTGTACAACGGATGAGTAGAAAATTGCTCGTTTAATTATTAGCAAAATAATTGCGTAGTACAATACCTACAGTAAATACAGTGTACTTAAAAGCGAGGGTAACGTGAAGTCTGTTTACACGTTATCATATGCATATAGAACTATTGTTAATAAGTATATTTAGTTGTAAAATATTGATCCGTTGTCGTCATTGGATTCGAGCGAGTATTTACCGTGTAACGTAATTTTTTTTTAACGTTACATTTTTTCGTCTCGCAAATATTATTATTGTTGTTTTTTCGAACGGTCGAATTAAACGGGGAAAAATGTTTTGGTAATTTTTATAATACATTGTAACAATATTGTATCAAAAAATGTTTATTCAACTATAAAATGTTACGATATTCGTATGGAACCCATGAAATCGACGTCTTGAATAACACTGGATAGTGTTATCCGATATTCGGATGTAACATAATATACACAAGTGAACTCAATTATTTTAATGACGGTTGTATTAGCTGTATAGAGTTTATATAAAATTATACAAACTCTATTATATATATATATATATATACAAACATTTAATTCGAAAATTGTATCTTCTGTGTTTATAGACAAAAGTATACCTACACCGTACGGATCCGCGGTGGAAGCTGATACCATCCGAATGAATATTATAATAGACGAATATTATAAATATATATATATATTTAAAAATAATAATTAAAATATTTAAAATTTACGAAATTATTCCTTGATATATATAGTATACAGAGTGTAATAAGACTCACTGAGAAATGCTATAATTTTGATATTATAATATTTAAAAACAATTTTGTTTTTTTTTTTAAATAATTTCTACAAATTACAATTATGTATGGAAATCGGTATTTTAATTCTTAAGTTAGAAAATGTATTTTAGTATATTTTTTAAACAATAAAAACCAGTTGTTTTTTGTAAAGTTGAATTTTAAACGAAAATAGGCGATAAAACTCTTCTCAATATAACATTAAGCCATTTTTTTCTTTATAATATTTTCATGTTTATAAAATACACTATAAATACATGTTATAAACTTCGAAAAAACATTCGTGGAAAATATTTAAAAAATATATTTTACCGCCAATTTTCTGTTTAATTGAGTAATTGGCTATTTTGCGAATTGTTTAAAATGAAGAAAAAAAATGAAAGGTGCATTTTTAATGAATAAAAAAAAATTAAACACGCAGTGCTAAAAATGTTCAAAGAGTAGATGTATAAAAATTATTACGATTCCCTCGAATCTAAATTATATCATTTGTCAGTTTTACTTCTCCAAATATAAATGCCTGATTATGTTTTTTTTAAAAAAAAAAGAAGTTTCTATTGATAGTATATAAAACATTTCTTGATTAAAATTATATCAAATACGCATATTATATGGATATATCATTGATAAAATAATAATAAAGTGTTCGTTCATTTATATATATTGAATCCCATTATGTGTACAAAATTATTATGAATAACCTTTGAAAATTGCAATAAAGCTGGAATAAAGTATTTTTTTATACATATACACTTATACGTATGTCACTTGTGAAAACGCATTAAACAAATTCCTAATGGATCATATTATACACTGTTTTACATATATATTTTTTTATACTATAGTACGCGAACGTGTCTATATATATACGTATGTACTAAATCGCAGTAATACTTACACTCGGGGCAAAAAATGTTATTAATGGTTGAACGAAACATCAAAAGTGGTTTGAAAGCCTAATGGTCTTTAAATCAAAATCGAAATTATTCATATATACACATAAATACGTTAAAAAAAATCTATAAGCGCGCATTTGCATCTATAATATATTATAATAATTTTGCCCTAATAATTACTGTCTAATATATAATTATTTTTTAATAATATTTAAATTACCGCGTCATTAACGAAACAATAATAATCGTTGATTCATTACAGTCTTACAATGGTTCATGACTGGAACGTCTAGCTCGGTCAACACGAGACTGTGAAGTAATTAGAACAATTCAAATAAAACAATTTATAATTGAGTCAATAATGAATGAGATAAAACAAAAATAGTCTCAACAAGTCACACGAGCGTATTTTATATATTAAATCATAATTCGGTCATGTGAAAGAAGTCATACTAATAAAATTCGGCTAAACAAATTATACGAATAACGCGGTCGACTAACAAAATATATTTTGCGGAGTGCCTCTGGCCGTAGATTTACAGTGACTATTTTCTTACACAATTTTGGCCGTACGTATCTACTGTATTTATTTCTCGGTATGGTTTAGACATAATTTATTTTATTTAGCGAAAAGTTATTTCTCAAACATGTTTCATACACTTAACGAGATAAATTCAAAAATTACAAAAATCATCGGATTTTCATTATTTTCTCAGTTTTGTCCCATCGTCAAAAAAAAGGTCATGAATTGAAAATATGGAAAACGTAAAAGTTTAGGACTCGTTTCACAAAACGTGTACAATATTATCGTGCATAGACGATTTGCAGAACAAAAAGATCTGTCAGCATTTTCCAATATCCCTATAATTATTTCTCAAAAACTCGCGAAATACAATATTCTGGATATTTTCTACGCAAACAAGCATTAATAACAACGCTCAATAAAAAATATTGAATTTCAATATTTGAAGTTTATTCTATTAATATACCGTAGTAACTCCTACAAACATCATTAAAATATTATTTCCATTTTCCCTCAACAATAGACTACTGCAGACGCGGAAATTTGTTTTACCAACTTTCTCACGAACGACTATTTCCTAACACAACGTGTTTCTAGACCGATGCGTATCGCTTTTTTAATATTTACAATGTATGCCTGAATTGTCGGACGCGTTTTCCGTTTGTAAACGCGTCGTCGAGACATTGTACAGTCGAGTTCTCCGGATTCGGCGGATTTCAATTCAATATATCGCGAAACGTATCCCGTATTTCTGTGTTGATATTTAGCATACGATACGATCAACCGAAAATATTATGCAAATGCGAACCCCATACTGATTACTGATTAGTATTTATATAGTGTTGTATAGTCGTCGTATAGTGTACAGCTGTATTAGAATAATAGTGTATGCCATGTATAGTTGATTGCTCAAACAAATTTTGATTGCGTCAAAACACTGTGGAAGCAGCGTTGCCGGCGAAAAGCGAACGAGCGTATAATTTATGTGACGATCGTACGTCGCGTCTCTGCTTGAGAATATATACACGATTCATATAGGCATATATATATATATATATATATATATATATCCTTTTTGGACATTTTCCCATTATCATTTCCCCGTTAGACGATTCCACGTCTTTATACGTTTTTTGTAGTACGCGTCGATTAATTTAACACCTTATAATTTAATATTATAAAAAAATTTACGAAAGTAAAAATTTTATTAAGACAAAAGTCGAAATAATAAAAATAAACATGGAATATCAAACTTACGGAACCATCGTTTCGATTGATCGTATACCGTATATTATAAAATGCCTGACAACAATCTTAGTATGGAAATTCTATATGACAAAATTCATTATCGTCTAGTATTTATCGCCGCGTAACTTTGGATGGTGAATCGTTGTAAGAAAGGATTTGTAAGAAAAGACCGTTATCCGCCTTTGTCGCGTCGAACACAAATTAGTCAGAACATTTATAAATCCTAAAATGACGAGTTATTATTATTACTATTATTATTATTATTATTATTATTATTATTATTATTATTATTATTATTATTATTACTTCTTTGCAATTTGTTTTTACGCCTTTTATCGTTGCGTTGCATATAAGTAAATAAATAATATCTCTCCGCAATGTAACATCCTTCCTTGATTCGAGTTCGTAATTTTGAAGTCACTGGATTCGTTTCTGATTAAAAAGAAATTATAAATAGTTAAGCCATTGCATTGTCGCAATATCACTGTACGTTTTACGGTTTCCAGTCGTGGAGTGATAATTCCGTACTTTTTCGACGACTAAGCTGGTGCTATTATTGCAGTAACAGTGCTAACATTGTGTCACGATGCTCGAAACGTTTTTAGATCCAAAAATCACTTAAATTTACCATACACTTACATCTGATTTCAACTTGGCGATAACAGCAGACATACGGTTGTTCAGTAGCCGCGTCATATTCAGGGATGCTTGGCCACCACGAACGATCCACAGATCTGTTCGTCTGCGATTTTTCTTCTATTTTATGAGAGTGCGAAACATCCAGAGAATATCGTCTATGGAGTCGTCGTTCCATATCTCAATAAATCAATACCATCCGATATACCTTCCGTAACTAATGTTGTCGCATACAACGAGCTTCTCTAAAAACTTTTTTGTTTTTGGGGAAAAAATGTCTTCGTTTATTAATCTCGTTTTAACACTTTTTTTCCGTCTCCCTACATCACTCTGTACTCTATACGATATATGATAAATAGCTTTGGATACGGAAAAAGAAAATAAAACCATATCCAAATTGCCTCCGTATATATACTTTAGACGTTTTTTTTTATTATTATTGCCTCCCCACGGCTTATATCAAAACCACCTATTGTGAACGTTGTAAATCGATGATATACCGCTCTATATTATAATAATATAATATTATATACACTCTTTTCTCCGCACACTACGATATGACACCGCGCCAAAACACCTATTCAGTTTTAAATAACCGCTTTATATACCTATAAACCGCCGCCTTTATATACGCAGCGGTCGCGCTTATTATTATTATTATTATTTTTATACACATAGTTTTTTCACCGCCAGTAGTTCAACAATATTTTCATTCAGAAAAATACACGCGAATTCTATCGAATACAATATTTAAAATTCATTTTTTTTTTTTTTTTTTTTTTTTTTAGAAAATCGGTATTTGGACTTTTATAATTTTCAAAGAACGAATGATTTCGAAATAATTTATATATGATGAAAAATAAACTGCGATAATTACGATACGATATTTTTCTATTTACAATCGTATTGATAATTTTTGAAAAGTTCCGGGATTCGATCAACTTTTACTCATTTTTTTTTTAATGGAATTATAAGAAAAGAAAAAAATGAATATTTAAAAAATTAAATTCCATAAAAAAAATCCATTCTGAATTTTTGTCATCAAATACGAATTTTCTTATATAAATAACTATGACTATAAAAAAACGTGCTACATTTATACATTCAAATATGTCCATAAATGTTTGTATGAGAATGGTCAAAATGTTGTTCGACTCGTTTTGGGCGTCTTAAACAATTGAACGGCAGATCCAACACACACGCGTTAACGATGGTTTAAGTCGAAAAGTAAGAGCGTTTCTATTAGACGTTATGATAATATGTTGTTCATGAACGATTTTTCTTATCCGGACGATTATTATATATGGAAATAGTGGATATTACGGTTAAAAGCGGATTTAATGTTTAGCGACTTTTGATGAATCTTTTGTGTGTTTTTAAACACTCGAAGTCCTCGAAATTTAGATTTTCCATTTAACCGAATCTCTGTTACCGATCTCCTGACGCCTATATATAATCACCATATTGAATATCATCAAAAAATTGTCCGACGACTTATTGCGATCTCCAAATCGTTCAAATCGTTTAGAAGTCCTTCGAATTTGTTTTTAAATTTAACAACATCATTTTTATAATTTTCATTGAAATTGTAAAAAGAGTCCTGCTGACCATTCCCCGTTCTCATTATTATGAAAAATTACTAGGAGGGGTACGTTAAAATATTGTGAAAAAAAAAAAGGAGAGATGCTCCGTTACCCTGTTCACGAGCCCAGCCACAATTCAAGTGCTGCGGTTACACGCGCGAGTTTATAAAGATAAAAAAAAAAAGAAAAAAAAACGGTGTCGTCGTCATCGCGCGTTTTTACAGCGGAGAACGCGGGCGCAGAAATTCGGTTACCGGCGGACGTGTGCCGAGAGGACTCTAATTTATCGCGTGTTCCGGACAACCGCGCGCCGCGACCATATTCGCGCATATAAACGCATGATCAGCGACACAAGCTATTTTGAACGAAAAATAGTTTTCCATATTTATCCATCCACACACACACACACACACACATCTGTTATTTAGTATTTCGGATCAATCCGTGTAGCCGACATTTTATCTCGGAGAGATTTTAAATGAACCTTTACACTTTATTTTTTTTTCTGATCCGTAAGCGTCTGCAGAATAGTTTCGATTTTTATTTTCGCGTCCTTTTTTACTTTTATTGATTCGCACGAAGGGCAAGACCAAATAAGTCGATTACACACTGCTTATTCTCGCGTACTAAACGCGCGTACAATGTCCGACATATCAATAATAACAATAATAAAAAAAAATGTAAAAACGATAAAATAAAAACCATAATAATTGAAAATGCATAACGCGATATAATAAGTGTAGAGCCGCGAAATTAGGTGATCGTTTTTAGGGCATTTAAACTCGTATCCCGATGATAATTTGACGAACAGGAGCTGATGTGAGCCGCGTTCTCGAAACGAGCACCACCCGGTTGATTAACTTACTATAACGTACGACGACGACGGAATGATATAGCGCATTTTCAACGGCCCGGAGGGTCGTTTTATTTTGCATGAATACGACCGGAGTTTGGGGAGAAGAAGAAGAAAAAAAAAGTCCATATTCTTTTTCTCGTTCGCTTTGCCTTTTTTTTTTTTTTTATCATACCGAGCGTATCGAATATAATAGACAAAAAAAAATATGTCCATATTATCCGTAGTATTATTTTCGCCTGTTTACTATATTTATAGTGTTTAATATATTATAAATTATTATCGTTGATATACTGCGGCGTGCGCACCGGCGTGTATCTTTTTTTTATTCAACGACTCCTACTGGCGTATCTGAAGTTCAATCGAAGTTCAACCTGAAAATATAGCGAACGGGCTCAGCCACTCTCCTTCTTCCCATCCCTTTAAAAAAAGGAGTCGTATAACAATTTTTCGAATTCGATATCGCAATACTTATACGCATTACATACAAGTTTATCTCATTTCTCCTCATGATCCTAAAAAATAAAAACGAGTCGTTGGTATCACTCTTTGATTTTTTTCACTCTCTAATCGATATGCGATTGCGTGAAAATCCACATTAATATATCGACGTGTATACTATATAACACGAAACCGAACCGGTCAATCTTTGTTGGCTATCCTATCTATTACATTTGATAACCCGCAAGTTTTTAATCGAACGAAACGGATCAAAGCGGTAACGAAGTAAAAGCAAAAGCGAGTTTTGGGCGACGGCCAATTAATAATATTTCATACAATTAAGTGGTTTTTTTTTTTTATATGTTATAATTGAAAATAATAATTTAATTCGTATCTGAAGTGCGTAATAAAGCCACGCGTGTTTATCGTACATGGCGTAAAAAGAGCATATTGAAATGAATAAATAAAACTTTGGATACGTCGATAACACAGCGAAAACACAGAAATTATCATTCAGATTTTAAACGTTAAATAAATAAATCAATTAAATAACAGAGAACATTGCCGGTAAAATCCAAAAGCGCAGACGATCCATACACTGCAGTGCCATTAAACACTGTCGATAAAGAATTAATTATTTGTTTGGTTTTTCAGGACGGCGATTATGAATTACACATTACGTAAACGTAAAACGAATAAGTGCGGTATTTGAATTGAAATTGTTTTGACGAATAATCGTGTTTAATGCGGTTAACTCGTTTTCCAATTTTTTTTTATTTTTTTTTTTTTGCTCTATTGGCAGAGTCTCGAATACCGCGTATAGGTATTAGAGAGGCATTTTCGGGAGATCACAAAATGTATACATCAACCCGTTTACGCGTGTAATTCGAGTTATGGAGAAACGGTATACATTTAAATGAGAAACGAGGGATAATTTTGGGCGAAAATATTGATTGGAAAAAAAAAAACACGCACACTCGTAGAAATCACTACGATATCGAACATTAACCGAATTTATATTAATTATAAAACATTTCGGTAAAGTGTGTTTTTCTGATTAAATAATTGTGCATTGATTTTGTCGGATACAATACGCATTAAAAAAATCAACAACACTTTTAAAACGCAATTGTCTAATCGAACACGCTAATTATTATTATTGTTATTTGAGTTTTAAAAAAAAGATAGCCCCGAGCGAGTCACTCTATTCTATCCACGTGTGTCACACCGGAATTCTTTTTTTCTTTTTTTTGCTTAAAATTGTATAATTGGCGGTAGGTATTCGATTAGACATTAATACAATCATTTTGTAATATTATAGGACAATAATCGTATAATATGATTTGATCGAGTGTTATCGAATGAAATTGTGTGTACCACACGATTTTAGCGTCGTGACGTCCAACAGTGTTTTTGAAGTGATTATTTCGTTTTGGAATACTACCTATTGTATGTATGTATGCAAAATGAAATGCGAATATAAAAAGTGTGAAATTCGATAAAAAAAATGATATCATCTGTATATATATAAATTCGCAATATCGACGTGTCAAAGAATATTTTTAAGGTACCATAAAATAATACGCATTTGAATATTATATAATATTTTATTGGGATAAAATCGAGTTTAGCGTACTTTAATGTGCTTAAATCTGTTTCGCGAAAATGTTCGTTGAAAAGAAAAAACAATTGAACGATAATTTTGATAGTATCAATAATTTAACGTTCTATTTTTTTATATTATTATTATTATTTTACGGTTTATATTTTTCTTTATACCTTATTTTAAAAAATTTATAAGTCACGCACACGTCACAATCTTTTGGTGTTCGGAGCTGTTGCAGACTTTATATAATTACAATAAATTCACATACAAATCTCTTAAATGAGAAAATTGTGTGTATATTTCTCGGGCGCATTCCATAAAAGTATTTTCCTTATATTTCGTGGGCCAAAATACGAAACAGTGTGATCAAAGAAGTCGGGGGTGTTTTTTTTTTGTTGTTTTTGTTGTTTCTTTTTCACGTTTCGTCTTCGCTGAAAATCCAATAATAAAAACATTGCGTCATTATGTAAAGTATACGTATGTTCCTCAGAACGACTTTTTCTCCCAGCTACAAGAAAAAAAGAAAATAACGAAAAAACGCATTTTATATGTATACAACGTGCAGTAACCGCTAATTGGAAGCGTAAAGTGTTCATTATATTTAAATTCTGTTCCCTCTTTTTTTTTCTTTTTTTTTTGGCTGCCTAACAAACATAATTATACACTTATTAACATAGTTGGACTATTTTTATATCATTTGATTTCACGCGTGCTCGTAACTACTTTTTTTTCAAATAACAACCTCTCGCATTTCGATTATAAATTATTATATTTTTCCGTTATTTTCAACAATTTTTAATGGTAAAAATCAAGTTAAAAATTGACCGAGTTTATTCGCCCGAAATTGGAAAATACCGATTATGTAAAAATATTAAACAGCTCTTATTTAAAACAATGAATTATAAGACTAAATGACTGAAAATTGTTTTTTCTATCAAAATCAATTGTCTGTTGACCGAAATAAATTTAAGTTGATATTTAAAAAAGAAATTATTTTCGGGTACGACTTACAAACTTCGTTTTCGAAAAACGAACGGGCCAAAACACGTCTAACATCTCGAGTGATTTCCTTAAATAAGAGAGTTTCCGATTTTCTCAATAGTTTTTAAACTCCGTATGAAAAAAATGAAAAAAAAAACGCAAATACGCGATTTCGTCAGAATTCATTATCGTATTTCTCCGGAATTCCGAAAATAATTGTCCTTAGAATCTTGAAATGTACACTGAATATTCAACTTTGCATTACGTGTAATTAAAAAGTTTCAAAAATGTTCATCTAATTTCGTGCTTATAGTAATTGTTGATAAGTAGACGTTGAACTATTTAAGTCGTAAAATGGATAATTTTTGGGTTATTAAGGGCTAAAATTTTAGTACTACATAAATTCCACGTTACATTAACTACATAATAAAAATGTTGAAGATCCCGGGTGGCACTTTTTATTATTACAATATTAAGTTTGTTGAAAAAATGTATTATTTTGATGGAGAATAATTCACAATAACAATCTGCTATTGTTTATAGAGAGCGGAACTATGAAGAAAAGAGTTCGTGACTCGTAATTCTTATTTACTATATAATTCCGACATAACGATTATTTTATTCATTTTATTTTATTTCCGTTCGGATTATTTAGGTTTATTTTTAAGACATGTGAATTTTCACAAAACACGTATTTTATTAAGATAAATAGTTTTTCCGATTTCGAGCAATTCAGGAATTCAATACACGGGAATATGAAGTGTAAGTCGGTTAATCGTTCGAATTAAATGTACAAAATACTTGTGCGCAATTATAATTAATAATAAATAAATTATACCGATACTCTGTCCAGAAGCATTATATTTCGAACGCAACGTAATCAGATTACTGAACTACAAAATATCTATAGGTAATCCGATAAAAGACGGCCTGAAATTTTTTCTATTTAATATTCTTTATCATTTATAGGAAATGTAAATTTTTTTCTCTTCAGTTTTTCGAAATGAAATGCACCACAACCACCGACTATAATATATACGTTTAAAAACGTGAACTATACACATTTTTTTCTTTCGTGTCCGTACGATGGTAATAGTGTTTTATGAGAGACTCGTCCACGTCGAATTGATATTATGGGCGAATTCGATTACACGCCGTCGATTGAATCGGACGTACGTGCGTACAATGTATAACAACTATACAAGTAAGGGTAAGTGTTCTGGACCACACGAAACTGTGCGGGGGGCGGCCATCGCGGGCGTTAAGATTTAGCGTCGAGCGGTATACTGTACCGATAGAGATGAAAACGAAACCAGACTCGGGTGAAATATTTATTTTTTTCTTAAAGTATTTGGGATTTTTTGAAGATTTTTTTGTTTTTTACAAGTTTTGAGTAATACGATAATATCGAGAGCACGCGGGTAGTGATATTCAATCGAACACATTGGGTTTTTGATATTAGGTGCTCGATATGGGAGAGAGGGAGCGTTTGAATTCCGTAAATTCGAAAACGATAAATAATATAAAATGACCAATTAGTTATAAAACATAACACAAAATTATGTGGCGGTGCGTAATACGTGATAATATACACTCGATAATTTTATATAAAGCTCGGTGCAAACACCGAATACGTGATTCGCTAGCGATTCCCTGTATACACGTGATTTTTTTTTCTCCAGAAAAATGTTTAATTTTCAACACGTTTTTAATAATTGTTTTGTTACGTAATAGGTACAGTTAAAAATACGGCGGAACATTAAAAATTATTTTGAGAATGTTGCACGAGCGCTGTGGAAAACGCTTGCGCCGCGGTTGTTATACTCTGTGTTGTCGTAATATACCCGGCCTTTGCGTCGGTCGTGCTAATCAAAATTCAAAAGACGCCTTTGCAGCCTGATAAAAAGTATACAATACGCGAAAACCTACAGCCGCCGCAGACTCTCATCGTCTTTTTTTTTATACTCTTATCCGTTGCGCTGATGGTGCGCCGCGGGGCACGAAACGCGCATAATCTCGTATATATACTATATATAATAATATATTATTTTATCGTTAGTATTTATTATTTTTGGAGTTCTATAGAAGACGGAGAAAACGGACTATGCGAATTTTTTTAGGTTTTATTTTGCATTTTTCCGCCGCTGTTCTTTAGAGGGTTTTCATTAATTTTTATTCGCCGAATTCTCAATACTACTACCGGTATTGAATAGAGTATCGCGAGAAATGGATGCATGAAGAGTGGAACACACGGTGTTTTCGGTGTTTCAACGTTTAATTTAAACGACATTGTAATTGTTAACAGCCGGATATAAAATATATTCGAACGAGTACAGAATTTAACTATAATTCTCCATTTGAAATGCTAAAAATTCAATCGAAATACCATTGATGTCCGACGCGTCGTTTGAAATTTTTCGTTTTAATTGTTTTTATTTTGGAATTATTAAATTCTCTTATCACACACACGTGCGTATGTTGAAAACTATTGAATTACGTAACATTTTGCAGTTTTCAAAAATATTTTATTCGTTTACCGAGTGTTTTTGGTAATTTGATTCCGTATAACTGCACGCCGATTGTCTCTTGTGTTTTATCCAACCGACTTGAGCCCGATGCAGATTGCTATCGACGAACAGATTGACGATTCAGTCGTTCGCGATCAGAGACCTCAGTAGGAACATACGTATAGAGACGTAATCCTTCTATTGTGGAAATGTTTGACATATGACGTGTAGTCCTTTCGACGTCTTCCCGTTGATTAAACGTTATTTCTCTATCCTGCACGTTTAAATATCGCATGTACGACAACAATTATTATTAAATCACCGCAATAGACACGCACCCTTATACATATGAACGTACGCTCTGCTGCAGGAAACTATTGAAATTCCTCGAATAATTGGGCGACAATCGTCTCTCGCAATAATACATATTATTTACACGCCAGCTATTTAATATTTTAAATCATTTTTCAATTATTTTTTCTTGGTTTTATGACTTTCCAAGAGTCTTCGCCGCCACCGTTACAACATTCCGTTTTTCCCAAATAATTCCATTCCAATCTTCTATGCGTTTAGCGTCCTTAAATCTTGGCTCGTATCGTCAAAGTATCGCTTCGTTGGCCTTTTCTTTCCACTCGGTTGATTATCAATTGCATTTTAAACGAAACAGTATTCGTCTATTTCAAAACACTGCAATATTATTGAGACAAAATTTTCTAAACACATTTTTTTACCTGTATTGTACAAAAATTAAATCCACATTTACGCGTTTTTATCAGAATTTAAAAAAACTATGAACGCAGAGAGATGGGAAAAAAATTTGTCAAAACGATACAGTGTCCAAATCGTGCTCCGTTCATACTATAAAACAATGCGTAGATTCTTTTTTTTTTTCAACAAGTATAAGACATTTGATATTATACAGTAAATACAATGCCCACGGTCATCAGACCGATATTTTTTTCCACATTAAGGAGATTAAAATCTCGAGGAATCGTATACTGCGAGTGAAACTCGACTGTACAAATGCATCATCACGATTAGCTCACTCGAGTCAATTTATATACTATCGCATATATACAGCTCAAGAATTCGATTTAATTGTTCAATCATTTATGTTATTTTTGAGGGTTTTAACATATAATTACAATTAGTGTAATTAGTAGGAGGGATGTTTAGATCTCGTTGAGAAATTTGTCACGAATTTTTTCGAAAATTAAGAAAACATTTTTATCATAGGACGACGTACATTATTATTTTTATACATTTATTACGGAAAACTGGCTATAGCTATTGATTCTTATTTTTATCCTTAAACACTGTGGAGTCGGAGCTACAGCCCTATTTAACTATTTAATCCCAATCAATGCTCACGCATATAATTATAATAATGCGATTTTCACGCGTCTAAGAACAATTTTATTTTATTTCCTTTTCTTTTCGTTTACACGCGATATTATTGCGATTATCTAAATTCTAAGCGTCCCATACAAATTTGGTTTTGCTCCACCTTTGCCTTACCCGTTTAAGATATCAAAACGAAAATAAGAATTTAACGTTTTTTTTTTTTAATTTGCCGTTTGCCATCTGAAGCACAAGTATAATATAAGCGGTGCTCTGGTAGAAAATCTAATATATAATATAATATAACCATAATAGCCTCAAATACCAACCAATATTCAACGTTTTCAAAAATGTATTAAAATCAAATGGGACATTTAGTTTTTAGCTTAAATAAATAGAATTCATATAGCAACATTTTTGCTATAATTATTTTTGTATACCAAATGCTAATATTTTACAATTATGTCTCGGGTGAATAGTGCAAAAAAAATCTATTCAGGTTTAAGAAAAATTTTCATATTAATAATAATAATAATCATAGGCATAATAATTAATAAATTGATTATACGACATACTAATTTATATAAAAATATTTAAAAAAACCTATTACGCTATTTAATTATTATTTGAAACTTTTAATTCTCACCACTTGCATACCAGTATCTATAATGAGTTATACGATTGAATAACTTGTTATAAGGTTACTGAATGCCTTTAGGTAGTTTATATAACACACCAAAACACTATAACTGCAATAATATAAATATTATCATTAGGCCCCGAATGTCGATGCACTAGAAAAAGAACCTATTAAAAGTCATTCAATTTTTACGGTGTAATATATATTTTTAAAATTAAAATGTGCGCGCAAATGTTCAATTATAAGTGAGGGGGAAAAAAAAGTAAATTCGCAAAATAATTATAAAATAGCGAACTGGTGATTTTCTATCGATTATCATTTAATAATATAGTTAAAAAAAATGACCTAAAATTACAAAAAAAAAAAAAAAAAATTATCTTAAAATGACAAATATGCCTTAAGAAATAAAAAAAAAACGCGAAATAAAAATTAGTTTTTTACGTTCTTATGTTATTGAATCACGATTTTTTAGCTATAGGAAACCGTAAGCTTTTAAACCATAAGACGTTCATAAACAAAAAAAAAAAAAAAAAAATGCAAAAGTCGTCAACATACGAGCCTATTAATTACAATTGTTATAAAATATAATAAGAATAAAGGGGCAATAATTTACTATACAATATATCGAAACCCAGTAAAAAAAAAAAAAATTTTTTTTTCACATAATCTTGCCACCGCCCGACCACCCATTCCACCACCCCCCCCCCCGCCACTCCCCGACACCAGAAAAAAACGTCTGGTGGTGTGCCGCCCCTGGCGCGATCGCGGTATATATATATATATATAAATGAATACGCGAAAAACCTATATAAGGTAATTGGGTGGTTTCGCCGGCGTATGTGTGGCGGTTTAAGGGTGCACAAGGCACGGGACGAGGAGGTGTTACAAGGTATAGTGGCGGCAGTGCCGTGGGTATGTGTGTACAGTGAAAGGATCGTGGGCGGGGGTGGGTGCCGGCGAATCAATACGCGGCGCGCGCGGCGTGTCGCCGACCCTGCCGCCGTCACAGCCGTTCGGCGAGCACACCACGCGCGCAGTGTGCCGGACCACCGCCGCCGCCGCCACCGCCTCCGACGACGTCGCCGCCGCCGCGATCGCTAAAATGTGGGTGCGCGCCTAGCGGAATAGCCCGGCGGCAGCGGCGGCGGCGGCGGCACAGGGCGTCCCGTCACCCAGCTGCCGGAGCGCTCAAACAAACCCGGAGAAAGCTCCGGGACCGCGGCGCACGGACAACCGCCGCGCGGACCGACGGTCACACGCACGCACGAACACACACACACACGCGCAGTGCCGACCCGCACACGTATACGCCCGCGCGCGCGTGCGAACACGCTTTTTCGTCCGGTCCTCGTATTTATTTTAATTTTTGATTTTATTTTTTTCCCCCTTCGTCAGTATAACGCACAGGGCACACTAGGCCCGTCGCACGAACATCGGTCGCGTACGCGCGCCAAGCGGTTTTTTTCCCCCTCACACCCCGGCGAGTGGAGGAATTTGTTTTTCCTCTGTAATTCCGTTTTTCTCGCCAGCACCTCGCATCAGTCCCAGCATCGATTTCGCCGATCGCATTATATGCTGCTGCTCCGGCAGCGGCCGTCCCACAGTAGTGCGCGGCGTACACAACTTACGCACCGACGACGACGACAACAACAACAGCAGCACCGGGACCCGGTGGGACGGTCGCGATGACGTGTTGCGGCCGACGGCTTTCACCGTCGTCGTCTTACAGACACCACAAGCGTCGGTGCAGGCGCCACCATCACCACCACCACCACCACCACCACCGCTACCATCACAATCACCGCCGACGCCGAACACATCAACCGCCGCATCACCATTATTATCAGAACAACAACGACAACGACAACAACAACAACAATAACAGCAACAACGACAACAACAATCGCCATCACCGTCCTCGTTGTCTGCAGCGACGACCGGACGTGTGTCAAACGCCGTCGTCGCCGCCGTCGACCGGTAGCCGCCGCGCCCGAACACTGTACGCGACAGATTCGCCGCGTACGGTGCAGGACGCTGCAACATCGGTCGTCCGCAAACGGCACACGATGGCCGGCCGGGCGGTGGTCGCCCGCCGTATGTCCGCGTGGCTGATGGCCTGCGTCGCCTTTTGGGCCCCGTCGACGCCCTGCACGCACGCCGCGTGAGTATATTCCCCGGTTTTCCTCCCTCACTGCGCACTGTATGCAATGCGATATCTGCCACTATATCTGTACTGTACACATTGCGGCGATGCGTATCGCCTAACGATTATCCCGCGCCCGCTCGCGGTCCTTGGATATCCCGTGAACGCGACACGTGCCAAATAAAAGGCCCATCACCGTTCCACGCAACGTCTACGAATCCTATTTGTTATTTACAGCTTCTTCCGGGTTGTCCGCTTCGAGTATCCGGTAATCCCGACTTAGCCCGCCAATGCGTCTTTTCTTCCCGCGGTCTGACATATGTGTGCCTTCTCTGTTTTCAGTGCACAGCATCCTCTGTTACGTTATTCGATCACAATGTTCATTCTTCTCATAATTGTGTAGTCCTTCTTCTCCGAAACGTTCAATTTTATTTCTCATTATTCGTTCTTATTTCGTATTCTTCCGTTCGATCATTTTGTTTCGCGGTCCGAATATGCGCCGGAAGTATTTTACCATAACACGCTTGAAAATCACTCGTTTTACTAAAAAATCAGTGTCGTTCTAGCCTATGTTTTGGTCTCGGATAAAAATTTCCAATCGTTTTCATTTCATGGTAATATATATATACATATGTAATGGTAAAAATATAATTCTTTTAATTGGTTGCTCTACGGGGAGGAGGTTTAGGTTTATACAATTTTTAAAATTTTTTTTATGTAAATCGATTGTGGACATATAAAAACAGAAAGGAACAAAAACCACATGACATAAGTTGATTTATCCCTATGGAAAATTTAAAAAATTAAAATTGCATTAAAAAAAAAAAGCATTTTTTTGTATTGTACACAATTTATACGTGTTAATATAACTTGCAATAAACTAGTAAAAAATTTGAAAATTTAAAAAAAATTTCTTAGAATATATTTTTATATTAGAAGAGTAAAGTCTCCAATTCTTGACACGTAGACACAAACTTGTGAATTGCGTAATATTTGTTAATTAGCCGAATTAAGTTTTTTCCTGCGCAGAAAAGACGCGTATTTAATTAACTGCGAGAACTTAAATTTGGTTTTTAAAATCTTCAGCTTAGAAAATGTATGCGCTCGTGAATGAAAATTGTGTGCAACAAAGTATTATACCATAATTCCAAACCACACAAATTGAATTGAATAAGACAAATTTTGAAGTACAATACAATACAAGAAGTACAATCAGTGCTATTTTTAAATTATTTTTTAATATTTAGGTTCGTCTCTCTCTTCTTCCTGTGTCTAAAAACGATTCGGCTTCATTTTTTCTATTGTTTTTCTTGATAAAAAATATTTTAATTTTCATTTGTTATTTGATACGACGAGCTCCTAAATCGTTTGGATCCCCGGCAAATGCCGAATAGTTGGATAGGCCAAAGTGACACTGCTGAAAGTCATTAACTGAAGACAATTGCTTACTAAATAATAATTTTACGATATATTTTACAATAAACTTTATGTTGTGATAATCGTTTTGCATTGAAATACCAGATAAAACAGTTGTATTATCAACATTGAATTAGTCAGCGTACGATGAAAATGCATTATAACAATACGGGTTATTAAAGAGCGAAATCGAAATCTTCTTTCAAATACTCTTAATTACTCCGCTTTTCTAATAAGTAGCCACGTCTCTCGGGCGTATAATATAACGATTGGACTCTATGCACATTATTTCAGATTTCAAGTCCCAAATATAACTTATAATCATTTTTTAAATTCTTGTTTGTAATTTATTTATTAAATTCATTATCTTGTGTTAGAGGATGACTCAAGATTATACTTAAGATACTTGAAATACATCACCCTTTTAAACGAATGTCTTTTAACGTTTACGAATATTGTTTATAAAAC
The DNA here is from genome assembly GCA_032441825.1 of Chaetogeoica ovagalla. Lineage (NCBI taxonomy): Eukaryota > Metazoa > Arthropoda > Insecta > Hemiptera > Aphididae > Chaetogeoica > Chaetogeoica ovagalla. The sequence continues at coordinate 9,927,878 of CM063738.1, forward strand.
AAAAGACGAATTTGTTTTTACTCTATAAACATACCCATAAAACGCTTTACATTGGTTTTTATAATATTTATACGTATATTATAAAACAAAGTCTTTGATCATGTTTCGTGTCGTATTTCCATCATATCGGATAAATTTTTGTATTTTTCTTGATTATTCGAGTACTACTATATAGGCGTGGTATACGATTGGACCGCTTCTTGCTCCCGGAAACAGGAGCATTACACTTCTTTACGAAAAAAGAAATATTTGATTAATTCGTTTAGTTTCTGTACGAAACATTCACGTTTGGAATCGTTTTGTAGCAAAATCACCTCTAGTACAATACTGCACATTGCTTGGCTATATTCCGATTGAAATAAAGTACCGGGTTCGCCAACCTTTTTTTTTCGCTTTCCGGGACGATTTAATATTTATTTCGATTTAGATTTAAAGTTTGCGCGAGATACTCCGAAAATAGCTGCAACGGCATAAATAAACCATGTAAATTCAAATAACGTAATGTAGCATTTTTTTTATATTTCGGTTGTCGTCATATTATTATATTATATTTATATGTACGCCTGAGATTCGGGATCCGGGAGACGTGGGATACAATGTATGTACTAGAGTTAACGGAACATTTAGTTAAAATTTCATATTGAATTATTTGATTTGAAGAAAACGAGAAATCGTTTCATTTTAATGTTACTTGGTCAATAATAGCGGATGTTTATTCTTATTTTGCACTGGATGTATACGAGTGTATAAATTATTAAAATAAAAACGAGCAAAAGCCATCGTTTTACCTTTGCACTGACATCAACTATAATTTATTGTACTCTATTCGGTGAAGTTGAATATATTTGTCAATTATGGTATTACGATTACAAAATTTAATAATTCCGTATCAGATTAAATATTTAAAAAGTAATAATTTGAGCTTAATCAAATTTAGCTGTTAGTAAATATTACATAATCACTGTTGCAGCCGCGTTATAGGTTGAAATGAAAAATTGCTATTAATATTCCATATTTGGTTGTCCTTAAATATGAAATATTAGACAAACTAATTTATCCTGAAATTTGGTAGGTAACATTCGTGTATATATTATGTATGTCTTTTTCGGTGGAAGGAAAATTTTAGCTACATTCCGTATTAATTGGTGAGTGAACATTCCACCGATTCCACCGCGTTTACTGCGAAATTCTCGTATTATTATTGTAAATTTTATATTTTTCATTAAATAAAAATAATACACACATATTGTCGCAGGAAATCAAACATAAATATTTACGAGTTGCACGCGAGCCGTACAACAACAACAACAACAACAATAATAATAATAATAATAATAATAATAATAATAACACAATGTAATCGATTCGCTAAGACAATATAATGTAAACTCAATGCGCTGTTTTCAAAACGCCACCGTAAATAGACACGTATCGGGTTCGTTTTCGTTTCGACTTTCAAGTTAGTCGAAGAAAAATAAATAAAATAAAAATGTAAAAACTCCGCTGTCATATTTATTACGCACAAGAGGTAGTTGCAAAGTTTTTGCCTTATTTTCGCGTAGTAAATTTCGAATTACAAACTGCACGGAATTATATTTATGACATTTTAACTACTTTGTTCGCGGCGGAATAAAAGTTAAATTATATTTACTTATCTCCAGATGACTATACATAAGTATATAAAAGCGTTTGGTCGCCCGATATAACAACACGCCTTATATACACACACACACACATTCGTATAATTTTATTCACGTCCAACAATTAATTATTATAATATTGCGGACGAGTATATTATAACGTCGCGATAGATTTCTGAAGGATTAAAATAAAAAAAAAAAAAATGTTAGACGCCTAACATAACGTAATATACTTTGGTCCGAATAAAATAAAAAGTGACAACGATATTTTCGATTTTTATATTCTGAGCGGAGCGAGTCTTGTTCTTCTACCAGAAGGAGTGCTCCGATCTTTGTAAACACACTTTATTTTCAGTAGCAAATTATGCATCTATAGTTGGTACTTTAGAAAAGTTATCTTTTTGATTTCATTAAAAGCGTTTAAGCCCTTAAAACAAGATTCAAAAACAACTTTAACAAATTTACTTAGATTATTCGCGTACAAATATACATTTAAATAACTGCGTGGTTTTTCGTACGGGTAAAGTGTACAATGCATGTGCAGACCCGGGGATTAATAGCGAAATAGTCCTAAAAATATAAAAAGCCTATTTTAAACGTTTAATAAGAAAACATACATACTATACAAGGCTTATACAGATTGAACACTAAATTAAACGTCGTTCGTAGATTTGTTTTTAGATAAAAACAATACGTTTCTAAAAACGTTCTTCTTTTCTTAATTTGACGGATGCGAACACATACACGATACTCTCAAGCAATCTTGTTTTTTGACAATATTCTGCAGTATGGCTACTTTTCAGTAAAATGTTCCACAACCACATATTTTAAACGATAAACACTTTTTCTCTTTGCTAATCTTCGAATGATCGGTCTCCGCTATTGCTATTTGTAACCGTTAAAAACAAATAGAGGCACTAAAAGCTCGTTGGACGTGTGGAATACTTTTTTTACTTAATTTAAGTTCATTGCTCTAATAGTTTAGGCTCTGTGAAATGTGTGTACATTTCATTCTCAAAAACGTCACTGAACACATACCACACCAAGTGCAATGTCAATATGAGGTACCTACCAACGAAAATGTTTTTTTTTTTTAACTGTCAATCGATGCTCTTATTCCTGTCATTTCCATAAACACGCACACACAAAGGCGTTAATGGTTTATCTTTTTCACTACACGCACACGTATAATACGCATTACACGTGTATACACGAGCTTTGAAGTGTTCTCTTTCAGTATTTTCGCGTGACGTACTTTATATATTTTTTTTTTCGAACCACGAGAAATTATATACATATATATTGTGTGTGTGGTATCGACGTGTATATAAAGTTTTGACTTTCGCGAGCAACATGTGTGCGATATCTGAAACTCTTCTGATATATACGTATATAAAGAAGAAATTCTATGTTTTGTACAAATCCACGCGCTTCGACTCAGAGCCGTCAAATTTTGCTTGATGGGACGAGACGGTCGGAAAAATGTCATAGTCGTATTCCGATCATGCGGCCTTTGGTAACGCACCAAAGTAGGCGGCTGCCTAAATACTGGACGATTTTCGTATTCTTTTAGTGCTCACAATAATGTATTGTTGGACTTAAATAATTTGACAAATTGTATTGAATAAAACAAATTCGTTTTCGGTGTGTCGGACTACCGTAAAATCGTTTATTTCGATGACGATTTTTTGTAAACCTATATCATTGTTGCGCTCATTCAACCGTTCTTCGACCCAAGTCGACTCTCAAACCTATTCATCACTTCGGAAATGAACAATCGAATGGACAAACGCACTCGGTGTTTGTGGCAGGTATTGACTATTTTAGAGACGCCATGTTTTTCACTGATGGTCAATAATTCACACGTAGCTTGCTCGAGAGTCCGGATAGTTCGCGGCGTTTGTTTTCGCTCTGAACGGGCAAACGAGAAAAAAACATTGTGTCCGATCCTGAAGGTTCGCAAATGAAAAGTTCTTAAAAGTACATAAAACAAAACGGATGTTTGTTTCGCTAAAAAAATCTACAGTTTTACACGAGAACTCGGTGAAATTTTGTACGATTCAACTCGGACCAAAACAATAGGAAAATCATGAAAAGTTTTGCACAATTCACGACTGGAGAAAAGAAATCGTCCTCTACACGATGAAGTCTTTTCACTCGGCGTGCCTGAAAGACGAGCAGTGAAGGAAGACGTACAGCCCAACTCTTGTTGCAAATATCGATTTAATTTAGCAAAAAAATAATCTCCCAAAGCCGGGTAAAACGGCTAGTAATAAATATACATTTCCCAGCAAATTCTTCCGCTGCCTTTATTTTATTCTTTTTTTTTTTCGAATCGATTTAACATTTCGTATTGTAAACTTGTTCCAAACTTTCAAACGGATACGTGCCAACCAGAGACGTATTTAGTAATATTTCATTAGGAACCGGGGAAATGAAATAATCTATTCGTCACAAACCCAATACAAAAGTACATAATATAAATTATGTACAATTTACATTTTAACTTGTATATAATAAAGCAAACAAAAAAAAATCTTTTTGAACAAAACATCTATAAGGAAATCGTCATTTTTCAAAATTTCTTTATAAAAATAATAACGAACAAATTTGTAATGATTCAAATATTCGTAATATTATCAAATATATAATTTGAAAAATTATTATGAAATAAAAAAGATGGCTGAAAACCATATAACAAAGACAATACATCACGATAATATACGATTATGTACTACTAAATTACCACAGCTTTTTTTCGTGATCGTATTTTAATAATTATAATTTCGTGTGCATTTCATAAATCTATCGATATGCAAACTTTTCTACTGTATCATTTTCGTACTGTGAAATTAATGTATAACACATATATTATATTATTGGTCTTTTTACAATCTTGGCAAAATCTTAAATACGTTTCTAGAAAATCATCCGATTCGTATCTATTTTATTCTGTCCGTATAATATAAACAGGAGGGTCGTGGACGTTCATTGCCTTAATTGTTTCAAGAAAAAATGATTATCATTTCGAATCTCTCAATTGGCGAACATTTGTCATAAAATGTACATTCTACTTGATATTAACACAATATATTATGCGCGCAGTTGTTTAAAGCTTAAGAAAATCATTTAAAAAAAAAGTGTACACTTTTAGTATTAAAATGCTAAAAATATAATAAAATAGAAATCAGGAAGTATACCGTAAATAAAATTTTATTATAATACAAAATATATTATATTATGCACGTATAATAATCGGTTAACGTCAAGAATCGGGAGTGGTTTAAAAAAAATTTAATGAAAATATATGAAGGTGATGTGAGAACAAAAAATATCCTAATTATAAACTACTATAAAAATAAAATTCTGTACTCATATAAGAGATAGAATTGAATTTTTAAATTCTCATCGTGATTTTTCTGTAGTTCCAATTTTCTTTCAATCCCATTTGTTTCTGGATCATCAAATATTTGTATTCTATATAAATATAAATCATAAAAATAATCATTTAATACGTCTTACAGTAATGTATAGCCGTCATTTTACCGGGAAAACGATAAAATACCAATTACAATTTTTCGTTAAATTATGAGAAATTTGTAAAACAGTTTCTCGTCTCTATGCGAGTCCAATTTCTTATACCATCTATAATATGTACATTATAATCATGTAGATAAAACTTTTGATACACTATGCTCCCGAGTTCTTTGTTCCCTCTCAGGTGATAACAATAGCACATACTAGAACAAAAACGTGTGCAATGTACATCGCTGTAAAGCTATAATATTTAATGGATTTTTTGCTTCACTGAGAATGTAAAAAAAAAAAAAAAAAAAAAATGTATTTTAAAATAATAAGGCCTTATTAATATATATATTGCCAAACACTTAAGGAACTGTTTTATTATTATTATTAATCTGTGAATCCGTTAAACTCTTTGATAATCGTATAAACTATAGAAAAAAACAAAATTAAAACTATAGAAATACAACGTTACAATATTTTACTATTTATAAAATAATGTACGCGTGTCGGCTGTGGTCCTTTTCAATAAAACCGTGTGTTCAATAAATATATATATATATATATCATACGCGTAACATAATGCCGCGAGATAAATTCCGCCGATACGCTCCAATTTCTATTTCGACAGCATATTCTATGATATGAGTATGGAGTACAGTCGTCAGTTTCTCCCGGTTACGGTACAGTTCGAAACTGAGAGCAAATAGAAAACTTCATAGAAAAATAAATATTTGTACGGGCAAGTATACACGCCAGGCATGCGTGTCATTTCTTCGCGCTCGCCGTGTCGGCAAACTTTCGTTTTCACAAGAGGTCACAAATATCATAACGTACACGAAAGCGCGCGGTGTACGTTTGTAAATATTTTATATACACGAGTATACGAATAGAGAATTCGTCTACATTATCAATGGTAAGACACACACACACACACACACGACCCCCGTTCCGGACTGTCAATTTGTATTTAATTTTAGAACGAAATTCGAAATAAAAAAAAAAGACGATTCTACAAATTCGATCGAAAACCGTGTTGATTTTTTTTTTTTAATTTTATTGAAACAAATATCAAGAGGAATAGTATATGAGCATTCTATGACGAGTAAACAGTATTAAGGTCGTCTCGTTGTCTCGTTTAATTAAAAAATACATACGAGCAAATACAAGGCTATGTTATAAAAAATTGGAAACGCTGCAAGATAAATACAGAACGGATTATTCTTTAGATGCCCTCGAAAAGTTGACATTTCTATAACAAATAAAACATAAAACGATAATAATATAATTAACACGTTGATTTATTAAAAAGGGTGATAAGAAATTTATTTCAATAATCGTACGTGTAAAATTTAATTCTTTCTCGTACTGTCGTAGAAAACGACTTCGGCCTACCTCAATTTAAAATCTAACTACGCCCATGATCGTATAGGTCCTGTCACTTTCGTCGTTCCCCGTCCCGCGATCCCTTACGGTGCACTTTACGTAGGTGGTATAATATAATATCACGTGTAATAAATATTGAAACGGAAAATTTAATTGCATATTCCGGTCATTATTTAACGCACACGTGTATTATTATTATCATCATCGATATAATAACGCCAACGCCACACCATCCAAAGATAATTGTAAAATTATGCGTACAAAATAATTAATATATTCATGCGACGCAGGGGTAAAATTACGCGTTTGGATCGCACGGAGGGATAACGGTTTACACATTGTTTTTTCTTCTCCGTTACACGATTTTTCCCGGCTTCGTGGTGATTGATATGATTTGTACGGGCACAGACGAACGGTATTTGGGAGTAGTTGTGCACGGGGCGGCGTAACCTCTCACGAGTCGATAGCACGCGCAAAAACCTGGAGGAGCTCAATTACGCCCGTTGTTCAAACGTCTAGTCGAGCCTATGTGTTTGACACTTGCGATTAGAAAGTCAGATCGGCAGTTCCAGACGGAATAGGCGTTTTCTAATTTGAGTAATGACGCGGTGAAATAATGGGCGGGTGCGAATTCAATGATGACGTCGCGTGGAACTAAGAATAAAAACCGGTCCGTATTTCGAACGGTTTAATACATTTCATTTTCTCGTTTGTTTTTTTCTCTCTCCGAAAATCGCCCGGAAAATTAAATATTAGAATTTTTTTTTTTTTTTAATATAAACTTCATCAAATCATTTCGGAGAAATGATAAACGCGAGGAAGTCGTGTTCTCGATTCAGTAGACTCTACGATGCTAATCCAAATGGAAAATAGCCGGAAACGTGCTGTTTTTCGATAATATAATGTGTTTGGTGTGCGTAGGAGAAAATATTCGACGTCCACTGTTTTTTTTTTTTTCATCATAGAAAATTTACGCTATATTCTGAAATACAAATTTCTTCCACTCTTCCCTGTTGTATGGATGATTTAGGTGCGTGATCTCAGTTCCGCTATGTCTCTTTTGATCACATCCAAACACCATCATTTCGGTCTAGAGCGCAACATTGTCCTATTCAAAGCCATACACAGGTCGTATTGTAATTGTTCGATTAAACTATTTTCGGCTCTTCAGATACGACCTGCGCACACTTGACTTGCATCTTTTACAAATTTAACTATACTTCTTCTTCTATAATACAATAATTGTTTCAGCTGTTCTTTTGATTTTATCTCCCGCGTTCGGATGCCGACCGTTAAGGGGCATAAAAAAAAAACTCAAATCTTGTTAAAAAAGATAAAAAATACGCGCGTACCGTGTAATTTTCACTAGCAGATAAACTGTGACGATCGCATCGGTTTGTTTCAGCAGTAGTATGTACGGCGACGTGAATATCTCGGCAATACTCGACTCGTTCAGCGGCAGTTACGACAAAAGAGTAAGACCGAATTACGGAGGTGAGTTGACACACAATTGCATAAACATATCACTCGTATATACTTAATATTATATATTATGAATATTGTGTGTTTTTCTATTATTTTTTTTCTCCCCCCGCCCACCCTGTTATATTATATTAATAACCACATACATTATTCAGGGGTGTGCCGTGAAATTTTCTCCCGGAAAGAGTCAAATAATTTTTTACGTATTTTTAAAAACGTATATTTAACTATAAAATTCCGACTATATAAATTAAATTTTCCGGGAGGAAGGAAGGGGTCGAACACTCGAAATCTCGCTCTATGTATGTAGACACGCCTCTATACATACTTTATAAATTATATTTACGGATGAATCTATTTCGCCGCGCGCATATGCGCGTTTATACACATTTATATACGAGTATATAGTAAGGAAAAAAAAACCTAAGAAAACAGCTTAACGCGTTTTCACATTTATTTCTCTACAATAATAATTTTCATTATCTTTCATTCTCTTTCTATTCACTTTCCTCGCTTTCCTTTTTCTTTTTCGATTCGTTCTTAACAATATAACTCGATGTCGTTTTGCTGAAACGGCACTTTCCTAATATCGTACCATATTATTATTATTATTATTATACACATATAGTGCATATTACATACGGCTGTTCTAAAACGACGGCTTTGCAACGTATACTTTAAATTCATATTAATACGTACTCGATCTGGACGTTCCGACGCGTATTGTAAAGTATTTATAACGTACATATACGTATATAAATTTAGAGTATCGAATATATTACTTGTTATATCGTGTACATACTATATATATATTCGTTTAAAGTTTAGACGCGTGCAAAGTGCGGAGATGTAGAAAATCCACGTGGAGTATATACACAATAGTAGATAATAAGAAACTTCTTCTTCATCATTCCGTTTCACTTGTTTAAACTTTAAAACGACTCCGATATATATACGTAAACACACACACACATATATATATATACCAGTATATATAATGCACTCGATACTCTATAATAATTTGTAAAATATACGTTTAGTTTTATTTTAATATCGTAAATATTTGTGTAATAAATGAAATTATACTACACGTGTTGCGTTTCGAACGTTTACTACGAAATAATCGAAAGTACAACAGCGACACTAACAACTATTTACGCGAGTATACGTTTAGCGAAAAGAAAATTAAAACATAATTTGATCACTTTGTGTGTGTGTGTATAGGTACGGTCAAAGTGTATAATCGGACATTGTACACTACAATGGCCAAAACACGGCGGGCGATCCACGATGTAAAATAATCGAAAGGCTATTGATTATTTTGCTGTTAATTTTCATTTATTTTTTTTTTTGCTACTTAAGTTGTTCTGAGATTTGGAAGTACATGATTTTCCTTCAGTTCTACATTTTCGTTTACTCGTTCGGGCCCTGTTGCTAACAGTCGCATCTATCATGTCCTCGACCGCCGAGAATTGAAAATTTTCTAATCGCTTTTCTTGATGATTACAAAGTATTTCGGTACGATTTTAATCATTTTACACATTATCGAAACTCACAATTCACTGCAGCGCAGTTATCTTGAAATGATCTTGAGACGATTTTAGGCTATACTTGTGTAATATCATGCGTAGACGTGTGTGTATTAACGTGAACAAAAATATAAAACGAAAGGAACGAACAAAACACACAAATATTCTTAGTGTAATATTAACATTGACCGCAAACGATTGGGCACTGTAAATAATGCCCGGGCGTTGTAATACAATGTTTGTCCGGACAATGTAACTAATTTATAAAACATATGCGGCTTCGCCCCAATTTGACGGACATTTTATTGCAACGCCCGAATTATATACTGTCTTCGTAATATACGATATATACTCGTATATACATATAAGACGAAATATATACGTGGTGTGTGTATGTGTGTGTGTGTGTACAAAACGTCGTACCGATAATATTGTAACGCACTGGTTCCCAACTCAACTCGAATTGCGAAAAAAATATTGTCAATATTCAAATTGACCACTACCCGATATTATACCCGGTCTCTTAATATATAAATTTAACAATAACTGTATAGGAAATAAATTATCACAGTAAATATCGTGGAAAAATATTTTATACAATATTATTATTACGTATTTGTTAATATTTGCTGATTAGTTTTGTATAGAAAAAAAATACATTTAATTAAGAGGTATAAACTCATAAGCTATTATATTAGCTCGTACGCTTCATTGACCAGTTGTAGCGTTATCGGAACGATGCTGCTGCCATTAAAGCAAACTGCCCGTATAACGTGGAACGAAAAATTTCACCCCTTACATTTTTATTAAAGGTACAACGCGACATAGTATATTTTTCATTTATTTTGAATTAAATTTTTTTTTAATTTAAAAAAAATTGATGTAAATTAAAAAAAGGAGAAAAACTTTGTCAACACGGACGACTACAACTCGAGTTGCGTTTTAGAGGCAGACGTCGTTTTAAATCATTAATAAATGATGGTTCAAGGTACGGTATAAATCTTGTTAATAGCACCGCGTTTTTTACGAAAGTCAATACCGAATTTTTACATGGGTTTAATCGTGCCGTGAAAATGTTACATTCGATCCAAACACCGTAGTACTATTCAATATAGGCACACGAATCAGTGTGCGTGTACAGTACAATTGTTAGTTAAATATCGACCAATTGTACTATGGTTATGATCCGCTTTCAAAGTAAGTCATTCCTTTGAACATCATGTATAAGGCTGAAATAATGCTTGGCCAACGATCAGCGCATATGGTATGCACCGATCATCGGTCGTGATCGAGTGGGTTAGTGCTTAGCTGACGGTGAACTCGGTCGAGGAAACGTGTGAATGACAGTAAACCAGTAGAAGTTAATATAATAATAAAAAGTGTAAAATTAACGAGTAAACGTGTAAACGAGGAAAGATGAATCATTACGTTAATAATTGTATTTCATTGAAATACGCGAAATAATATTATTATAAATAATAAAAATAATAAATGTAGCAAACGCGCACACGATTGATCGCTCGGTCAGAGTCAAATTAAAATTCACGTATACCGTTAATGCACGTCAGTCGATCGCAATAAAACCGGAAACGAAAGTAGGTCACCAGATAGCGCTACGACGCAACATAGAGGGGGTAGCAGCAGGACGCATATAAATAGCGGTCCGAAACCGGCGGATCGCTCAGTCTAGCCGCAGCGAGCAACGTTGTTCGCCTCTGCTCATCATAAGGCGCGGTGTGTGTGGGTTGGTTCACGTTGATCGCCGCGCCGTGTCATGTGCAGTCCAATGGTTAAGAAACTGCTATTTATAAGCAACTATTTCCTTTTTCTTTTTTCACATCTGCATTTCGTTTTAATAGATTCTCAAACAATTCTTGTTTTTTAGTATTCTTCGATATAGTTATTTCATTGGCAGAGGAAGTTGACTCCATTTTCGCACCCCCCCCCCCTTAAACATCATGAATAATCGCCACTGATTTGAACTGCGGAAGCACCGACTTAGAACTAAAAAATATATTTATTTAAATATTGATTTCAAATTTAAACCGAAACACTCAAATTGAACTACAACAGTTCTCAATTAACAGGTCATAAACCGTGTGCAAATTGTTAAACTGTCTCGATTATTATAAATCGACATTGATCGGCAAAAATGTTACCCGGGTAGTTGGGAAGCACTTTTGTAACAGGAAAAATCCTTCGTCGACATATTACGTATATAAAAATGGGGGGTGATAGACGTTTTTGTACCAATCGAACGAAGTTTGCTACTCGAAAAATGTCGACCAATACAGTTTTTTAATATTTATACACATATTATACATTTTTCACAAACCGTTAGACAAAACAAAATTGTTTATATTTTATATACAATCAAATATCGTACACATTGTTTTTCTAATAAGTCCTTTTGCACACTTATTGAGATATATGGACTTGAATGTACAGAAATAAACGTCAAAATTACTTCGCATTATAAGTTTCTACTAAAAACAATATAAAAACTTGTGAATCTTTGTATGTAAATGTCTATCGTGGCCAGATTTTTTTCTACCGCTATCCTTCTTATTTTAATCTAGAAACATTTTTTTTTCCGTTAATTTTTCGAACAATACAATGTGTTATTACAAAAATTCGTAAAATTACCAGTCTGCACGTTTCTATTTTCCGCGCCATCGAGAATTTTTACGGTTTCCCCGTGTGTTTTCACTCACTCGTGAATACTTTTCCATTTCCAACGGCCCCATACTCACTTTCGGATTTTCTCCGAAAATCTAATTAAAATCCATTTGTGCTACGAATCCTTCGTCATTTCAGGGGGCAGACTCCTGTCTAAAGTTTAAAAAATAAACACGTGCATGCTAAGACACTAAAACGGTGGCGGTAAAACTCGGCCATTCTTCAATAATTTCAAATATTTGTATAACATATTTGTACACTTTCCAAATATATTATATTAATTCGTTAGATAGATCGGTGTTGTTATACTCTCTCCACCGACCCGATACAGTATTTTCAATCCATTGAGATCACACATGAATTGTTTAATTTAATATAAATACGAACATATCAAAAACGGATATTTTTTTAATTATTAGTAGCCACGTTTAGAGGCGGTTGGCCGGTTTATCGGACGACGTCGAATTAGGGTGTGTAAGGGCGACGGTACTCGAAAACCCCACCCAATCGTCCAACGTATAGAGAAAGTCTTAGGACCGGGACAGGACTCGATCGGGACTGTACCAGAGCTGATGCAAGAACGGATACCGAGGAGATGTGTGTATGTATCGCGTAACGAGTGTAGTAGCGGCAGTGGACTGTTGTACCGTTTCCGGGGTGATCGGTCGGCGCGTGTGGGCGTGTAAACTCGGCCATCATCTCTCGCTCTCGCAAAATCGATTTGACCTGTAGCGCCGCGACGATATTTTCGATTTTTTCAGCTTTTTAACGTTTTCCCTCTCTCTCTCTCTCTCACTCTGTCTCTCTCTACTTTTATCGACTAAAACACGCTCCGGTTCACGCGATGTACAATATCGCGTACGTGTATACAAATTGCACAGGTGTTACCCTCTTAATAAACAAAAAAACAAAAAAATCTTAAAATTCAACTCATTTAAATGCGTCATGAATCTGAAATATAGGCCAAAAAGATATAATCTGAACGATATTTGATACGCTGTAAATCGTAGAAAAATTCCAAAGGTATAAAATGACTGCGAACCAAGCAAAACCGCCCTATGTGCTGTTGGAGATACGACGTTAAGAATGAAAATAACAACTTTGACCTAGTAACGACTATAATAGTAATAGATTGTTGCGAAATTGACATGCGTGTACTTTCTCACAAAAAAAAAACTCCCCGTTCAATTTTTACAATGTACGAGTACGATAATAAATTGGTTTTTGAGACTATAATCGAACACAGATGTACTGGAAATACGGTTAGACGTTTTATTCATCAAAAAATCGTTAATTTTTAGCGGAAAAGGGAACATCGTTAAAAAAAAAAATTAAATCAAGTTAACCCGTAAATTACTTTTTTTTTTTAATTTTTTCTCGAATAGTTCTATTTAATTTCGTAAGAGTCCCTCAACATTTACGCCACTATAATACACTGGGGAAGGTAAATGACATTTCTTTTCTTTTTACTCGCTTGAATCGAATTAACCGATTTAATTTGTTTGCCGAGTTAAACGCTTATAAGTGAATTTACTAAAATTCAAATATATATTAGTTAATAGTCGACAACGAATACTACTGAATCGCACATTAATCGAATATATTTTTTGATCGTCCCTTTGGAATTTTTTTCAACAATTCGTATGGAATGTAAAGTGGTTTGCCTCTATCCACATTAGTTTCAAACGGGTTTAGATAAAATATTTCGGTAAATAATAATTGAATAAACGTTCCGGTAATGAAAACACAAAATTCAACTAATTCGTTAAATGCGCAGAGTGAAAGGTAAATAAGTTAATTGAAAAATCAAACCAAGAATAATCCGTTAAGGTAATTTTTACATTTTAACTTAACTTTTCTCTCTTATAAGCTCGTTTATAGTGGACTTCATATAGGTATATTATATATTACTTAACCACCGCCTATTTGCCGTACTCCCGTATTTATACCGTATACTCGCAACGTTATGTCTATGGGTTTTCTCTGCGGTTTTTTAATACAGCGTGCAAGTATATTATGAAAATACTTTTTTTTTGATTTTACGTTTATTTATAACATATTTCTTGTAAACGCGTACAATTATTTAACGTTAAACGCTCTGTAGAATTCAGTGGCAGCTCGTGAGGTGACGCACAAATAATATTTTATACAATAACAGAGCGTTAATAAAAATTTAAAACAATTATGAAATGTACTTTTAATGGGTAAGTATTAATAACACTTTATCGCTGTAAAATGAAAATAAATCGAGAAAGAAACGACGTTTATCGTATTGACGCGCAGCGATAAATAATTGATTATATTCCGAAATGTTTGTGTTCTTTTAGCCAACAATTTCACTCAAAGTCTGTACGGCACACAACGAATTTACAGTGCTCTGCAAAATATATCTAATCGTTAATGTAGAGACAGTGGACGCACACACTGTTATCAACGCCAAAATAAGGGAAAACTTTTTTCTTTTTCTTTTTAATACACAACGTGTGCAAAATAACAGAATTCAATTTATTGATTCTTTCTCTAAAAATTATTTTTAATTGTTCCATGTGCTCTGTAGTACGATCCGCCACTGCTGTAATGAAATTAAGGGCGTATTTAGAAATATGTAGTCGGGTGAGGGGGGCACTAACACAATTTTTAAATAAGTAAATGAGTATTCATAATCATATTTCTATAAAAAAAAAAAAATTACGAAGTTAACGATATAATAATAGCATTCCAAATAATCAAAATTCCAAATAAAAGTACAATTTAACGGTCAAAATCATTTTATGTATTATATTAGAATTAGTTTTTAAAAAAATTGTAATAATTACAATAATCGTAATCGGTATTAAATCAATAAACATCGATTTTGCATTCGTAAAATATAAATTATCGTTTAACATAATATAAATACAGCAAACGGGAGATGCACGAATTCTATGTGTCCCTTTAAATACGCCATTAAATATATTTATAGACGTGAGAGTCTTTTCATCGCTTACGATAAGAGTTAAAGCGGACGAGGAAAAAATGATCTTTTCCCTCCCCCCCCCCCAAATGTCCGCCCGTTTTGGGAGAAAAAGAGTTTTTTTTTTCTTTAGCCCAATTATAGAATCGTATTGGAAAATATTTACATCAAAAGTGCGAAAAAAAAAACATTTATCTGTCATCATAAATCCTCCCTGGACAACTGTGCGCGATAAATTATTAAAACGCGCGTCTTTCGTATGATAATATCACCGGCCCTAGCGTGAATGCTTCTATAAATTTCACATCTGCATTAATAATTCGTCCATTTTCGTCACCGTTTGTATCGCGTTTCTTCTCCGCGAGCGTATTGAAAAATATTTTATTATATCGACTCACGGGAATTATCGGATTATCGGTAGGTACGCGTTATAATAAACGACTATTTGCATCGTCGACACGACTGTAAGTGACGACGGATCGGTCGAAAAACCTCGTGTCGTAACTCTGAGTTTTATGTGCACAATTCCAGAGACGGTACTTGATTAAGAACTATATAGGATTCTCGTGAAACTCGTAAAAAAATTTGCGGAAATTCATAAAATAAAAAAAAAATCCCCCAAAAACTGGATTGCGAAACCTTAAATTTCCGTCAAATATAATCCGGCGAAATGTTCCGTATTTAAACTAGAAATGTATCAAATACACACACAA
This sequence comes from Chaetogeoica ovagalla, assembly GCA_032441825.1. NCBI lineage: Eukaryota > Metazoa > Arthropoda > Insecta > Hemiptera > Aphididae > Chaetogeoica > Chaetogeoica ovagalla. Next base: position 9,943,782 of record CM063738.1, read on the forward strand.
ACGCACACCTCCACGTATATATGTATAAGGTATCGTTTAGAGCAGCGTTTCTTAAACTGTGTTCCGCGGAACCCCGGTGTTCCGTGGAGATCACTTCAGGGTTCCGCGAAGCTTAAGTAATTTTTTTCAAAATTTTCAAGAAAATTACTTAAAAATGTCTAACTAAAAATTATTAATGGGGAAAAAAATGTTTGTATATTAAATATTAATGTATACCTGTATGTCATATGGAATAGTCTATCTCTATACTCTATCTATACTTCTATAATGTATATTTGTACTTATATAGTGCTTATACAGTTATACAGTTTGTATACAGAAATAATATTTGAACATTGTTGATAAAAATACTAATTGGTTACGACCGTCGATAACGAAAAGAATATGAGTAACATAGGTACTAGTAATGTATAGCGATAGCGATAGCGTGAACTCAATATCCTCAATTGTCACAAAAGGCCGTGTTGGCACTTTTACCATTTGCAACCACTTATATGTGTGAAACGGGGATGTCCACCAATGTATCGACAAAAACAAAATACCGCAACAGACTTGATGCCGAACCTAATATTATGTTAATACAACTTTCATCAATAAAGCCCAATATTAAGAATATTTGTAATAATACAAAGCAATTTCACGCATCTCATTAAGTAATTATTATTAAAGTAATATTATATACAATTATTAGTATTACAATTATACTATACAAAGTAGAGGTTCCACGATAAAAGTGGACGTCAAAAAGGGTTCCACGGATAAAAAAGTTTAAGAAACGCTGGTTTAGAGTAATCATGTACTCGGCGCATAACCGACAACGTGATTTTGTATACTTGTACATTGCAGTTTAAATTGATTTGATTATTTTATCGGTCGATAAAATTAATACGAAATTTTATTTACAAATAAATGTTGTCACACAATAATATTATAGTTAAAGTATTAATTTCACCTATTTTACGAATTATATAGTTAATTAAGTTTTGTCGGTCATTAGTTTGCGGAAGGAAATATTTGGGGATTTCTGTTCACTGATTTAAAACACTAAAAAAAAAAAAAAAAAAACAATTATATTAACACGAGTATTTCATCGGTTATCTTTTTAAATACTGTGCAATATGCGTACAGTGTTATTGTAATTTATTTCTAAATTTTTTTTTTATTTACAAATTAAACTCTTTGAAATGCTGTGAGGGGGTTTGAATAGAACATTTTATTAATAACCTTCGGCCGATTCGATGGATTGAGCAATTTCGGCACCGTGCGTATAACATCAAAAACGTAGTGGGTTAACGCAACGATAGTAATTGAAATGTTATGAAAATGCTGGTTTAAAGTATAAATTGTATATCGTTAACGATAATTCTCATAACAAGAAGTGTAGAACTAAATACATTTTAAAATAGAATTCTTATGTATTATTCTTTTCATCTACGTTATTCAGTACTTTAACCGTAATATATTTTCTTTGTATGTGCGCGTAACGCGTACACGGAATACGAAAGAAATTATAAGAATTAGATGTATATATTATTATTATTATTTAATGTATAAATATTATATATTTCCGATTGAATGAACATAATGTCTTATATTTCGTATTATTTTGATTCTTTTTTTTAATCTGCCGGGTTTCAGGTACTCCAGTAGAAGTCGGTGTCACCATGTACGTGTTGAGCATCAGCTCTTTGTCTGAAGTGCAAATGGTACAAAAAATACGATTTTTTTTCTCTAAACAAAATTTATAACCGTAATGATGTGTTTATAATTATCATTATTATTATTATTATTATTATTATTATTATTATTATTATTATTATTATTATTATTATTATTATTATTTTGTTTATAATTTTAATACGTTATTTTGTAATTCAATATACTATACTTTCTGTTATATTATTATATCATCCTAGATGAACTAGTATTGCATCCAAAACGATAAAATTTCTTAAAACCATTAATCTCATCTAGTCTCATTATATTATATTATTGTTACAAACCATTTGAAACGCTTTGTAATACGTATAAATATATATATATAAAAACATTGGGTTTGAAGCACGTTGTAGACTGTCATTATTATTTTTTATTTTATTTTTTCGTTGTATTATTATTCTGTCACGGGAATATTTCATAACGTTTTATGAATATCGATAACAACAACAGTAACAACGACAACGGCTATATAAAATAATAATAATTGTAATACATATTATTATTATTATTAGCATTGGATAGCGCAACAGGTTGTAGTGAGCTTATTGTATAGAAGAGTACTCATATATATTTATAGATATATATACATATTATATAGAATAGAAAAAAAATAATATAATACGCGCGTATGTAAATATAAAAGCGTTTCATTATAGCGACTGAAACACCAGCAAAAGATCCATCGCGCACGACGCACGATAAGTATATCACAGTGGAATGTTCAATTAATAAATTGAAATCTTTCATGTTTAAGTTCAATTTTTTTTTAAAAAGACTCGGATTACGATTACGTCTTTAAAAAAAAATCAACGCGAACGTTTGATCATACAATCTTTTTCATAGTTACAAATAACTCTTAACTTCAATATCCGTGTAAAATGGACTTACAAATAGTCGATTATTTATAAATCATTATGTATGAAACGTATTATACCGCCAAAATTTAAATAACCCGACACAAAAAAAAATGTATATATATATATATACAATTTCTATAAGCTAAAGGCGGCTACACACAATTAGATTTTAAAAGTCATATAAGGTTAAATTTAATTCATATTATGTATATATCATGTGCCATTCCTAATATACCAAACTTGAAGTATTCAAACATTATTTAAACTGCAAATATAACTACATAAATTGGCGCACTTCCATGACACAATATAGATATATTTTTTGTTAATAAACAGTAAAATATCAATGTACAGTTTTTTGATATTTATTATTCACTGATTTTTATTAAAATTCACGGAAACCGTATTATTATTATTATGTCAAGACTGTTTTTCATTATCAAATTTTCTCATGTACTATCGATGTGATATGTTTAAACTAATATATTGAATATCGGTTCTACCTATTACAATAAAAATTGTTAGTCTAACCTGGTCAATTTGTTACCATTGAAACAGTAGGTATACCGTTTGTGCGATAAACTCGAATAGAATTGTAGAAGAAAAAAACGCGAGAAATTAGTTACACGACACAGAATTTCAAAAAATAACATTTTCTCGTTGCTTTTTTCTCCGTTTAACTAACCATATCACACACAACAGTAATATTATTCAAAAATACAGTGTTCTACCGTTATTAATTCTTATTTATTTATTTTTTCATAAAAAGACCAAAAAAGTCAGTACACGTTTCAATACTTCATTGCTGAGTGTATCTGTGGCGTGGTTGAGAGCTAAAAACTGATATGTGCAAAAAGTCAACTTAGAAAAACTGTACAAAACAACGTTTTTATTTTTTGGTTAGTTTTTACTACAAATTACATTTTTACGTGTTCTGTAGGTCATTCACGCATAACGTATTGGTGATATTAAAAAATAACATAACACATTTCCGACCATTTAATTTTATTCGTCTTTATGAATAATAATTTTCAGCAGTCTTTTGGTTGAATTTGCTAACTACAGAAACCTGTTATGGTTGTGTAGAGTTATTTATTGTGTATTGTGCGTACGATTTGTGCGAATTCTTGTACGACACGTTGTACCGATGACGCGCGCGTGTACCACCGGCGACTACTGTTGCTGCACTAGGTCAGAAAATGTATTGACGTTGTACACAAAGAAATCGCGTAGGTCGAGTGGGAAAAAAATCGCCGTTTTAATTCGTTTTCTTTTTTTTCATTTATATGATATAAAACGCGAAATCGCGACGGAAAATACGGCGAGAAAACAAATATTATTTTTCCGCAACCGCGGAATTTATTCGTGTGTGCAACTGTCGTGTACAACTGGGCCGGTTTCCAACGACACATATTATATTATACGCGATGCGACCGAAGAGGTTTTTTTTAGGCCCAAGACAAATAAAAAGAAAAAAATTAAAGCAAAATCTTTATCGTTGTTTATACGTATAGTTTAGTAACGATTTTTTTTTATCTTATTAATAATTTTAATTGTATACGTCATATTCAATATTCGCGTCCTATAGTATTTTTTTTAAAACGGCTTAAGGTTTTGTTTTAAAAATATACCGATCGAAAATCTTTGACATTATTTTATTATTATTATTATTATTATCTTGACGGTATATGAACGTCCTAAAAAAAAACAAAAAGAAAAAAATACGAGAATTTTAATTATTGCAACACGAACCATACGAGTAATTATAAGAATATATATTTATTAACCCAGCGGTTCCCAAAACTTTTTAAGACTCGCGGCGGCCTTTTGGAAGTGTGGTTTTCTCATGGCGGCGCCCTTAATAAAATTGATCACCTATTTCAAAAATTTTTGGATGAAAATAAATAAATCTACAAAAAATTGTGTATATAATATGAAAATAACGGTGACCCCTATTTATCGTAATTTATTTCTAGACCAGATAACGCCCCTTTAAAGACATAGCGGCGCACACTTTGAAAACCGCTAATATTTAGCCTATAATCGTCGTCCCGGTCAATCTGTGTTTTAATAAATAACGTGTGTATTAGGGTGGTCCTTAGCTATAGAAGTCAATTTTTTTCTTTTAAATTTTATACCGGCTGGTTTTAAATTTTGTTCTTTCCATCAAAAAAATAATTTTGGTAAAGTTTGGGTGTCATAAATTATCTCCTTCCCGTGCCTCAAAGGGGTTAAAGTTACATAAAAAGGGGGTAGATTTTAATTTTTTGCGTGTACTCTCTTAAATATTAAAGGTATGATAGAATAGTACAGAACCATTATTATAGTAATAAATATTTACTAAAAGTATAACTCAGTAGTTATTTTTGTAAAATTGATAGTTTTCCGTAAATTTAAGAAAATCCGGTCAAAATTAAATTTTAGAAAAATAGATAGGTTCTTAGTTTTTTAAATGTTATATCCTCAGTTATATGCTTACACAATTATTATAGGTATATAACAATTATTATAAAACATAATATTTTCTATAAAAAAGATTCCTTACCCAATTTCGTAATATTAACCTTTTAATGAAATATCTTAAGATAAGAAAAATCTTGAAAATACATTTTTTTAGAAAATAAGGAGGATAAAATTAAATTAATCATCAATTATCTATTTTATATAATAATGGCAATTTTACGAAAATAAAACATTTTTCCTTTTTTTTTTGTTTTAAATCCGAGTGTTTCGATATTGTTTTTTTTTATACACACTACATACACACTGATTAAGTTAATAATCTAAATACTTCACGTAAACCTTACATCGCGCTACACACTTGACGATTTACATTTTTTATTTGTGTACGTTTTTTATTTTTAGTATAGTTAGTAAAACAGAATAAAACCTTCTGGCACTTACGAAATCGACATACAATCGTCGTTCAATCGGTTTTTTTTTTAGCGTTTTCAACGTGTTTATACGACTAAACTCCTCAGAAAATTCTACACATTGAAAAAAAATTAAAAACAAATCATATTTACAATATAATTTTTATTTCCGTTTCATTCTTCTTGACAATATATATATATATTATACTCGAATACAAAATATGATATACGCGCGTGTGAAAAAGAATATATGAAAATCAATAAGTACAATTGCACATAACGCGTAAATGACGAAAACAGATTAAGTATTATTTTCTACAATTCTGGAACAACCATGTTCACTTGAAAATTAAATATGTTCAATGCCCAATATTTAATAATGAATATTAATTGTATTCTATAAAATGTAATATAATATTATAGTAGAATTTTTAACTTGCTTAGTCAATAAGTCTACATACATTTATTTAAACAATCTAAATAGTTGATGTGTCAATATTTAAAAAATATAAATCTAATAATGGTTGGCATAACATACAATGATTTTCTTTTAAAATAATAGATCTCGGCGAATTTTTTAATAATGCGTTTTATAAAGAATTAAATTATTTATAATACTATTTCTGTACATTTTTATCATAAGTACAAAATTTCATGGGATAATCACAAATAAACTGAAAAACTGCCAACAATTCAAATATTCATTACTTTTGAGGCACGAGATACGGTTGATCAATCGTGATTAACATTTATACACTTTATTTTTATACGTATTAAAACCAGTAACCCTAAAATATTTACTTCCTTTTATTACTAAGGGCTACACTAATCTATGCTATATAAATAGGAAATGTTCTATTTTTCTACATCATTCGCGAATAGTGCGTGGTGTGTATAAAAACGTTCGGTTTCTTTTTTTTTTCCCCGGTAATGCCTGTTAGTATACACTTTACTTTTAAAATTTTGGTAAAAAAGCAATTGGAAAGAATACCTCTTTGTAAAAAAAAAAAAAAAAAGAAAAATAATTCGGTTTTTGATGTACGGCTCGCGGGCAACGTAGCGTGGAACGAAATCTACGGAAAAATCATTTATTTTTTAGTGGATTTTTATGTAAATTCGGTATAATATTCGTAACAAATACCCGTTTGCGAAACGAAACGCTTTCTCGAGAATACCAATGAAGTGGTCGCTTTTTACACCACTCGCCTGTCTTGTCTTCGCTGTGGAACAAAATGAATTATAATTATAATATTAATGTACATCGATGCCTAAATTTACTCTATTGCTCTCCGCCGTGCACTATAGAACATAAAACACAAAATATGTAAACATAGCCCCGTAGTTATTATAAGTATACTTTTTGAAATTTGTACAATATTCCGACTTCCAAAAATATATACCTGTATATATTTAGGTATACTTACGTTGCAGCGTCTCGGATTTCAAATTATATTTATAAAATTGCATAATCCAATAACGGAGGTACAATAAAAGTATTTTTGAAATTTAACGGACGGCTGAAAATAATTTGCTTTTCTCTCGCGATTTGTACGCTTACGATACCTGCACTAATGTGTTTTTCTCGCTTTCGTATTATATTACTTAACCACTCGTGATTCCGTGTCCTCGCGTAGCGTTCGTAAACCGCACACGCTCGTGTGGATCTTAGCTAAACAATTACTATATTTTTATGCGTAGATAGGGTTACCGTCAGAGCCAAATCAGCACACTTTTCCATTCCTTTGAAAATACGAGTAATTTCGTTTAGGAATAATAGAACGAGCCATTATCTCGAGTCGATTCGGTTGTTAATACGCACGAGTGGGAGGAGGGCGACTACTGCAGCGTTTTATTTTATGAACAGGAAAATCGTAACATTAGGGAATAAAAATAAAACAATGTACGAATTTATTATTATAAAAAGACAAAACAGTGGCGACACTATAATAACGACCTACTGGAAATGTGAATTTTCAAAATTTAGAGCACTTCTTAACTCGGAATGACTTTCAGTGATTTTCAGCTTTACAGCACTTGTCTAACGTATGTGCGTGCGTGTATATACGAGTATTCTCTTCCGTCCGGCATTCGAAATCGTTTTCGTGCCGAAAATCACATAACATATTTAAGCGATTTATTTATCATAACTCTGAAGAAATCATATTGCATTAAAAAAAAAAACAACCTTTTTAATTTATATAAAACTTGTACGTAAATACGACTGATTATATACTCGTAAAAAATTAAAAATATTTCTTAGAATACGTTTTTATTATTATCGAAACAGACGAGAATTTTATGATGAATCGCTAAGACTATATTAATTATTTGATCGTTGTAAATTAACTAAATTAAGTATCCTCTCGTATATACAAATCGCGTATTTGATTAACTGAGAACACCCCCCCCCCCCCGCCACATTTGGTTTTTAAAATTTTCACCTCGGAAAATACACGGGTTCAAAGAAACGCGTGTGCGATGAAGTATTAAATCACATTTCGATACTACGCAAAGTGAATTAAACCGATCGAGATTTTGAAGTTAATTCATACGGCGTTAGGAATACTTGGGACATAAATAATTGTTGAATTTATTTTTAATATCAGATTCGTATTTCTCTTCTTCTGCTTCATTGTTTTTCTACTAAGAATATTTTCGTTTTTATTCGCCGTTTGACGTGACGGGCGAGGAGTGGCCCGGGAAAACTTCTGGTGCGCCAGACCGGCATTGAAACGCGATGAAAATTTCAAACTGAAAAAAATCGAACTCTTTTCGTCCGTAAACATAGGTTAGGATGCTGCAGTGACAGCAGCGGGACGTATTCGCGTAGAACGGCTGTGCATTATTGAACTCGTTTTCATATTCATGGGCTATATACACTGTCTCGTACTCGTATAAAATAAAATATCCCCGGTCACATGTAATATGTAAAGCCGTTAGACGACTCGTTTAATACGGTTGCACCGCGTCGTTTGTATTATCTATTTATTTTATAAAACGGCGTTTCTCGGGGCCAGGCGTCTCGCGAGGAATTTTCATTTTTGATTCCTTAAATTTTTCACAACGCTCCCCGTGATTTCCATACACGTTTCATTCGATACAGAATCACGAGCGTTTCGTGGTCACACAGCACGCGAAAAATTTATCGCGGAACGGTGCGCGTAATAAACGCAAACGCCAAAGTGAACGTTAATTCACGTTAAATTACAAAATGCGTAATCGTTTTTGAACAAGATATGGATGAGAAAATTCGATTAGGTATCCGATAGTCGGCGAAACACTGATATTTATTATTTGACCAATTCACGCCCTATTGACTCTTACACATATTTTTTGAACGTTGTAAATTACATTGTTATGGAATTCTTGATATTACAAATTAGGGTGTTTTTTGTAAATTTAAAATTTATAAATCGATATCGAATTTGAACATCGATAGAATGTTAATTTTTTTATTCCATATTTTAGAAAAATCCGTTCCGGTCAGACAACTAAAAATATACCATTATAATAAATATAGTTTTAAACTCTTTTGCAGAAATAAAATTAGATTGTTTTAAAGTCTTTCAGACTACGTACTGGCACGAAACGTCGAATAAGAATTATTATTAGTCTCCTCTGCACGAATGTTTAGGTCACATCGCGTTTCGTTACCTTCCGTTTACACGTTTTTTAAATGTATTCAAAAATAATTCTAATGTATTTTATCGGATTTGTCGAATAAGCGATATGTTCCTCAGGCGTCCGTCGAGTGACGAATAATTTTTAATAACTCGGCTTTTACGTTGTAACGACAAAAATTGGAGCTGAAATCGTGTAAAAAACACGATTTACGTAGCACATAATTTCGTACGTACTAATCGCAAAACAAGGTTGTTATTATGTTAATATTGTATATAGCTATTGATTATAGTGAAATTGAATTGGAATGATCGATTATAAAATAATAGGCGCTATACGAAACGGATAGATATTGCTGCATTTATTAGATTCGGCACGTTTGAAAATTTTTTATATATATATATATCGGTTCGACATTTAAATCAGATAGTTTAATTAATAATACGACGTGCGGTTTCGTGCTGTGGGTAACAAACCACAGTAATTGACGATTCAGTGAAATTGTACGAAAAAAATAAAAACACGTATTTCAATGCGTGTCTTAATATATAAATGTCTTAATGTTATCGTCGACTTTAATAGTGTTTTAAAACGAAATTTGTTGTGTTATGCGATTGAAACGATTTAGAGCTGGTAACTTTATTTGTTGTACGGGGAGCAAAATAAGTTATTAAAATAATGAATGAAATCATTGCTCTTTTAGTGCAGACTTTCTATAAAGTACACCATTAGTAGCAAATTATTGATTTTATTACGAGACTATGAAATAGTTGATAGTGTTAAAATTATCGCCGACAGCTCATAAATGTGAAAATTAAAAAAAAAATTGATTTCACAAATGTACCGTGTACGCGCAGTAGCGGTTTTTTTATTCCCAGATATTAAATTTATAATTCGAACTTTTACGTCTCCGGTGCAACGAAAACGCGGTAAAATTTAACGTGATACGCGTTCGACAATATAAGAGATTATTTTGATATACGCGTATAATAATAATAATAATAATATTATTATTATTATTATTTTCAAATAGTATATAATATTATGAATAATAAAGAACACGATCCAAGTGCGCGTAGGAATACGCGTGATAATTTATTAAATTGTGTAAAAAAAAAAAAAAACCGCCACGAGCGAAACTTGGTGGTAATGCGGAGTGGTAACAATTAAATGATTCCCAAATATTTTTGTAAAAGTTTTTTCAATTTCTTTTTTGCACTTTTTTTTCGAATCAAAATCGTCGATAAAACAGAGGAAATATATAGAATAATTCGTCATACAATACGCGTTCTTGAGAAAATACTCGTAGACGGATATTGAAATGTTTTATAAAAATTTCGCATTCGTTAATATTATATTAATTACTATTTAAGCAGTATTGATATCGATTGTGATGTAGGCCAGCGCAATATTGTTTTTATTTTTTAACTGACATTGTGTGGTTAGTTTATTTGTTTTTTAATTGTGTATTTGTTTATTTTTTTTTTTTTTGTAAAACGATAACGTCATATTCAAAATAACAGTGTAGCTCTCTACAATATAATTATATAGAACAGACGAACAAAAATAACTATTTTAAGTGTAATTCAAATTTTAAAACGTTAATTTATTATTAAAATAAACGACTATATTTTACGGATAAACAAAGGTGGTATGACGAGAACATTATTGCGGAATAAACGTAATGTCAATTAAATAAATATTATTATTGAATGAGGGCATTGTTAGGTTTTTCTATACAATACCGTCAATAACGAATTTGTATATCGTATTAATTACGTAATAATTTCTTCGGTAAGAACACAACCGGGGACGAAATCCAATAACTATATCGTTTTATTCAGTATTTAACAAGAAAAAATAAATTTTTTTTTAATATTATTTATAATGATTAACTGAACCCGTCACAATAATTTTTGATATTTTTTTTTTACAACTAAAAATAAAGAGAAATTTTATTCAATTTTTTTTTCACAAATTTTGCAAATGGAATTTTTTTTGTAAAGCAAATGAGTCTGTATAGTTTCAGCCAGTTTCTCTCGATGATGGAAATTTTCATTTTCATGAAATTCAATAGATTATAGAAAATCAATGATTAATCTGTAATAAAAATATCGAACTCTAACATATTGTCGCGTGCAGATATACCTTTAATTAATTCTTGAAAAAAAAAAGAAAAAATATAAAACTATCGAATAGAAACAAATATTTAGCACTTGTGCCGCCGATTCGTTGCGCAGGCCTATGGGAAGGGAAGTACTGCGCGACGTATTGGCTTAAATTAATTGAAATAGGAAATTTCGTTTTACGATCATTCGCCACTCTGAACGTTCGTAGATCGATTCGAACGAATCGAAGATTAACACTTTGTTCCGGAATTACAAATAATTTATCGTATTCTTAGAAAGGACGACAATAACGAGTAATCGAAATAAACTGATTTATTTATATTATTATTGTTGTATATCAATTTCGTTAAATCTAAACTTTTACGTGACATAAAAATTGATCAGTTTTGATTAATTAGGAAAACTTTCTAGATAAACACATTTTTCTAATATACGTATTCCAATTAGTTTGTTAATATTTATTTTCTGTGGTTTGACGAGTGGTTAATAATTTGCTCTACTCAACTCTACACGCGCAGTGTGTGTGTGCTTTACGAATTGTGTTTATTATTGGAAAGAGTTAAAAAATATTTTAGAAATTAAATATATCGTGTTAGCTCGCGCTACGTCGAAACTAATAATTATGAAGAAAACCGTCGCGCGCGTTTTGATGAATCTCAACAATTTTTTAAAGATTTCCTCCTATTGCCGCTCTCCGTTCCTTTCCGTATAAAAAAAAAAAGTTACTCGGCCGTAAAAAAAAAAAAAAAAAAAACAAGCGGCGGAATTCTTTTAAGGAATCCGCCGAGCGTTAATAACTGCAGCTCGAAAAAGTGTGCAAAAAAAAAAATAAAAAATAAATAAATAAATAAATAAATACTTGTTGTCCGAGCGGAGTAAACACGATGACCAACTTTTGCATTCGTTCCGTCCACGTCATACACGTCCGAACAAGTTTTCCGCCGCTTGCCCTAAATAAATCTTATACACCGAGTTCGAAACTTCGGAATCGATGAACGCTGTATAGCTGATTACGGGTCGTTGGGGGGGGGAGAGGGTTTTTGTATAAACCGAAAACTCTTCGATTCGCTGCTGCCTCCCCTTCCACCACACCAACTATCCTAACCATTCCCCGCGAGTTTGTGTACGGCGGTGTGCGAAACTCGACGATATCGGTTATTACGCTTATTCGAAGTAATTCCCCCCTACGCGCATCGCCAAAACTTATAACTATTCCGTGCGGCAGCGAGTATCGATTCAATCGCGTTGTGTAAATTCGCGACCGAAGTATTAAAAAAAAAAAAAAAAAAAAAAAATCAAATTTAATATACTGATATTTAAAATAGAACATTTGACCTTTTAGGTTGATTATGTTTGTCAACGGGATCAGAGGGGAATAAAGGTAAAAACACGAGATTTGTAATTATAAACGAAACGAAAATTCTTTGTATCGTTGTTTATAAAAAAAAATTTTCGAAAATTTTTACTTTTTTTTTTATATATATATAAACAATTATATATTATAATAAAATTATTACGAAATAAATATTAAAATGTAAAATCCGTCACGAAAAAAAAAAAACAATAAAACTCATGTATTTTTTTTTTTGGAATACAATGCCTATAATAATATATTAGTATTGACGTTTTAACATATCGTTTGCAGGTCCCCCAGTAGAGGTCGGAGTCACCATGTATGTTCTCAGTATAAGCTCCGTGTCCGAAGTACTAATGGTACACAAACCAAATAATAATAATAATAATCGTTTATTTAATTTTTTTTTTTTTACCGTTTTATTATTATTATTTATTTTTTGTTTTTTAATAACATATTAATCATATATAAACATGAGATAATATGATTTTTTTTATTTTAAGGAGTGTTTCTTTACGTATAATATATTATATTTATAATATATGTTATATCTTGATGTCTTTTCTTTTTTCATTTGTTTTTTTTTGTTTTTTTTTTTTTACTTTTAACCGTTTTGATTATATTATTGTGTTTCGAAATATACGTCCGTGTGAACAGACGCTTTCTTTTTTTGCTTATTTGTTTCGAAATCTAATGTTTTTTTTTTTTTTATGACTCGAAAACATGAGAATAAGATAATACACGATATTCATTTTATTTTTAGTAAGCCAATAAATTTACTGTTATTATTAAAATAAATTTACATATATATATACATATATGACGACAACTCATTACGAAAATATAAAAAGGAACTAAATGACGTTCCCGTGCATGCAAATCTGCTGCTTAACGATCGATGTCTATATCTATATATATATATTTACGACGTAATTGTAATAGTCTTAAATCGTACGGATTCGATTTTAATAATGAATTTCTTTTTACACGAGTTCAACACAATCCTTTGACCAGAAATAAACGAGACGATAATATTAGAAATTATCATGGAAAAAATTCCTCCAAGAATTTTTGCGTGTCGTTTCGAAAGGAAATTATAAAACGTAACGTCAATTATAATTATAAATAGAATTCCGTAATATTACCGTGTAGAATATTTTTCTCGGTCGTTTAAATGCAGTTTTACGCGATTATATAAAATGAATCCGTTTCAAAAACGACAATTTAATTTTATAATATTTCTACCGAAAATTGATTACGGTTTTGATTCAAATTGTAATACATAGTGGTGTGGAGGAACCGGGAAATTTCGTTTCATTGGCTACGTTGTTGGATAGTGAGAAGTTAGAAGTGTATGTGAGGTTCTAAAGGGGAACAGGCGCCTAATCGGCAAATTTCTACCTACAAATTTAGTTATATGTACCAAGCATTCTATCTTTCAAACGTTTGCTTCCATAAAATCTTTTTAAAAAACTTTTCCTATTTTAGCTTCATTCGCCTTTCCACTTTCAGTTACCGCTCGAGTCTTCGGCTACAAATATATGACTTCGATACTTTGCACTTTTCTCCCTTCCTGATGTTACTGTATCTCAAAATGTTCTCGAATATTCTCCAAAACATCTGTCTCGACTTTCTTATACATTGGTTGAATCCTTGTTGAATGACTTTTTTCAGTCCAATTTTCCCAATTCACTTTCGCCTTCACTGATGACGTCGTTTAATCTAATTCGGCCGGGTTTTCGTTTTTTTATTCAAATTCAACGTCTTTTCATCGATTAACCGCTGATTATTGCGTTACTATAAACGTCTTATCAATTCATTCACTCGTTAGAACGCAAAAATTATCTAATCGTCAACGGCTCGCGACATTGCCTTCTTACTATTTCCTTCGATACAACCAATTCGTTTTTTATCCCGTCTCGTCTTCCTCGCCGACCATCTTGAATTTTCCAATATTGACTCTTCTACTTTTAAAACACAAGCCTTCGGATCATCTTCCAATCCACCGCAAACTCCTCTACACAAAGCACGGGAATCCAAATGATCCTTTCTCCATTCCGATCACTCGTCTCCTGGCGTAGAACGATTTTTTTGTCTTACTACCACCCCGTGGTCGAGAGAGGTCGATTTTCCTAACCGTATTATTCATATTATCTGAAATAAATAAATACACGATTTCGTGAGAAGTATTCGCGATATAAAAAAAAAAAAAAGTAACGACGAGTTTATTAGATTGTGGAAACTAAAAAATATATTTATATATATATATTTTTATTGTCGTACACACACGTACACGTGTATTGTGTGCGCGCACGTATGTGTATGCATTTTTTATTTTATTTTTTAAAGTTTCTTCTTTTGTTGCCGCGCGTCTCGAGCGCTTTCTCGAGTTTTATTTACCATTCGAATGTTTACCGCGCGGAAATATTATTCGCCCGGCAACACACACCTAAATATAATAAAAGCATTATTATATTATTATAATATATTATTATACGACGCGATATGATTTATATATAATTGCGAATGGCGCGCGCAGTACATCATATTATATTAGAATAATATATGTACACGAGTTATTTATATTATATATGGTGTGAAAACGTATATATATATATTTATATATATATAATATATACACGTGCGTATTTCTATACTGTATGATATATACCGCACGCACCTTATGCGCGAATGATAATGACAATAATGCGTGTGAATAGCGCTGAACGTTTTTACGGAGCCGAGTGTTAAACGTGTACTTCGCCAAAGACCAGAGAAGTCTTTCATACTACCAATATATGTTATATCGATTGATTTCGTTGTCGATTCTCGTGTATATCGCGTAACGTAGAAAGTGTTGCATCTTTGCTGCAGTAGAAAAAAAAAGGAACACTTTTAGTGATGTTAATATAAATATATGTTTGTATTTGAATTTGAAAAAAACCAGGCCAAGAGATTGTAAAAAAAAAACTTTCATTTCACATTTGAGATCGTATATTCGTTAATTTTTAAAAGTAATATTTATGAAAAGTTATCGTCGTGTTTACTACGATAATATTCGTAGAATCAACACGTCTTTTTTTTTTTAACAAAATACCCCGTTATTTCCCCGAACGTATTTGAAGTGTCTCGGTCAGCTCTCGAGAAGTTTATCTACTTCAATATACCTACTTGTGTTATGAAAACCATGAGAATAATATACAAACAAGAGCGCTCGCAAACCGGGAATCGTTCAGGAGTGTTCGTACATAAATGGCCACTGTAATATAGGGCATGTAGACAAAGCTCCGTGTGCCGTTCTGGATTCAAAAAAATCATTGGTAAACTAAATATCATATTTAATAAAATACGGTCTCAGTCATCGAATTGGTCGTCCAGTTCGCTAGACGTCCACGATATAACGTACCTATGTATAATTGTATACGAAACACGATTCGCCGGATCGTTTATACGGCGAGAAAATACGCAGTCAAACATAAATCGGTATTAAATAACGAAAAAAATGAAAATACTATACGCTCGATTAGTATACGGTTATGTTCGTTAAATATGTTTTATGTATTTGAATATACGTACAGTTTAAAGCTGTGTAATAATGTTGTCAAATCCACAGAGGTATAACGACAAACGGTGCATAGTAAAGCTATATTTATATATTTATTTAAATATCGCATGTTTTGGTGCATGATATTATATAGATTGTAAAACACGCCACGGTTTTCATGTCAAAGCATGATGTAATAATGCCAATCGAGTTCTATACTCCAGGTATAAAAATATTAATATGTATCTGCCGCCTACCCTCTGAAAACTTAGCGTGTGCGTTCTAAATTTTTAGCCCTGTTGCATGTAGTAAATATATTATATATATATATATATATTTACTTGAACGTAAATCTCATAGTAATATATTTATTATGTATATAATGTTATATGTAGGGCGCGACAGTGAGTTCTGAGACGAACTTCAATCTAAATTTATAAATTTTAAGTTTTAAAAATTATATTACGTCTTAGAATCTATTCATTTTCTATGAGGTCGGCTATTCGTTTATGTGCACATACCGTTCATAACTCTAAGTAACGCATTCATATCGACATAGCTGTGTAAATTCTAATTTCTTCTTTTAACTCTACAATAACGTTCGAACGAACACTTAACATTTCCAAAAGAAATCGGTTAACAATAAACTCGGAGAAATAGTGGCCAATTATATCTCCATTACGCGAAATCACACGATTCGGAAACATTCTCTTAATGGACAATCATCACAACCCGCAGCTTACATATAGCTTATTTGGAATCGTGTAATCCTGTACTTTTAATTGCTGTAATTTAACATATTGACGTTCAGATGTTACAGTCAATGTCGCAATTTTTTTCTTTGAACAAATACGTGCCTAAAACGCCACACTACACACAGTTACTTTTGCAGTATGCAAAGGAATTTCATGTATCAATTTAGGTTGTTGCGAAATCCAATGACGATATTTTCGGTCGTTCACTACATCACAAAAATCAAAAATCATACAAACATTCATCGTTTTTCACGTAAAAAATTACTGTTAAATACGTCGCGGAATTAAACGATATTGAAAAAAAAAAATTGTAAATCGACGTGTAAAACAATTGCTTTGCTCAATCATTTCAATGTTTTCTAGAATCATTACACTTTTTTTACTTCGCTTATAAAACATTACCTGTGTTTAAAACATTCAAGTGGTAAAATATTATCATTGCCATTTTTAAATTTATGACACCAGTCTAAGACCGGATCACGTTGAGGATAGTTACCCCCAAACAGGCATATTGAACTTTATATATTGAGCAACACATCTACTTATTTAAGTGCATTACCACCGGTTAGTTCTCGGTAAGAATCAACTGTCGTGCCCAGTATATTATACACTTATATTGATAGGAATTTAGTAATATTATACATATCTAGTAGATATTATGTACGTAGTAAAATTATTAAACGAATATTTCGAATCTCTTGGTAAACGTTTACGATATAATAATACTTTACTTTTTATCTTATTCGCGTTTTACATGAATCGTTTTTAAAAATAACACACTATTATTATTATTATTTTTTTATAAACGTCGAGAAAATAAATTTTAAAGAATTATCGTTGTATTATCATCTGTACATAAGTTTTTAACGTTTATAGACATTTCGGTTACCAAGAGATTTTCGATCATGTTCGATCTATCTGCGGCCAATGTGTCCGCTCCTGATACTCATATCGTCATTCGCGTGCGTGTATGCGTTTTGCAGGACTTCACGCTGGACTTTTACTTCAGACAGTTCTGGACCGATCCCCGGTTGGCGTTCCAGAAACGGCAGGGAGTTGAAACGCTGTCCGTGGGATCGGAGTTCATCAAAAACATTTGGGTGCCCGATACGTTCTTCGTCAATGAGAAACAGTCGTATTTCCACATAGCGACAACGAGCAACGAATTTATCAGGATACACCATTCGGGGAGCATAACTCGGAGTATTCGGTGAATTGAAATACAACATTATTATTATTATTAATTATTAATAATTATAATTAATTTTACGTCGTTTCGATCAAATTTCCCAATGTTGTAGCTCTATACACAGTGTGCCTTGTGATTAATAAATGTGTAGGGAGCGTGTTATAATATGATCGTTTCATATTACAAAATACGTCGAAAATTTCGATTTGTTCATCGAAAATATTCAATATATTCACAGAGCTGTCTCTCTTTTTTTTTTTAATAATATCATTGCACAAGTGAGGTACAATTTTTCTACCCGAATTTCGCGAGCAATGCGTCATTTTATTAGAAATGTTATTTTTTCTTCATGACTCCAGGTGCATCTAAGAAAACTAAGACAATTTTATTATTAATTTCAAACACTCGATACGATTTAACTATTTATTGTTTGAGTGTCCAACGTCTAAAAATTTCTATTTTCCGTTCAACGTCGTTCTTAAACAATTAAATTGTCTTTACCTAGTGAAAATTAAATATCTGAAGTAAAAAGTTTTAGTAATCGTGTAACCACTCTTTCTCAAAGCAAGAGTTTAGAAATAATTACGTAATATCGGATTATTCGTTGCCCACAACAAACGATGAGTAATAAAAATCATCTCCGAAGACAACTCTATAAAATAATCGTTGAGTAGGTTCAGTAATTTAACAGATTACCTTGGACATTAAACTAAATGGACTGTAGAATCGCACTAAGCATCGTTATAGGATTTCCACGGTTTGAGTGCACATATTTTCGCATTTATTAATATACATGCGTCGTTTATAATAATCTATATTTTTTACAGTCTGACCATTACTGCATCGTGCCCTATGAACTTACAATATTTCCCGATGGACCGACAGTTATGCCACATTGAAATTGAGAGCTGTAAGAACATATTACACTTACGTGATATTTAATATTTAAAGCGACATTATTAATGAAAATCAATATTAATTTTTGTAATGCATTGAGTTCAAAATACATATTTTCTGAATCGTAGATAAATTATAAGTTAAACAAACATAGACTAGATGAAATATCACTCAGCTAAATCGAGAAAGGTCAATACGATAATTCGGAATGCGAAAAAGTAAAAAAAATATGATTATTTTCAGTCGGATACACGATGAGAGACATTCGGTATAAATGGAACAAGGGGCCAAACTCGGTGGGCGTCTCGAACGAAGTGTCATTGCCGCAATTCAAAGTATTGGGACATCGTCAAAGAGCAATGGAAATAAGCTTGACAACGGGTGAGGACCTACGAAATGTTTTAACTATGACCCGGATGTTTGTGCATTTTTTTAGAACGTCTTAGATGACGCTCTCCTGGCTGAAAATTTTATTCAATATTATTCAAATATAAATAATTAATTTTTATTTCTAGCATTTTTTGATATTTAAAGTCATTTTTTTAATTTTATGTCATTTTAAGACTATTTTCCTATAATCTACTTATTATCACTGTTTTATACAAAAATATACTATTTTATATTATGCATTATAAATCCAAAATCACAAAAATAATACGCTTTTATTGCGTATGCATATTTCGTCGACTAGGTTGTCATCTTCAGTGAGTACCAACTCGTTACTAAACCGTAAGACACTCGTATTTATACAGTTTATATCTCCGATGACGTCACCAAAAAACAGTCGCGTCGGTTGGTCGTCTAGTCATATTGTAACGGACTCAAGTCCCCCGGTTTAACGTGTTATTTTTCTTTTTCGACATTTCTATTGCCTCTCTTTTGTCTAATTATTAACATATTTAAAAGTTTTACTGATTTAATATTATGGTTAGTCATTACGAAATTCCTTATTAGAATGAATTTAATGTAGACCAGATGGCGGTAGCGTAGACTTCCGGTGGGCGTGTTCGTTGACTCACCACCAACCGACGAGGCCGTTTTGTGGTGACGTCATAGGAAATATAAACAGTATAAATACGGGTGTATACAGTGTTTAACGGTTTAGTAGTAGTTGGTTTCGCGTTGAAGATGACAACGTACTTATCAAAATACGTATACGGCAATAAAAGTGTATTATTTTTATGATTTCGGATTTATAATATGTAATATAATTATTTTACCTAATATTTTTTCTTTTAACTTATAATTTAACATTTGTGCATAGAATTCAGTTTAAAAAATACGCATTACAACGTAAAAATATTGAGATAAACTGCAAATAATAAATATAAAATACTCTGTACACGTATAACTAATACAATATGATAATTCTTTCTTATCCAACTCCATTTATTTACCTACAGCCCTTTGAAATAACGCGCATTTTATGTATGAATATGTATATTAATTGCACTATATAAAATAATAACTGAAAAACAATTTTAAAGATTTTTTTATGTTTTTAAATAATAAATTAAATTTTTTAATATCATTTTTATAGGTTTCTTAGGCGAGAAATGCATTCATATAGGTTTTTTATTTTTGGTAACAACATCCGGGGGCCCTAGTTATTATCAATAGAGAAATCGAATCTAATAAAACGTGATGTGTTGTGTAAATCAAGGCAATTATTCGAGACTGGCTTGCGAGATCCAGTTCGTCCGATCGATGGGTTACTATCTGATCCAGATCTACATACCCAGCGGGCTGATCGTCATCATATCGTGGGTGAGTTTTTGGCTGAACAGGTGCGCGACGCCGGCCCGAGTCTCGTTGGGCGTCACCACCGTGTTGACGATGACCACGCTCATGTCCTCCACAAACGCAGCGTTGCCGAAAATATCCTACGTCAAGTCCATCGACGTGTATCTGGGCACGTGTTTCGTCATGGTTTTCGCCTCGCTCTTGGGTCAGTAGTACATTATTTATAAGTATTATAAGAAATTATATTAAATATTAAAGTCGGCGTGCAAAAAGTCCATTCCTCGCTAGGGTATTTAATTTCCATAAAAATCCTGTAAGCGTATTGTGTGATGAAAATTACTAAATAGAAAATTGCTATTTTCAACTGTGTCGTGTTTTATGTCTCGGCTACTAATCGAAATCGGTGTGTTTTATATGTAAATATATGCGCGATTATCGAATATTATCCGTAAAATACACTAAGTGTCCAATACATTCAATTTTTTCGACGCAATAGGTATTTTTTGTCACTAAGTATTCTATAACACGCTAAACTGTAATCGGCAGGTCAGTTTCACAGATAATTTCGGTTATGGCATATTCTTATTAAAAAAATGTACAATAATTATTATAGACTTCTGTCTAAAATCAAAAAAAAAAACATATTTCTTTTAACATAATTCATATTTTCGTAATACACTGATGGATTTAAATAAAGAAAACCGCTTAGTCGGCTCGAGAAATTCTTCAATTAAAAAAAAAGAATTTATATAATTGGAGTTATCTGAGTAAGAAAATCGGGATAATTGGTACATTTTCATCAACATGAATCGCTTATGTCCGATTTTTGTTTCCCCATTCCAATTATAATAATATGGATATTTTCTCTTATCTCTTGTTTCTATACACATAATTTTTAGCACATATTAGTACACCATTTACTATGAACATTATCAAAATTGTTTACAAAACATATTATATTTTTAATGCACTCAACGATTACTACACCAACACATTTTTACGTTTTTTTTTTTTTAATTCGGATTATTTGGACAAATTTACATGCCATTGACTTATTTCCCCTTCCCCGCCGTGCAAGACGAATTCTTCTGTTGTATTTTCTCAATATACAATAACATCTATAGTACTATTACTTATCAATAATTACGAGTATGTATAAGTAATAAAATATTATAGTTTCGTATTTTAAAAGTAAACGTTTTGAAATTGCACACACACACACAATTATTGGAAAGCAATTTCTCACTCACGGTTCTTCCATTCGAGTTATATATATTTATGTATATAATCGAAAAGACGCTGAAGCCACAGAAGGGTTTAAGACTACATATTTGCGCACCATCGCGTAAATGTGTATATAAATTTTATTGTGTATCGGTAGTGATGCCAAAAATACGTTTGTTTCACCGGCGTAATTGCGCAAAACAACAAATAATAGACATTTGACGAGGCTCGTACAAACCTCGTACGTCCAACGGCTTTAGTGTGGTATTTCATACGCCATTGATGGGCGCGAACTTTTCGTTTCGCGCTTAGATTAACGTAGCCACACCACAGCCGTCCCGAGGAAATTTCGTTAACCGCACACATCAAAGCGCAAATTTTAACACTGCACACCACGAAACCGACACGTCCGCCGTCACAGTCACGGCCGCGGGACACTCGTGAAACAGTTTGTGTGTCGTTAAAATTCGAGAGAGTGAAAATATGTTTTCTCAAAAATATAATTTGAAGTTATTTTTTTTTTAGTTTTTCTCCGGCTAATTCGACCGAATCGAATCGGAGTGAGTCGCGAAAAACAACAGTCAATTTAGCCATAAAAACATAAACCATTCATAAATATCTATTGAGTTTCCGAAATGGATTATTCAACGTTGTCTTACTTGCTAAATATCGCGTTAAATCTGTTGCTGGGTTTTCGACGAAATCTTATAGGATTATAATGGCGAATATCGATTATTAGAATACTTTTAAGATCAAAGTGATGGCAAATCCCAAATGACAAAACCGTTCGAAAAATTAATGCCACAGATTGTGCCGTTCGGTCTTCTATGAAGTACACTTTATAATTATAGTAAAATGTTTAGAAAAATCCGGATTACGAAGTCGTGTTGAAAACGTTTCTCGTTGATTTTTTACACAGAATACGCCACCGTGGGATACATGGCCAAGAGGATACAGATGCGGAAGAACCGCTTTTTGGCTATACAAAAAATAGCGGAACAGAAAAAAGGCGGCGGTCACCCCGGTCACGACGGACACTCGCACTCGCATCCGCATCACTCGCGTCACGGACACGGTCACGGTTCGATATCCGGTCACAGCACCCTGTCGGGCCACGGCACTTTGTCGGGGGCACACGGCGGTACGCTCTCCGGACACGGTGGTCCTTTATCCGGACACGGCACTCTGTCGCACGGCATGTCCAGTCACAGGCTGGCCTCCCACGGTTACGACGGCGGTCACCGTCACAGTCACATCGGTCACGGGGGCACGTTGTCCGATTCGCTCATGTCCGGCGACATGGACCACACGCCTAGGCAAACCGTAAGCGTCGCAAATATTTATTCCATCCGTCAACTCACTCATCGCGGTGAACTCTAACCGCGTATAGGTGTGTCAACGACTCTATTTTGTGCATTACACGGTGCATTTAGTCGAGAATTTCTTAACGCTTAAGAAAATTCGTTTTGACGTCTTATTGGCTTTTTGAGTAGTTATTAATAAATTGTTTATAAATTTATTGTTAATAAATTCCAGTCGCCCGATAAGATTATATCGTTTAACTGAAATTAAAAATAAGTATTTTCAAACTACGCATTATAAGTTCTAACAAACAATATCAATCGATATCCTCGGTCACTGACGTCTCGTATATATTCCCATAGGTCGATATTGTTTTTAACATTTTTGCCATGATTGCGCGAAGCTACGTGAATCGATAGAGTTGTTTACATACCTATAGTTAGATAATCGTGTACTAATACTGTTTATAATACGGTAAGGACAATAATATGGGTTAGGTTAACCTAATCTTAACACTGTCTGGCTAATCTTAACACTATTCGAGAGTTGTAGTTAATGTCCGGAATTCGGACTTGACACAAATTTAAAAAAAAAAGGTCAAATATTGATATTAGTCGATCAAAAACAACGTTAGATAAATGTTTGTAGTTATGCTAGTTGAGCAATTGCTCAACAGTATGTAGCCATAGAAGTAAGTGTAATAGTTTATTAAGGTAATATTATAAATAACGGTAATATTTCGATCACAACGGATTCAATGCATTTGGCTAATATCAGCTCAAGTCTACAATTTTAACATTAGCAAAAATCTTAGATAGTTTAAAGTCCTCCAAAAATTTCTCGTAAAATGTATACGTATACTAGCTAAAATGTCGATCATTAAAAACACAAAACACAATATCGTGGTATTCGTGACTAATTACGTTTAAATGTATACATTTAAATATGTACTTATAAATCCATAGTAAAAACGACAAGTCATATTCAGTTTACCGAATTACGTTCGTTATGTTTTATGTAGAAAACAAAAATACTGAAACGACGTTCAATTAAAATAGCTAAACAGTAAACCATAACGTCGTTCAAGGGATAGAATTTTAAAATTGAACCAAGAAATTGGTTCAATTTTTTTTTCTACTAAAAGTAATGTTCAAATTGGGTTGTCCGCGTATTTGTTGTTTTCCTTGTATCGTCGCTGTAACAGCGGCGATTTGGCGTGTGATCCCGCGGTGCCCCTTGTAAGTGATTCCCGTTTGTTCCAGGAGGTACGTTTCAAGGCTCACGATCCAAAGAACTATCTGAAAGGCGGTTCGCTGGAGAACACGATCAACGGGCGGGGAGACGACGACAATATCACTCCGATTCCGACGCAGCACGTGATGAATCCCAACAAGGACATCAACAAAATGTACGGGATCACGCCCAGCGACATCGACAAATACTCGAGGATCGTGTTCCCGGTGTGCTTCATCTGTTTCAATCTGATGTACTGGATCATCTATTTGCACATCAGCGACGTGGTCGCCGACGATCTGGTACTGTTGGGAGCGGATTAAACGTAAACAAGCCTGCAACAGCTTCCGTGTTTTCCGGGCGATCTACTACTGATGGTACACTGCAACACTCGCCATCCGTCTCGTGCTACCAGCCAATAACGATTTGTTTGTTGACCAATGTCAAAGTGATTATTATACAATTATTAAATTTGTACTTAGATTTAGCGTACCGCAAGAGCTCAACAAAAGACAAAATTCCATAATATGTAGTATTAACACAATTATTATTATAATACAAAATATATTTGCGTGTATATATTATAAATTATTATTAAATTATATTAAGTATTCTATAAGTCTAGACAGGATCTATTTACACCTGCAGGGTTTATTACAGATTCTCATAGGGCTAGACTAAAAAAAAAAATTACATATAATAATTTCGTTAAGAATACAATATTATAGATATACTCGATATTTAACTTAACGTCAACTGCAGTTTTAAATAAGTACCTTCTATTTAACATAATATATTTTGATTTTAAGTAAACGTCTCGTCTGTACCGCTGCAACGGTCTGTCGAGTTTAAAAATAATGTCTAACTGAACGTCCATTATTGGCTGTGGTTATACGCTGGTTAATACACATAAGAACTTAACCCATATATTATATACATATATTAAATAACGATTCGTTCGAAAACAATTTACACTGCTAAACATTTAGCACCGAAATCTGCAAGATGATTTGCATAGTCGATCAATTATAATAATTATACCTATAAACTATATACATAAATATGTGTGTATCTGTGTGTGTGCGTGTGCGTGTGTGTGTGTAATATTGTTGTAAAGAACGAGCAAAATTTAGGAAAAAAAAATTATTCAACTACAAAAGAATTGTCTAATATTCTAACATTGTCAATGTATATAATATAATACACGGGATAAATGATTAACCATAGATTTTATTTATTTGTTTAGGCATATAATTTATTGAGACTTTTATAATATTTTATTTAGACGACTGCAATATTAGCGTTACATTACGTTTTAGAAAAAAATTATTCAAACGTAATCGGAATACAAAGGTAACAAAATTGGCGATACAATATACGTGTTATAAAAAGTTTAAGGTTTGTTGTCAAATTCAAATCAAAATGTATATAGACTTTGGACGACGAGTTTCGTTGTTTAAAACAAAAAAAAAAAAAAAAAAAAACAATTGATTTTCGTGTCGTGGGATTTTTACACTTTCGTAATATTCGATTATATGAGTTTAAAAAAAATAAATAAAAATCGATATATAGATTTACGCACGATCGTCTTTTTCTATAAATATGAAATCTGTTTATTCGGTTGTGAAATTGATGAATATCTGAAATTAAACGAAAAACACGCCATCCATATTATATACGAGTATATATATATATATATAAAACACACAATAAAAGCTCGTGTTTTTTTGTTTTTTATAATACACTTGTATAATACGTTAAGGGTAGGCAGGACTAATATTATAAAATCGTGAATTACGATAATATTTTAAGCATTACGCACGGGTAAAACGCGTGTAATCGGTCATGTAATATTATTTACAACACACATTTTGGACACGACTCTGTAAATATGCATACATAGTATATACATATATATATATATATTATGCAACTTTTTATTATATAATTATCATAAATTTAAATGTTAGGACTGAAATAATTAATACGAAGCAATTAAAGCAATTAAATATTATAAAGTCGACTATTCGTAACGTTTTATACTGAAAAAATAATAATAATATAAAGCAAAAAAAAAAAAAAAATTTGTCATGTACATAAATATTTTGACCGTAGCTAAAATATATATATATTTATTAGGGTAATAGTTGTGTCGAATAATAGTCTCGTGTTAACCGGCATTTAGGTCGTGTTAAACTAAATATAATAATAATAATAATAATAAATAATAATAATAATAATAATAATAAGAAGAAGAACATGAAGAACAAGAAGAAAATACGAAATCCCATAATTTTGTTTTTTATTTATTACAATTGATTTTCAAAAGTATTATCATAATATTATCATTTAGTTGTCACTGTTTTCACTACTTAAAAATATTTTTATAAATGACAAATTATAATTATAAACAATATTCTTAACCAACGTGTACAAAACTATATAATATTATAAAAATGTATATATTTTGTTTATATATTTATATGATGTGCGGTAGTGTACATATACTAATCAAATACACGCGCGTGCACACACACACACACATATTATATATATATAAATATCAATATATTTATTTACTAATATAGTATATATATACATATACATGTTATCAATTTAACAATTAAAATATATAATATATGTCCGCGGGCCATTCGAGAAATTATAGTTTTTATTCGCGAAAACTCTTATCCCATTTTTTTTAACTGGGCTCATTACATAACCTAACCAACGGGGAAGTTGGACCCTTTAGATACACTATTTTAAAATAACTAAATACACGATAATATTGTAATTCACGTTTTATTGTACATTGTTCAACATTGGGTATACTCGTGAATTCATTGATATTTAAAAATATATAACACATATAAATTAATTTATTTTACGGATAAAACAATTATCTTTTCTTTTTTTTTTTCTTTTAATTGTCCGTTGGACATTTTTCAAGTGATTTAAAATTGATCTGACAGCGTAAGCAAATACGATTTCTTCATTATTTATAATATTGATTTTATACTATTTTTCTTTCTTCGTCGTCTGTACGATTTTCAGTTTTCAACAATTTCGTTAAATCTTCTTCCGTTGTTATTATACATATGTAATATAACATCTTGCAAATTTTCGTACGAAATAATCCTATTTTTGGATAGCGGTTTTTATATGGACTTCTATTTCTATTATACGGTGCTTAGAACAATTTTTTATTTTTTGCCATTGTAACATCCGATGTTCCGATCAGTATTTTCGTCGTTCGTTACTCTCAACATGTTTCACTGCAGTTAATTTCCGTGCAAAGAACCCAAAAATATTATACCACGGTGTTTGCGAAGAAAAAACTGATAATTTGTAACTGGCTACCTAGCGCTGATGTTTGCAAAGAGCTAAAAGGATTTTCATGAAATGACTGATTTCTCGAATGGTCTACAACGTAACATGTACGTATATCACGGGATAACATATTTTTCTCTATATCAATAGAGAAAAAAACATGAAAAATAATTTGTTTTTTTTTTTTACAATAATTTTAGTGTAGAAAATTTAAACGAGTCGTACGACATATTTTTTAATCAATGTCGATCGTGGGAACCAATGGCGCGTATATCTGTATTACGTTTAGGAAATTTTTTTCGTTTTTTGTTTTTTTTTTTCCCCGTTATTGTTGTCTTTGTTTCGCGGAGGAGTGAAATATATTTTATTGTAATAAATACTAATGTATAAATAATTTTTATAAAAAAAATAAAAATTTATCGGACACGTATGCACTCCCTCCCACCTTGTTGCCATCATTGTTTTCAATATTGTCGAAACGATCGGATAATATTATAGTAATAAATGTACGACCTGCGCGATATAACAAAACCCGTGACACCCGGACGTACTTATATTGAGAAAAATCAGTGAAATTCGCTCCAGATATTTCATGTAAGACTCAATTGAATCCTGCGTATTCTTAATCATTAATAAATGATAACTAATAAACACTAATTGAAACTATACTACCTCTATAATTTTAATCATAATAATAATAATATATTGTTTAGACGACGGGGGAAAACGAGTGTTCTCTAAATAGCATAGTGTATCCCTGATAGCAGAAGGAGCTCGGAAGCGGGATCCTACCCTTTGTAACAAGTCTCCGTTATAACACGTGAAAATCTTTTTAGATGGACACTCATCATACCGCCAAATGATCTCCAAACGCGAGCGAAAAGCGCTCGTTTGATTTCGTCATTATTTTAATAAAATAATTATATGTGTACTCAAAATACTATTTTTTTTTGAAAAATTCGTAATAAATATTTATGTTTCACGAACTTTTGGTTAAAGATTTATATATATATATATATATAAAAAATTGAATCTCAGAATATTGGAGTTATAACTCCTGTTTACAGCCGACCCAATACAAGTACAGTACTGAGAGCACCGCTCTCTGAAGCTTGTTATTCCTTTATCCTGATGATGCTGTTTGGGAATGAAAGTTGCTTTGAAACGGTGTAAGATACGGACGGAGGCCTTTTCCCTAACCTAATCCGCCATCGGATCGACAATATAAATGTCGCCGAATAAATAATATTTTAAAAACGTCACTTGCGCACCTTATATATACGAGTATACATATATAAAATATACCGTAATTTTATCAGATTTGGTCGAATAATCCGAATGAAATATTTAAAACAATTTTTCAGATATTTTGTGTTCTGAATGTATATGCGTTTCAAATACGTTCGTATTCATAGTAAATATTGAAGAGAACTAGAGGGAAAAAACTATTTTTTTTTTTTTTTTTTAATATTGCGTTAAAATTCTTTTTACATTTCCGTATAATCATTTACTGTATTTATAATTCGAAGTTTATAAACGCAATAAATGTCGCAACAACGAAGTTTATTATCACTTAAGTGTACTGAAATTAAACCGGTGTCGCAGTTTTTCAAAAAAAAAAAAAAAAACAATTTTCAGTATCCAATAACCGACTAGTGTATACCGTTTAAATCTGACAAAACAATATTAAACTGAACATTTATGAGATTCAAAAAAAGTTAATACACACTCGAAATCCAAACAGTTGTTTCAAACGCGACGTGCGCAAACACTTTACGAGGACATGTTTTCGAACGTCATAAAACATTTCATTTCATTTATTCGGAAAACCAAAAAACAAAAGAAAAAAAAAAGGTTTCACCCAAGTCTGCGTATTATTATATAACCAATAAATCATATTTTTTCTTCTTCTTTTTTTTTCCATAACGAATCGAACAAGTTCATTTTTTTTTTTTTTTTGTTAAATTTATGTCTCATAAAATAAAATAATTAAATTTAAAATTATTCAATACAACCGGTGGCTAATTAACTTATTGTTATAGTTAATTTTTTTTTTTTGTATTTAATATTTTCATTACATTTTATTTGTCGAAACAAAAAATTACAGAAAAAAGTTTTTGTTTTTAATCCACACGAATTTAATAGAAGCGTTTGCCACAAAAAGTTTTTTCATTCACCAAAACATTATTTTAACTTTCCATATGAATATACTTATGTATATAATATATATATATAGACATTATTCGTATATAATAATTAATAAACGGAGCTCGTCGAATCGTTACGATAAGACAAAATATTGTCTTTGCCACGGTTCGATAAATATTTAAAAAAAAGTATATATTTATATTATATTATTTCTTGTTTTAATATTATAAACAAAACGTGACTCGTTGCTCCCTGGATCCCGTCCCAGCTCATAATCGATGTCTGGCCCCCGTCCGGGATTCGCAACACCAGCTCGGCCGAATAATTCCACGTGAACTGTACTTATTACCGAGAACAGGATTTGCGCGCAGTATAACGTCGCGAACCGATATTTTTTATTTTCCTTTTCGTTTTTTTAACAACTTATATACTATATACGTATATATATATATATATATACGATATATGTTTTTGATTAATTTAACGAATATTTTTAAAAGCACTTTCAGATTGTGATTCGCACATTTTAAACGATAATCCAATTTGACTTCCTTACATATATATATATATATATATATATATATATATATATATAATATATATATATATATAATTATTATATATTATTAATATTATATTATAGTGTTAAACGGTAGAAACGTTGTTATTAATAATAATACAAAAAAAAAAAAAAACGGAAAATAATTTTGTGTAAAAATGTGAAACTACCGTCGTATATTCTAAATCTCGTTAGGTAATATTACGATAATTACTGTTATTATTTTAAGTTTTTGTAGTCTATTGTAAGACCGTTACTCGTTTTGTGTTTGTGACATTATATATATACATGTTTCCCCTTGTTTACGTCAATAATATTATATATATAAAAAAAAAATAGTTCGTGTATTTTATGTTATATTATTGTGATTTATATCATATTAATATTATTATTATTTAATTTTTTTTTTTTTTACGCTTTCTTTTTCCTTTATATACGTCGATTATGTTACAATAAATATAATTAAATACTTAATGAAGTGTATGATAAATTATATAGTCTATTGAATCTCAATACGCTCAATAAATAAAATGAAGAAAACATTATACAAGACGTGTTTTCTTATATTATTTCCCATAATTTTTATACAAATACACATTGTCGTTGATCTGTATATAAAACTGAATATTATTAAATATTTTTCATTGGCATTGACACGTAGCTATGTTTTTAATCAGTCGGAGATAAAATTATTTTCCAAGATAAATTTCACACGCTGAAACGAATGGGGCTTATATTCCCGTTTCTAAATTAATATGGAATTTAATTATTATTATATAATTTTAATTATTTTTACAATAACGAGTAATTAAAAAAAACCGCTCACACCCAGATACAATATATATATATATAAAAATTGATTTGATTTACTATTGATTATTATTATTCGTTGAAAAGAACCTTTTCTTATTTTTTTCCTTTTCTTAATTTATTATGTTTTCGCATTTGAGTACAAGCGGCATTTTAAAATGTGTAAAATGTATCATTAATTACGGTGTGTTGCGAATAATTAACATAGATAATTTTAATTGAAGCTCCAAAAACATTACAAACGTTGATTTATTTCACACATTTATCCAAAGGTACGGTTTGAGAATTTAGGTAACGAAAAATGAATACGATTGGGTTAGTGTTAGTTACAAGTAACTTTTTTTCTTTTTTTCTTTAATTTTGAGAAATTTCCATCACACTCGTTATATCTTATGACTATTTGACAGTATTATTGTACATAATAATGAACAAAAATTTCCCGAACCAAATATACCGCCTTACAAAATGCACAATCGCCGATTTACGATGACGATAATATTATATTGATAATGGCACAGTACTTCAAATCATCGGAATATAATTACATTATATATAAACCACTGTAAATATTATAGAATTTTATGGATTCTGTAAATAAATGCGTGTCCAAAACGTAACATTTAAAATGTTTTCGGTATATTCACTTCAGAAATTGTTCTCCTCGGCCAAATCTCTATAATAAATAAACGTTTTGAAATGTCTAATATAAAAACACAACGATATTAAATTTCATAAAAAAAAAAAAAACTTTTTCTGCGGCCTATAAAACGTGCAAAACTAGCGTGTAAATACGACGACGAAGAATGCGTATTAAATAATAACACCAGACGAGGAGTAATATTAAATATTTAGATGAAATAGAATTAACGTAAAATCCGCGTTGTATGAAACCATGCGAAAAGTGGCATTCGGACGCGTAAAAGTATGTAAACGTCATTAACGTTTTAGACGCATTCCATTAATTTAAACGTACAAATTATCTTTTCGGTACAAATTTCATAGGTTTCCCCGGCGGCCTCTCCTCAGACGAGATTTTATAAAATTAATATACGTATTTAAATTTTAACTCGTTTATATCGTCAGAGTGTACCGTGAGGAGGGGGGGAGGTAGAAAATCGCTTCGATTAAACGCGACAAATAAAATTTAAAAAAAAGATTAAATAACGTCATTATATATATATATACGTGTCTTCGAACTCGCTTTTGCTCGTTTGAGTCTCGAGAGTTATTGAATTCAATATAATTGTATATTCGCCTGATTTTACTTATTTATTATTATTATTATTATTATTTTTATTAAACAGACGTACGCGTACGCTATATTCGCTCGAAACGCATTATAAAGTACATTATGAAAAATATGATTTAATTATATAATATATATATAAAGTATAAGTGACCGATTTCCGACTCGGTTCAAGAGAACGCATTAACTCCTCGTATCTTCATAATCGTAATTTTATTATTATTATTTTTTTTTAATTCCTTCTCCTTTTCCACATCGCTCTCTCTCTCTCTCAATCTTCATCTCTACTCTCTCCGCGTAACCATAAATAAATGACAAATAATTGTTGTAATTATTCAAACATCGTTCCGATATCGATATTGAAATTATTCTACCGGTTTTTATTTTTTATTTCAGACAAATGATTAAAAGAAAAAAATTACACCAAAAATACAATAAATGACCGATAAAACTATTAATTCATTTTTCTACTCACGGTTATACTACGAGGAATTTTTTTTATATTTTTTCGTTACTCTTCCGATTTTTATTTTACTATTTATTTATTTTTTTTTTGTTTTATACAGCGCAAAACCTACACAGATTCTTTGGAAATCATCACCGTAACTAAAATTGTATGGTGAACTATTAACGCGTATTATAATAATAAATAATTCTTTAACGGAAACGCATTAGAAATCATTAAAAGTCCGTTTCGTCGTAACGTTATTTAAGAAACTTAATAAACGTATTATATAAATAAATAGTTTTTTCTCGCTTTCCTAAAAAAAAAAAAAATAATTGTATTAAATACTTATACAACAATTAACCATACCATACCTTCAGAATTCATCAATTAATAGCAATTCCAAAAAATGCGATTATGAATTAGGCGTGTTTATGAAAACTCGTTATTACCTTACGAATATTTCTATCGATTTAATGTTTATTATTATTATTATTATAGGAAAATTAAGATTACAGTATTTAATTGGCAGAATTTAAACCGAACTGTTTTTTTTTTCTACGAAAGATATAATACTTATATACTTATACTTAATATTTACAAAAATATAAACCGATTTATTATTTACACTAGGCAATATGGCAAAAATCGTTACTTCGTTTATTCATACGTTTATCAGTGTAAGTATGTATATAAAAAAAGGTAATTTATTAAAATTTATAACAAATAATATATTTATATATTTTTTTTTTTTTTAGTTACAGCATTAACTTTTTGATGTGATACGATACAATATTTGCGGTCGAAATGATTACGCCGAGTATATCGAATAGTATTTTAAAAATATTTCACATTTCAATCAAGACGCATTATAAATGCCGGAGACTTCTGCCCGTAGACATCCTTGTCCTCTTTTAAGTTAATTATACGACACCACCACACGATACTCATCAGGCCTCGCGCGTGGTCTTAGGTTTTCATCACATTTCTCGCCATGGCAACATTATTCGTTTACCCAAATGTGTGCATTATATCGTGTAGCCGACCATTTTGTCATCCGCAGTCCCAGTAACTAGTTTAACGTCCGTACACGCAAGCCGAACCCAAATTCATTTCCTAACCAAATTTCTCTCATCCAATTCCGGATTTCTGAATAATAGGTACTACTACTCTGCTCTTGACATATTTATTTTATTTATTTTTTTTTTTTTTTACCAGCACGAATTATTCTAATAGGTAGTCTTCAATATTGTGTTTTCCGATTTTTTAGTTATTTTTATAAAGCGATTTCGTGTTGCACCTCATTTTCGTAGTTAAAACATTCAAATATTTGATTATTAAAGAAAAAGGGGGAAAAAGTACTAATAAATCGTCAGTTCATGCGTAAGGTAATAAAAGAAAACGTGTATATATCTCTATAAATACTTGCGGTCTCGTAAAATAATAACAATATTGGGCGATCCGAGCAACAGTCGAATGATATTTAATCTTATTTTAAAATTAGGTATTAAAATAATTTCATATTTTGAAGACTATACCTTTCAGAGATTACTTTGTCATAAAATGACATTACAAAACAAAAAAATCGAATTAAGAATAAAAACTTTTTTCAACTAAACTCGTAGTTTTAATTTGTTGATTATATTCAATTATTGTATCGGTGGTTAAACAAATCGAGATAATAATAATAATTACGGATTTTTCACTAAAAATCTCATTGTGTTTTAATTGAATTCATAATTGTGTTTAGAAATATTTGACCGTTTTCAACGTGTTAATTGGAATTATCCAATCAACGTATTTGATCTGCGAAGACTTTGATGTGAGAACACCCACGTTTCGTATGAAATATTTTCTATCTTAGCTGAAGTTATGGGTCTTAATATTTTAATTCGCAGCGAAAATTGATAATAAATTTATGGCAATTGCGAGAAAAAAAAGCGGTTTTGTTTTATTATGTTGAATAAAAATTTCGGTGCGTACAGTGTACAATCATGCACAAATAACGTTCGCGTATGCTCCGTTTTTTCATAATATTTTTTAATAAGACTCACAAAAACCGTATTCGAGGGTGTCAAGTGCCGGAGTAATTAAATACAAACGCGATATTATTATATGTACTGGTGCAGCGCGAGGTGAGAAATAAAAGCGAACGTATTTCCTTTTTATACTGTCTGTCTAGCCGTGTCCCCTCGCGCTCCAGCATTAGAAGATTAAAGTTTCGCACGTCAATATAGTCGAAAGGAATTTGATTGCTATTTTATGGGCGTAAAAGCGGAGTGGCCGAGCAAAAGTTTGTAAAATATACGTGACTATATAGCCATCACATTTTTGAAAACTGACAGTTTTCGGCGAATAAAGTGCGTGTTACACGTGCGGATTTACGGACGCCGTTTACAACAAATCGCCTACGTAGAACACGACAAGGCTTGAAAGTTGCGCGATTCTTTGAGAATCGAGTATTGCAGAATGCACACAAGACGGGGAGACGAACCGTACACGGTATTTACCATTGAGAAATAAAGAAATTTGCGTTTTATGCAATATTGCTTCACTTATGGTGTGACACGTATGATGTCATATAGTTTTTTTTTTAATTTTGGTTATACAGTATATATTTAGGTATACAGTATAAGACTATTAGTTCGCGTTCACTGCCAAGATATCGCCATAATTTATCTAATTATAGACTATATATAATATGGAATATCTAATGGAATGACGATTGTTCGTCTTTTTCTTAATTTATTAAAATTAAAAGATTTATACAAAAATGTAAAAAATAATTTAAATTTATTGCGTATTGGCAAAAAGCAACCATCAAAACCAGACAAATAGCACTAAAAAACTGTATATAGAATAATTGTATTCTTGAAATTCTTGATGTGCAAAACAAATGTATAGCCCACTCCACTATTATTATTATTATTATTATTATTATTATTATTATTATTATTATTATTATTATTATTATTATTATTATTATTATTATTATTATTATTATTATTATTATTATTATTATTATTATTATTATTATTATTATTACGGACTCAGTGGTAGGTACACGTGCATTTAATTTGTCTGGTATAAAACCGTACGTGTATTGTCGCGTGTTTCGTGGAAAAGAAATACACACGTCCATATATATATATATAATACATACATTGTCATAAATATTAATTTTAAATATATAGGACTTGAATATATATGTACGCGCGTTATACACGAGTATTATAATATTGTTGTTAGGTATTAATGTGGCAAAAATTATCATTTAAACATTTTAATTAA
This sequence comes from Chaetogeoica ovagalla, assembly GCA_032441825.1. NCBI lineage: Eukaryota > Metazoa > Arthropoda > Insecta > Hemiptera > Aphididae > Chaetogeoica > Chaetogeoica ovagalla. Next base: position 9,980,051 of record CM063738.1, read on the forward strand.
AAAGTGGAACGTCCTAATATTATATATATATATTATTCATATTTTATAACTCGTGTAACTACGCGTATAATCGTACAGCTAATTGGTTGGTTGGTGCCTATAACCCGATGATTATTAATCATTCATTATAAATAAAACGTTCGTATTGCGGTATGAATTACTCGGTATAATTGGCAACATTTCTATTCTCAATTAAATACGTATGCTAGATTTCCATCGGAATGGTCTCAATTATTTGCACGTAATTATACAGAAAATAAATGTGCGTTTTATGGAAATAAATATATTTCGCGGTACATATATATACATATAATCTCAAATGCATTTAAATGGTAGAAATTTTTTTTTTTATGTCGTGACTTTTGTATATATAAACATTTAACAATTATGTAAAATGAAAAAACCAATACGTATTTAAACTATTTAATATAACGTTTTCCTACTACGATGACCGCGTGATTTTTCACATTTTATACGGAAATACGTGTTTGTGATGCATGGAAAATATTCTAAATAAACTAAAGAAAATAAAAGTTTAATTAATTGCTTGAGAATTACGTTTGAAATTTATCGGTACATAATTTTTTCCCCTCATCCAATCATAAATCTTTACACGAAGATTTTTATTTTTACGTTTTTGAACGTATGCAATTATTATTATTATTGGAATACATAACAAACGGCGATTTTATTCGTTTCGACCGTTCGTTTGAGTGTTACTGTTAACGTGAAAACGTGAATTCACTTCAATCGAATTGTAAATAACTATTTTATGTTATCGCGCGTTGCGTACACACATAATATTATAATATCAGGTGAAATAGCGAACGAGTATAAATATGTTTACACGCGTCTGGTAGAACAAAATAATAAAATAAATAAAAACGATACAAGATACAAAATAAAAGAATCGAAACGACTTCGCGGAAACAAAAGTGTTTTGTGAGTATTTTTTTATTATTATTATTATTCTTTTCCTTTTCTATATTTTTTTTATCGAAAGGGTGCGAATTTTTAGCTGAGTTATGAAAAACCTTCGTAGAAACTTTACTTTTACACCGCAGTTCAGACAATGCGAGAAAAAAAATAAGTTTTTATTGTCAGCACACACACACACACATATATGAGACGTTTGTTTTAGAAGCTTATGAATGGTTCTTATATATGCGCGCACGTTACATCTTGTCAAGTTCAAAGAAGAAAAATAACAACAAAGCAAAACCTAAAATCGCAATCGTTTCGATTGGGACGGAATCCGCAATAAAAAAAAAAAAAAATTGTAATAAAAACGAAAAGAGAAGACATGCGCAGAATCAGTGACGTGCATCAATTTAATAGCGCATTATTCGAGTTACAAGTGTTGATTCAATAATAATATCTTACAATATAAAAGAAAAAAAATACAATAATTTTTTTAAATTATACACGAGTTACTAATTTGATTACAACGTAATAATTAGAATAATGAAATTGTCAATTCGGCGGCCCACACGTCATGGAAACAATGAGGCACGTGTCGGACGTTTTGTAAAAGTTTATGAACTCGTCGATCCGTCTCGATTCAAAAAAGAAAGAAAACAATTCATATTTAGCCAACTTCACACAAGCCGTCCTAGAACTTCGAAAATGACACTAAACGATAGCTCTTGATTATGCTAAATTTATGAATTCAATTTCATTGCGTTAATTTAGCGATGAAACGACGAACATTTGCAAATTCACGCAAACGACTTGCTGAACACCGATCGTGTTCATCACATGTGGGCAGGTCTCATGAAGTTATGACATTCGATGCCGTATTGTTTTCGAACATTTTTATATGTTATATTGTTATAATATTTTTCAAAAAAAAAATAACATATTATAAATAACTTTTTTTAATTCGTCTTCGTACTTTTCTAAAAAGGAAACTTCGTACTGTTCTAAATAGATAAATATCTATTCGTGACCGATAATTTTGTTAAACGTTACTTATAAAGTAAAATGATTTGTATCCTTGGAACACAATTTTTTTTTTTATTATTCATTGAAATTTTTTTAAAAATATTACCAACACACCACGTTGAACGAGAAAAATAAAAAAAAAAAAAATCTGGAACATAAATTTTTTCCATCCAGAAACCTGACTTGGCTCCTCTGGATTTATCCTCTTGATTTTAAAAATCTATCCTTTCTTCAGTGGATCAGTGTCAGGACCCCCGGTACCGTATATGTTCTGGGACTATTTCGGTTTTTAACCCCATCCCGACAACGTCGTTCAGGAGATATTCATTTCATACTTTTGAAACATTCTGCTTGTGATGGTTCAAACAAAAATGGTTTTAAGAACATATACTTATATAATATACATAACCGAAGCGTACACATAAACAATCACTTGTCATGTCGACATTATAAATTAATTCTTATTTTGTAGTCTGACAATTCAAATATACGAATAAAATTAATCCGTAAGCACTTGAATGTCGTGAAATAAATTTTCGTTTCCGTTAAGCATAAATAATGCGTACGGACAAAGAAATGCAAATCCTTTTTATTTAAATTATCTGTTCTGACAATATAATTACAACGTACTATACATCACGTCATGCTCTCCGTCGACAGATATTATAATATTACATTGGCGAGGCTGTTACAGGACCTGATAAAAAATAAACTAACTGACTTGAAACTTCGAAAATATACGTTTTATCCAAAGGATTAAAGAAAAAGAAATAATATTTAAAAAAAAAAAAAATATTTATAAAATCAAGGCCTACGCAATGTTAGTTTAGTGGAACGAAAAAGGACGAACACGATTTGGAAAAAAATAAGGTTTTTCTTTCTATAACTATTACAAAACAAACAAAAAAAATATATATACTATTTTTAATACGACAAATGTTAATAGGATATACACATTTATGTGACATATACACGCAACCCACAGAATATTTAGTTTTTTTTTTCTAAATTATACAGAATAAAAATTTAATTCTTATTACAGTGTTAAATGTTTTGTTTGACTAACTAAGATTTTCATACAAATTGTTCCCTAAAATAATTCACATTTTATTCACCTATGTATACATCACTCATATATAATGGATCTTTACATATAATGTAATGGTTTTAATTTTCCCAGTCAGTTCGCCTGCAGCGGTCACTGAAGTCGTCATTAAATAGCGTACGTGTATAACTTTTTGTTTAAAAATACAAATATTATATAACGGTTTCGGATTTCATTAAAAACGTGTCTTGAAATTTTCGTTTACAAAATTCAACTATACCAATCCGAAACGAAACGAAATTTATTCGGAATAAACCGTAACTACGTAGTTTTAAGAAAACGGAATTCCATCCGAGGCCGGCGCAAAACGATATAATATTATAACAGCGTGTACGGGGGATAACGAAAGTAATAATAATAATAATAATAATTAAACCGTAGAATATCGTTAATGAACCCGTTTGTACAGGAGTAGTGGAGCGAGATTTATTCAAATTTTATGCGTAAAAAAAAAAGTTATTATTATTATTTTTACTATGACGGAAACGTTTTATTTATTTTAGAACTCGGCGTGGCGACAAAACAAAAAAAAAAAACTTCCGTTCGTATAAATTTTTTTTTTTTTGATGCTGATGGAAAAGAAGACTCGATTTAAATTTCAAATTTCACCGATAGAAATCCAATGGACGTCGCTGATTTTCCTCCACACGTTTATATAAATGCACTAATAAGATGGTTTTCTCGCCGGTCTATAGAACGTCGTACGTATCTCACACACACGAGAGAGAGAGAGAGAGACCTGCAAGCGGTTGTTGCGGCTAGTAAAAAAAAAAAATTGTCGATATTTAGCACTGGCGACCCTACGCACATACATACGTATAAACGCGCGCGCGCACCGTCACCGCCGCAAAAGTTTCCCTCTTTTTCTCTTATTAACTTTTGCCCTTTTCGCGCGCTGTGCGTATGTGTGCAAATTACTGGACAGATTTCGCGTTTGGCACGCAAACTGCTGCTGTGCAGGGTTGACGATGATGATGATGATGGTGGTGGTGGTGGTGGTGATGACGGTCGACCATGCGGTAGAGGTTTCTTCCATTAATCAGCCCACTCGAGCACATTTTATCCGTATACATACATCAGTGCTTCTCTCTCTCTCTCTACTCTCATACTAAAACACACACTCGTTTTCTTTCACTCATTCTGTCTCCGTTTCCTCCCGTTCGTTTTTCACCGCCGCGAGTTTTTTTTATTATTTTTTTTATTATAAATTACACGGTGTGCGTATTGCATTACCAGACGGCCGGAATCAGACGTTAAACGCATCGTCGTCATCATATAACTGCGTATTATTACGTACGTCTCAGCGTCACGTTACGTTCAAGGACGTTAATTTCTAAAAATTCGAAAACGCGTAGATGAGTGTCTGTTGAAAAATTTAAAAACATCGAATGTCAAGACGGATCCAGCCCTTAGAGAGCGGCTACTGCAATGAACGGTCTTCTTATTAGAGCGGGTTAAAAAATATATATATATATACACGGGCAATGAAATTTAAAAAATCGAATCGTGTGTAGAGAAAAAAAACATTGACATTGAACTCGTAAAATTATGCGCAACATCCCGGAGATAATTTTCAATTGGTCTATTTCCATAATAGAAACATATTTCTTTTTTTTTTAGTTTAGCACTTCGATACGTTTCTTTTCTCGGTGGTCCAATCCCCGGTGACGTATTGTCCGGCTTTCGTAAGGTTTGCTTATCCCTTTTCAACCCATTTATATATTTCCATATTAATGGATGGAATCATCGAACGCATATGGGCACGATCCGTCGTCATTGCTAATGCACTAAGCGATTTCGCGATTTCTGATGACATCAATAATTGTCACGCGCGATCAATGGACAGCATACCGCGTTTTTTATTATTGATAAATAACATGAATATTTTAATAGGATTTCAGTTTGTTTTTTCTTCTTTTGTTTTGTTCCGTGATTTGATGTATTTGCGTTCAAAATAAAAATACAACCAACATTTATTGATTGACCTTCATATATTTATATCAATAGTTATAATAATAGCAATAAAACATATGGTCTACATATAATTATTATACACATCGAAAAAACAATTTCATTTCAAATTTCATAATCATCAATGAAAAACGATTCAATGATTCCGTATTTAATATTTAAATAATACTTAATATCAAAATTTGGAAAATTTATCATAAAAAAAAATAATACTAAAACTATATAATTATGAAATGATTTTAAAAACCTGCGGCATTTTCAAGACTGGAAACGCATACAGAACAATTATATAGGCGAGAGGGCTTACAATATCTGGAAAAAGTGTATAGTTTAACCATTTAAAACACTACTTTGATACTCAGTACTTACACACGTTTTCCATAATTTTTTCCATCGAAATATTATATAGATGTTAACGAAACATTGAAGTAACCCGGCCACGTACAATTATCATAAATCTACAAAAATTGCTTAATTTTCGCCGTAATAAATCAGTTTTTCTCTTCTTTTCAACTACTTCATCTGGATGAGTTCATCGTCTCAATAATGAACTGCAGTTATTATTATAATAGTAAACGCACGGAATCTCATAGACTTTTCGCTCAATCGACCTCGACGCGATGTTCTCAGATTGACTCTGATAATTTTAGTTTCGGTGAATACCACTGAAAGTGAAAAAGATGGTAAACGACGCGTACTGTGACGCAGTCTAATACGTTACAGAACGACGTTGTTGCGTTTTAACCGTGATGGATTTTAATATTTTGTTACAATTTATTCGCCGGCGTTATACAACTGAAAAAGAAAACGTATTTTATAACTTATAGTTGTTATATATATAAAAAAAAAAAAATATTAAATATATAAAATTCTTTTACATTTCAAATACGTTTCCTCGGTAATCGTTACACGTGCCGTTTTCCAATAGCACTATACTTATTTGGAGAGACACTCCCCCCCCCCATTTGCTTCTCAACGCGCCGCAAGAGATACCATAGAGGAAAATACTAAAATATGCGTATTGTTACGCGTACAATAATGCGAAATGATTAATGACCGTCGTACGACGATATTTCCCCTCGTGCGGTACAAACAAATAATAAAAAGACCCCCCCCCCCCGGCAGAATACGAGAACAAATGGACGCCGCCGTCGCAGTGTGTATACACGCGAGCGGTTTTCGTGTCGGCTGGAGATGTTTTTGTTCCCCTTAATCCGTTCGATCTTTTATTCAATAGCGAAATATCCACACGGCTTCCAGAGCGGCCAGACGGATTGGACAAGTCTTCTGCGACGCGGAAAACAATGAAATTACTAACCCCCTGCATCGCTCGAGGCATTTATACGCTCGCGTCTTCCAGCACCGTTTCCTTCGCGTCACGATCTTTTCATTTTGCTTTTCCGGTTAACAACGAAATTAAAATCCCGACGAATTCGTTAAAAAAAAACTGTGATGACGCGATCGCACGGCGCTCGCCGTCACACGCGACAACAATGACGATATAAACGGGTGACCCTTTCAAACTCGGCATTCTCAATCGCAGATCGATTTTCCTTTCATTACGAACATTTTCGTATTAGCGAAAATTTCAGGTTCGCGCACAATATCCGTATTGGGTCTATACGAGTACAGTACAATACACGGCGAGAAGCGCGCCGCCAGACGAATTTAGAAAAATAACGCCGAACAAACTATTACGTACCGAATTACTATCACCCGAAATCTAACAACGCGTGGTTTAAAAAAATCCACGGGGAAAAAAGTCGATTCTGAAAAGTATTTACGGTCGCGATGCCGCGGATTAGTTTTATTTATGCGCCAAAGTTATCGGTAAACCATAACCGTTTTTGTCGTCCGCAAACGTAATATGTAAAGAGCAAAGTACGATATCGCCGGATTTAAAAACGCCCGTAAAACGTCACTGAAATTCGCAATGCCGCGGAGTGTTAATAAAACGCATAATTTGTCCTGTTCAAACGCGAAACGCACTACCCGGTATTGTCGTCGAGCACACGACACGCGCATTGCACAAACGAGCGCGCAATGTGGCACGGCGGAATATTCAAAAGTCGAAACTCCCGCGATCGCGTTCTACCACCAGTGCTATTGTCGGAAATCGCGTCTTGGGTTGCGGACTGCGGGGACGAGGAGTGTTGTGACAAGGCGAATTTCGGCCGAGCCGACGGATATTTCGTCGAAAACCCTTGGTGGAATCATCCGGCTTTACGTTCCGAAACAGGTGAGCCCGTTGTTGTGTGTTTAGGCGCCGGCGCGAGTGTGTTGCTGTCGTGGTGCTGGTACAGATTACGCGAGGGTGTTGTTTCGAAAATAATGGGCGGCAAGTACCGAGACGACGCGAGGGGGAAAGGGGGGGGGAACTTTGGACGTTTTCCAACGACATGTTTTCCCGAATAATTGGAGAGTTTTGGAAAATTAAAAAATAAAAAAAATACCACTACGAGGCGCGACGGTTTCGCAGTGGTGGTGCGTGTATAATGAAAAATTCTCGTTAATCGATACAACGGGTTTCGTACGCCGCGCCGCCGAACTCTGAAAATTACAACAATATCGTATAACTTTCGTTTAATAATAATAATAATAATTTTGTTCGAAATTAGTTGCACGAGGGGACGGTGAGGGACAAATTAATTTTCGCGCGTTCGCCAATAAAAATGAATTGATCTTAACGGAATCGAACTCATTAATGTGCGCGCACCAAACTCGTCCGCCGTCCGATTACGATTATAAATAATCATCGATCAGCGAAAGAGAAAAAAAACACCGCCGTAAGATATAACGTCTTCAACAGCATCGAACAATTCAGTTACACTCAGTGTGTCGGTCCGGCCTGTGATTGTACTTACACCGGCGTATATCGTTAATAATGTGTGGTACGAAAACCAAACCAAATCGTCGCACGATTTTCATATAATATATATATATATACGTACATTGGTACCGCTCGTCTTCGCACGAGTGTAATTTATTTACGTACGTTATGATGTAAATATTATTCGTCGAATTCGACTAAAAACCTGACGTTTCGAACGACCCGGATTGTTTCCCGTGCAAATCGGTTTCGCTCGAAATCATTGTTGATTTTCGTTTGGAAACTCGCAATTGAATCCGTCACCTCCTCGCCTCCCAACGAAGTCTCGTTAAATGTGGTCCGCGCCTGCGGACCGCATTAAATTTTTACAACGCGTACGAACGCTATTCAACGAATGTTCCCTGATTATTTAAATATTATTATACAAATCGATCAGTCTACCGTTGTTGAAAACCGCGTAAACTGAACGCGAACTCTTAATAACAACAATGTTAACGTAAAACGGGTAATTTCCCTTCCCATTTGTTTTTCTTGTAAATAATTTAAAAACGCTAAACGGATTGACACGTGCTATACCGCATTCATAAATCACCCCCCCCCCCACCACCTTATAATAATATTATTTACGTATAGTGTTTTTCCAAAAATAAATCAACGTCGTACAATATAATATGCGTATATTATTAATTTACCGTTCAATGTATAAATGAGTAAATGAATAAAACACGTCGATTTTTAAACGACATACGAGTAACAAAAAAAAAAAAAAATATGTATAAAAACGGCAAAAACGAATCTATCGAATCAATAGTTAATTATCATATATATATATAAATAGTTAGTCGACCTGATCGACGGCGCGTTAGAACTGCGCAGACGTTGAAAACGTGTGCAAAAAAAAAAAAACCACGCGCGTTCCATAATAATAATTGATAAATAATATTGTACAAATCAATCGCCGCCGCCGCCGCGACCGTCGTCCCCGTATCAGAACAGCACGCACTGTTTGTTCTCGCATCTCGTCGTTTTCACCGCGGCGACAAACACGTCGCGGACCCCTTCCCTGGTTTTCGCGGAACATTCGAAAAACGCCACTGCTCCGATCTCTTCGGCCACCGTCTCGCCTTGTTCTCTGTTCAACATCGCGTCTGGCCCCTGGACGTTATCCATGAACAGTTTGCAGTTTCCGTCGTCCGTCTCGTAACCGTCCGCCAGCGACGCGTCCGCCCCCCGCGACACCACCGGACCGTCCTCGTCGTCCCGCCGCCGTTCCACGACGCTGTTCTCGCGACGTGCCGCACAAACGTCATTGTCGTCGTCGTCGTCGTCGTCGTCGTCGTTCTGGACGCGGCCGCCGATAACGACCGGTGACGCGACTACGCGGTCCGTAGCCAACTGTTCCCGGAGGTCCTTTTTGTTGCCGACCAGTATGATCGGCACGTCCTTACAAAAGTACCGCACTTCGGGCAACCATTTTTCCGTGACGTTCGCCAACGATTCGGGCACGTCGATCGAATAGCATATGATCACCACGTCCGAGCCGGGATACGAGAGCGGTCGCAATCTGTCGTAATCTTCTTGACCGGCCGTGTCCCACAGCGAGAGTTTCACTCTTTTCCCGTCCACCTCGACGACGGTCGTGAAACAGTCGAACGCCGTCGGCACGTACACGTCCGGATAAACGTCTTCGAAAAACACGTGCAAAAGGCACGTTTTACCGCTCTCGCCGTCGCCGACGATCACGAATTTCTTCTCCGCCGTCGGCATAATATCACTTAACACGCACACACACACACACGCACATAAATAAAAAATATATTTATTTATACGAATTATTAATAATAGATTCACTATTATACTTTGTACAGGTTATATAAAAAAAAAAAATGGAGAAAAAAAAAGGCCGCGGATCGTTGTCTGTACGGTTTATATAAGTAGATATTTTTAGAGCGTATTTCGCTAAAAAAAATATATTATTATTATTTAATTTATCTTTAAAATTTGTAAAGAAAACAAATTTGTATACGTAAAAAAATATATTGTCGTAATGAATGGGGGAGGGGAGGGGGGCATGTCTGTTTTTCCCCGTCTGCTCGACAATTTTTATATTTGAAATATTATAAACCGCCCAGAGATTGTTTTATTTCACGCGGATTACGTGTATGTTGCATGGGTATAATATACATTTACTTTCATTGCAATGGATACGATATCAAGGGCATAATTTAGTTATTTGTTAAGGCGTATTTATTGAGGTTTTTTCAGGATATGAAGTCCCTAGCCATACTCATTAGTGAATTATTTGGGTAAAGATTTTAAAGTTATTATTATATAAATTTGAAATTTATCGGATATTTTCTAAGTTTCTGTGACCATTAATTTAAAAATTGCGAGGAAATTATCAATAATCGATTTCGCCTAAATCGTGTTTTTATGTAATTTTTCCGCGGTTTTGAGTTTTTTTTTTCTTTAGGTGCAGTTGAGTAAATAGAAAAATGACCACTCCGAAGTACCAGCTATGCACAATTTCCTACCAGAAACCAAGTGCGACTCTTAGGATCGGAATACTAGTTCTGGTACAATTTTTGGTTACAAATATATATAAAAAAAAGACATCAATGTGAAATCAATACCTTTCTGGCTTCGTTCAGAATCTAAAATCAACGCGTGTGATGACAAAAAGATTTCGAATATAATAGTGAATTTTTTTTTTTATATCTTCGAAATCATAATAAAGTGTATAAAACTCGAGCAACGACTCCGGAGGAAACAACTCGCAAAGAACATAATACCAAAATAGTTTTAATTATTTTAGTTTTATGATTATTATTCTAATTTCATAGTCCTCAAAACATTTTCTTTTTTTCAAACACAAACATTAAGGCATATATGTATAATGGCAAAATTTCAAAAATTTATGTCCGTACCTCTTTGTGCATGCGTATATCTCGATATAAAAGCTCAGAAATCCATTGTATTATTGTATTCAAAACTTTTCTGACATTTAAGAATATAATATAATATAATACTTATTATACGGTATATATTGGTTAGATGGTTATTTAGTTGTTACTTGTAAATTCGATATAAATCTAAACGTTTACAACGTTCTAACAATGGTTTTTATTTTATTTATTAAATCTTAACGAAACTCGCGACGTACCGAAAACGAATTTTCTCTTTTTATTATTATCATATTGTACCGTTTTATGATTCGCGTACGCTATATAATACTAAATAATAAATTAAAATATAGATTAATTCGGTCTTACGTTTTATATTTGCACGAATCTCTTACCGAGGATTTTATAATATTCGTACAACACATATTATATAGTAAATATTAAATTTGACATAATAAGATAATTTTTTAGTGCGAAGTAGTAAAAGGTAAAGTTGAGTACTGTTTTATTTCACAACGGATCGAATTATAACGGAGAACATAATAAACATTAATGCCAGTAATTAATATTTTAAAACTCATAGAAATATATAAAACATATAAGACATACTAACGCATTAAGGCAAACCTTAAACTATTTTAAGATTATATTGTAAAATAATATTGTTTTAGTTACCATAAGATCGAACGTAATATGTATATTGGTTGAATTCCACTGGTTATGGATTTTTTTGTAAACTTTTCGTCAGCAAAACCTGAACAGGCCGTAAATTTGAATGATACGTTTTTCAAAATTTCCAGTGTTTGTTTTTCACGAGCGTATAAAAAACCTATCGAAAAACAATTCATAAATGACAAGTCGAATTCAAGAGACATTTTAAAATTGAACAATTAATACAAACATAAACGTGTAATATTTTAGACATATTGTAAATACGTTGAAAAGTTTTTATTTTTTTTTAAACTATTTTAAGTGTTTTGTAATGTTAAAAAACCACAAAGAAATTAACTGAGTTTTGCACGGAATCGGTTTTTTTCTGAATTCAATGATTTATCGCGTAGCTTTTAAATTAAAAAAAAAAACATAATAATACAATTATGGAAAACACTCGATTAAGTGATTCACTCGAACCGACGTAAACTGACTGATTTTTTTTCATAATCTATTACATCAAACGTATTTGAAATGATTTTTGTTTTTGTAAAAGAATTATCTCTACGTCGCAATTTTTTTTAATGTTTGGTAAAAAGTAGTCAAACACTTGAAACAATGTTTTTTTTTTACTCGACACAATCAATTGGTTTGTTTTATTTTATTTTCAACAGATAACATTTTTCTAGACTCGTCCCGAGTCTTAATAATTAATAATACTGGACCGCATCTCAGTATTATTTACTTCTATCAACGTTATTTGTCAATTCGATTTTCGCGGAATTTTCGTCTCTAAGTTTTTATTGAGCTCCTGTCGCGCGCAGAAATCATAAACGAATGTTTACATTGACTCGCCATAAGAAACACTGCGGTAATTCAATTACATTACAGGAATTAGAGGCATACGAGTATATGCGTACAAAATATTGAAATAGAAATCAGCGAAAAATTAATATTTAAATGGATAACTATTGGAGAATCTGAGTCGAGGAAAACATTTGTAGAGAGGATAAAAGCGAAAAAAAGAAGGCGTCAGTTAAACAGAATAAAAAGACAATTAAAGGTGATGTAATTAAAACCAGAGATCGTGTCATCTCAGTGTATGAGAAGATGTATTTAAAGATTGGTGGCTGGAGTAGTGTGGAGGAAGACAACTGTTTATCTATAGTTGAAAAAAAAACATATATTTAAAAAAATTATATCATCAGTAACTTACACGTCATACACTATTTCACCACAGTTAAACATTTTTTGTTATATATGCACTTAAGTTATTAAAAATTATACATACATCCCTCCATTTCGTCACGATCGATTTCGTATTAAAAAAACGTAAACGTTTCTTCTCTCACAATATCGTTTTTCGTTTTAAGACCTATAACACTATGCCGTTGCGATAATATTATGTAACTCGAAAATTTACACAAGACTCGAATTATACCGCGCAAAAGATCTTTGTTGTTAGTATTTTTTAATTCCTGTCAAGAAATTTTGAAATCTAGAAAGTTTTGAAAAAACACACTTCGCTTTCGGTACGAAATGAAATCTCCACGTACAGAATGAACAATCCTAGTTTAATTTAAAAAGACAAATGTATTAAAGCGGAAATAAATAGACCGTTTTAATAAACATCAATAACACGCAGATAAGTAATAACTTTTTTTTTCTAATACACATATATAAATGCGCGAGTAAAATATATTAGGTTTTTTCCTTTAAAAAGAAAAAAATATATATATATAAATATGATTTAGAAATTTTCACATCAAAATATTACATAAACCGTAACATTTTTCTTTTTTATATTACGAGAGCACAAAGCACGTTGTCAAAGTATCAAAACTTCTCAAATTTCATGCGAAAAAACTATATTATAATAATTGTATACAATTACAAATTGTCGTTTTTCATTTTTATCGCGTTATTATAATTCGTATTAAAAAAAAAAAAAAATGGAACCTGCGAGAATTACGGTTTGTTTCAATTAACTCGAATATATATTTTTTTCTACTTATCCCTCCCGTAGCCATAATTCAAAAGCCTGTACATTATTAAATTCAAATTAATTAACGTTAATACGTCGTCCCACTTCTATCGAGCCATTAGACAATTTATAAACTTATCTTTTGACATGACCTCAAGCGCGATAATATTCAGGGGTCGATTAATGAGTCCGAGCACTTTCCTGCTCTCAATATCTACAAGAGCTCTCGTTTGAAAGTATTACGTGCAATGCCTACGCAAATTAGTATTAAGAAAATCGTTCCTTTCCTGTTCTCCAGAGGATTTTCTTACGACTTCAAATAAGTACGTAATTTCTTCAAACACATTATCGTACACACAATTAACTATACTCCTATTATGGCCACGTACGGCATAAAATTATTATTATTATTATTTATGTATTTACTTCGATAAAAAAAAATTAAATAAATACGAACATTATTAATTTATTATAAATTGTTTCTCTTTCACCGATCCTCTAGACAAATACGTATAGTCCGCTAAATGTTAGTGCTTATGTATACGACTATATCTACCTAAGTAATTAACGGAAAATATATCTAATTGGTATCTAGGATCTAAGTTATACTTATCTATAGTGGATACTTTAGAAAAACTCACTTTTTTTTTTTTTCAATCAAACCAAAACTACATATTGTGTATACTTTGTAATCACGAGCACAAAATTACAATTAATTTAATGACTGTTTTTGTAAACTATATTTACGTACTCGTGTAATAAATGTGTATGCGTATAAAGATTATCAGTATGCAATATTATCGTTATTACGAAATAATAATAATAATAATAATAATAATAATAAAAAGTAATAAATTAGTACTATAATTACTTGTAAACGTCAACCGTTGACGAATCATTTTTATTAACGGTTTAAAATTATCATTTCGATGCGTGTAAAAAATAAATTAATACTATAGCGAAGGTTTAGTCTAGTTCGTTGTCGTTTACGTTTTCAAACGCAATATACATAATAGGTAATATAATAACGAGTATTTTGGGATTTCTAGATAAATATGCAAAAACAATGAAGCAAATCCGAATTCCCAAGCCCTCTACAATGTATATTATAATATGTACTGAAATATTTCTATAAGGTTTATGTAATACATTATGATACTTGCAAAGGACTTAAAAATTAAAATTTGTTTATTATTTTGTAATTCAATTTGATTATTTTCTTCTTTTTTTTTCATCTATGAGTAAATGTATCATTATATTTTATGCCATTATCCAGATAAAACTAATCAAATCAATCGAATGTGTTCTATCGAGATTCGTATTTATTTCTGTCCAGACGTACGATTTTTAGCGTTTAAATCCTCCAAACCCATGTCTCATTTATCCACGCGATATCCACGGATGAATCGTCAATTCAAGTCGCGTAATGCATCACAATATTGCAAATCACGTGACATATACTTGTATAATCATATAACATATTAAAAGAAACCAGTTTACAACGTATAAAATCAAAATAAATTCCCCATACACGTTCGCCGTTTTCCGTAACAAAACGTAGAGAAATTCAATAGCCCCAGCCGTTGCTGGTCCGACAATATTTCCTCGTGATATATTTATCCTCTCTTCTAGTCTACTTTAACCGTGCAAAACTCTCATAAATACACACACTCCCTTCCACTATGCGTCCTCCGCACGATTCGTCTCTCGGACACAAAACGTCCTATTCCAGACCGCCCATTATCCAATGCAACACCGCGGTACCCGGAGATTAAATTAAACTTGTCCACCTTGTCGCGAATTTCATTCTCGGCCACGTTTTATCTGATCGCCTTGTTTCTTCGTTACTCAACCTGATCACTGTGTTCACTGTTATCCCATTAGTTTCACTGTAACACTAATTATTATCGTAATGTACACAAATATTTAATATAACAACTGAACGCGCGGTATATTCATGAATAGATTACTTTTGCAACGATCGAATACGTTTTAAATCGATACTATACTAATATCATGATCATTGGAAACAAGTGTTGTAATTAATAAATAACTAAATTTCCTAAATTAACCTGACAAAGAATATTGGATTTTATCGTCAAACGACGATGTTATCAATTTTATACGCGCCGTATCGCAGTCCTTTATACAGGTTTATATTATGTATGCAAACATAAACGACTTTACAGTTTGAAATTTCAAAAACTATAACAATAAAAGTAAAAAAAAAACTTAAACGTCGTTCCTGCAGTGACGATAACAATTGAAAAAAAAAAATCTTTATTATATATATATATTATATGGATTCTACAACAAGGAAAACAAACCGACTGACAAAAATTGTTATGTTATAAAAGAAACCATACTTAAAACAGTCAGCGAGTGGTGTCGCTTTTTATTTACTTTCAAAGCAACAAGTACCTGTTCTATTTACACATAATATACATGATTTCTTTTCCTTTCGTACGTAATCTATAAAGACATTTCCAGTATAATATTACGGATAATTATAATTATTATTACTATTGTTATTATTATTATTAAATAATAAGTAATATTACTGTTGACACAACGATAATCCGATTATAACAATAGACATTTGAACTTAACACTTGTTAGACAATAATAGAAACTGACAAGAGAACGAAAGAGTCCGACGAAGCGGCGAAAAGAGAGTCTATCGCGTCAATAGGAAAATCAATTACTAAACATTAAACAAAGCTATTAATTGGTCGAGGATTGACGGCTTAAAGTCGACAGGCACAGTGCTCGATTTCGATTCGAAACGTCGTTCTTAAGACCGTGTACAATTTATCGTTGTTTTACGACAACGGTCTTGAACGAATACATTTTCGTCAGACAGGTGGGAAGAGCAGCTCGTGTTGAACACGATTTCATTACGTGTCAGTAAAGTTTAATTGAAACAAACCATATATATACTCATCAATCTTTCTAGTGTTATGGCCATTGGAAAATATTTTCTGCCGTCAGTCGGTTACTGAGCTGTTATATTTCACACGTACACGTATTCACTCACACACGTACAAAACATAAAGTAATATAATAATTTATATTTTTGTCGCGTTACAGCATATTTATGTCACGTATTTACGTTGTTTTCAAACCTCGCGTAACATTTGTATTTAAGTTCATCATTTATTGGTCAAAATAATATTAATGTTTTGCAAAAAAAAAAAAAAAATATATAAAAATCGAAATTTGAAAAAAAAATTAATTCTTGACTTGAAAATCCCTGAATAATAATGCTACCTTAAATTAATTCATTCTTCAAAAATCAAAAAAAATTATTATTACTATCTTAAAATTCTAAAAAAAAATAATAATAATAATAATAATGATGACGATGATGATAATAACAGAATACATTGATGAATGTGTTGTGACGGTACGCGTTATTTAACGAGCATCGTCTTATTTTGAAACGAATTGATTACGTGACGTTATAACACGAAGTCAAAAATAAAAAAGTATTTTAAAATCTCGCGTAATTTGTATTTTTTTTTATTATTATTATTATTCTTAAAATCAAGCTTTAATTCTTAAAATTGACCGACTTCAGTAAGGATCTTTTATAAATATAATAAACAAATACAAATATAATACATGCTGCTGAGCTGCATATAAATTTCCAAAAAGTAAATTGCATTTACGGCATCGACGTTGTCATAATACAGTCGGGAAAAAAAACTCTAAATCGTAATCGCTGTTAACCTGCGATTTGTATTACGCATATAAGCGCGCGGAGAATATTGTAAACGACGTTTGATAAATAATGCCCGACGGGAAACCGAGGGCGAGTGAAATCATGAAAGAAAAGCGGTCGTTATTTTAATATCACTTTTGTTAACTGTAAAACGTATATGAAACAACGCGCGCACGTCTTTCAGACGATACGTTTCGGATAACACAATAATTTGTTTGAGACTTCGCGAAATTACTTATTTTTAATTACGATAATTTTGGTAGTCGTACCCCGCCCGCCACAATACGATTTTATACGTTCACGTTTAATTACACAGGCAGGGTCGGACGGGATTAAAAATTCCTACCGGGAAAATAAAAGCAACCGCGGCGGCGCACATTTACTGTATAAAAAAAACGTTGCCCACCCACAAAAAAAAAAAAAATTACAAGAATGTCTTTCGAGAATTTCTACTCTATAAAAAAAAAAAAAATTATTATTATTAAATTTATAAAAATATAATTAAAAAAAAATTATACATCGCGAAAATTTTTTTTATCTTATCATAAATCCCGTATTCATACGAACAACTTTTTTCACCGTTATCTCCCCTGTCCCATTTGACTATGATTATTATTATTATTGTTATTATTATTAGATATACACTATAATATATGAAAATACGTTTAATTCTATAAACTCAAATTCGGAATCAACATACTGCTATATCGCAAACATTATTGAGAATTATTACCTCGGAGTATATTATATGAATTCACCTCACGGTAAACTGACACTGCAGCTGACAATATCTTGTGGATTCACGGTTTGTTCCTGTTGTCGTCAATGAATTATTCGACAAGTCGTTCAGAAACGAAAACACAAATTGTTTGAAAATGACGAGAACGTTTCGCGATTATTTTTTTATAAATATTTATTGTGAAAAACGAATAATCATTTGCGCACCATAGACGAAACCGCACGATCGTAAACAGCTGCAATGGGTACGTTGTAATATTATTATCTATGGATTTGAGCGACACGATATGTGACATATTCGCGTTTGGCGAAAATAAATTTAAAAAAAAAAAAGCAATATACGACGTCGGAGACGTATTTAGGATTTTGACGTCCTCTTTTTCCTACTGCTTCTACTATCCTTCTTCCCTTAAGAAATTTAAATACAAAATGTATATAACACAACGCGGTCTGTTTCGTTGTGTGATATCATAATATTGTCTTAGCTCTCTGTAGACCAATAAAGGGCATTTAGAAGCTGTACAGCACAAAAACCTTCTTAACACTATGATAGATTAATGATTTATACAGTAATCATATTAATCTACGCGTTTATATTTATTAAATTATTATCAATTCGCGTAAATATTCCGATAGAACAATGTGGAAAAAAACGTATATATACTCGTATATGTATACGTGTAAAACTTAAAAATTCGTTCTTCGAGGGAACGCGTAATTACAAAACGGTCTGTGTCCATTGAACTTGATGATTGATAGACAAAACCGCGTAAAAGTTTCCGAACTGAAATATTTGTTGACAATATTAAATTTTAAATCGGATACTCCATAGCGGCGTATAGAGTTATTAAAATGTTGGGAAATATAAAATAAAAACCGTATAACGGATTGAATAAAAACACCTATAATATTGTATAATATTATGACGGATAGAACGTGAATTATTGTCAAGTTCAAATCGTACAGAAAAATAGAATATCTGTTTTCCCCTCTTGTTGTCTAAATACATTTGTAGAAAATGAAAGCGGCAATATTGTCGTAATAGCAATATTATTATATACACGGCTTTTACACGCGATATTATACGACTTATATGATACGCAAAAGGGGAGACAATTGAATATTTATTCGATTAAACAAATTCGACGAGACCGAGCAGAATTGCAAAACGTTTATATAATTGCAGATTACTTCACGTAGAATAATATTAGCATATTCTGTACGGTACATAAACGTACGAAAACCGTATACAATATTAAATGAAGGGGTTTATTACACGCGTGTGTATGTTTGCATTAATAATTATTACACTGACGACATTTCGATGAAATGACTGAATTCGGTTTCTGCTCTTATATCGTTAAATACATTTCGTTTTGTGCGTAATGTCGTAAAATATTGGACTGTAAATTCGGTGTACATTCAACAAAAATATATGAAATCTGTCTACTTTATACGGAAACGCGTGTATATTATTATCATAAAATTATGATCGATTGCTTACGTAACATATTTCTGAAACTAATTTTGTGCATTCAATCTTCACAAGTTTTCGCGTTAATTAAAAATATCGTTGTTCAACATATTTTATATCGCGAAATATTATTAAATATTTGAATAAAAAAAAAATCTGACTGCAAATTATAATAGTGAGTCTGAAATTTATATCAAAACATTTTTCACGTTTTTCCATAAGATTTTCCATTTTTTTTTTTTTTTTTTTTTTAGATGTTTAACCTTCACGACGTAAATAACATGAAACAGTTATCATTATTGAAAAATAGTTAAATGACCGTTTAAATTTCGTACTTTATTATTATTATTATTATTATTATTATTATTATTATTATTATGGCAATACAATTTTGTTAAAACGGACAATAGTTATAAATGTCCCTAGAGAAAAATGAATTTTTATTTGCTCGTATACGCGAACGGCGCAATGCCTCTTGAGAACCTCCTTTTGAAGGACACGATGAGTCCAGGGAACCGTACATTCCTGAATTTTGTACGTACAATATTATTGAAAATAAATAAATAACAAGCGGAAAAAAGGTTGTATAACGGAAAAAAAATCTTTAAACGTTTATACATATACTTGCCGTAAAATAAATTGAAAAATTCACGTACAATAATAGCATTAGAAAAGTAATAAATATATTTAATATCCCTATGTGAATAATTTATAAATTACATATTTTATAAACCGCCGCGAGTTCATTAATTTTTTAGAATACAGACCCGCGGTTTCATAATAAATCACGCTTTAAGTTCTGGTGGTGTTTTTTATTTTTTTTGTATATACGTTTATAACAATTTATTTTATAGCTGACACGACTCCTATATACGAATTCATTTATATTGACTTATAAATATATAAGTCATCGATTCGAATTGACTAATAGATGACTTCATGAAACTTATATACATATCAGTGCTTAGTTTAAAGTTTTTTTTTTTTTTAAAAAGGTACCGTATGATTTAGAATCCTCTCCTATTCTTAACTCCTTCCTTTCACTCCTCCACCATTATATTTTATTTTCTCATAATATTTTACCTTTCCCTTTTTTCATCCCCAAACAGAGGGATTATAAGTAATTTAGATTATGATGATTAATACATGAACAAATGAAAATAAAACGTAAATGTGCCTTATTTTGTATAAACACTTTTTTATAATATTATAAAAACAAAAAACAAATGTATATTTATAATATTATAATTAATCAATGTTTAATACAATTTTACAATTTATTTTTTATTATTAATGAACATTCTGTGAAGTTATGTTTTTCTTCTTCTAAATTTGAAGCTTTTTCAAAAATGTACTTTGGAATCATTCTTATACAATATCAATATTGGCAATTTGATATCATATTAAAAAGAAATCCAAACGGGAATTTCAACATTATTGTATCTCTGATCAAATTAATTAATAAATGTTATAGTAATTAAATCAATATTTATAGATTACAAGAAAAATTTCGTTAAAATGTACAATTATGCATTTAAAAAATTAAAGCTGCGCATTTTCTCTATAGAAGAATTACGCTAAAATGTGTCCTAACGCACGATAAAATAAACACTGACATACGAACACATACAACGTATAAAATAACACCAAACGACGCAACAAAGGTGCCGTGTGCACCATAAATACTTTGTATCAATAATTTAAAAACGAATCTTTAACTTAAAAGACAATTTCAAATTTTCAATAAAGAAAATTTACCAAATTTTGCAAAATTTGATTTTTTTTTTAAAACGAATCGTAAAATAGGTTGAGTATTCGATTTTCGATAATATAGGCGAAAAACAAAACAAATCGCAAAGTTGTTCGAATTTATTTTTTTTATTATTATTATTATTATTATTATTGTACTTATTATTAGATAGAACTGGAATTCGATTGTAAATATATGCATATATATATATTTATTTATTTATTTATGGATCGCAATAAATTAATTTGGGTGAATGTGATGAATTCGTTTCAGATGTTTTAAAATATAAGTCATGTTTTTATTTCACGTATTATGTAAATTTCGTTCACAATGCTCAAAACGATTTAATCCACTGTTTAGTAGTGGGGATTGATAGCAATTTCAAAAATGAATGCGAATTCGAGGGACGAGCAACTGAATTAATAAAAATGAAATTAAAGTAGTTTTAAACGAAAATTCGGAGGCTGCAGATCGTTAAGTAGATAAAAATCCTTTGTGGTATTGAAAATGAAGACGCAACAGAGCTCGATTTTTCGTCTAGCGAAATAACAGCCATATGAATATACACACAATGATAAGATCTTGATTATTTAGTAGATATTAAGTCGGTCAAATCATCGTAGTTTTATTCTCGAAAATTTAAACAATGTATAATTTACCATTGTTTTACTTCAAAATAACATTTCGAAGTTAATAATATTTTTGCTGAAGATAGATTTAAACTTAAAATTGTTTTTTTTTTTAATCATATTTCGTTTAAATATTTGTATATATATATTTTTTTTTATTACATATATTGGATATTTTAATTACATATTATATTTTACTTGCTCACATTTATTTATCGCAGCCCTAATGATAGCGTAAGTAATACTTTTGGTCAGGTTTTCGTCAATAATTGAATTATCTTCTAAAATCATACCTATAAATCCATACAATATGACTGTAGGCGTAGAATTATTATCTGTATGGGATTTCGGGCGAAATCCCATACAAATTAAAAATTAATTATATTTATTTTTTTTTTTTTTTGCTAATATTACAAAAACTTGAAAACTTAATTTCCTCTAACACGATTGATTTCTGTATACTCGTTTTTTCCATTCAATTAATTAAAATCATAAATATTTTAATTAAAAAATAGAAATTTTTCGTCGGTTATTCCGTAAAATTATTATAGTAATTTTTCATTAAACTTAAATTTTCTAGCAGATAACTGTAGGAAATATTTCATTTAAAAAATCTTCGTTTTCTACGACAGAAATATTATTAGAAATTTGTTATTTTGTAAGACCTAATTATGTCGCATACGAGTGATACAATACCTTGTAATTCAGTGAAGTAATTTGGAAATGCTGACAATGGCAAATGTCACAGTACAGAAAATATAAAAATCCTTCTAATTCTTTTTCCTACGAGTTTCGTAAAAAAAAAAATTCTATAATTGTACGCGTTTGAATTTTCGGGAGGAAAACTAAATGTCGAACAATAAAAACGTTTCGAAAGGCCATTGATTGAAAAGTCTCAAAAAAATATATGACTATCCTCCACACATACACTTGTGTGTCTGCCAGCCAATAACACATGTACGTGATCTTTTTACAACAATTAATCACGTGGTCACTGTGGTCACGTATATAATCAATAATTATTATTTCACGTTTTACGCGCGTGTATAATATTAATAGAACATCGTATCGATGATTTTCAATAATAAAAACGATGTCGCGGAAAACAGAAAAGAGTACCGCTCGGAGTGACTTTGAAATATAAATTACCTATTACAAAAAAAAGAAGAAAAAAAAATAGAGGAAATGATTCAAACGGAATCTCATACGCGATTTTCAAATCTATCAGAAAAATAGTTACAGAAATAAAAAAAGAATATATATATGTGCGTCAATGCCATCGGCCTATATTATAATATTGCGCACATGCGTAACGCAAAACGTATTTAAGATTCCCTCGAAAACATTTTCTATTTTATTTCGATGTTTTTGTCTTCAAAATATTACTTTGACGAGTACTTTTTCTATTTTGCGGGGCCGTAGTCTTTGTCGTTTGATTTTATTTCCCCATCAATCGCGCGTGTTGCCATCTATAAACACGTTTTATATGATTTTAAAATTTTTCGAATTTTCATTAAAAATTCTTAGGAAAATCGCCCGTTCGAAACCCCGTAAAAAAAAAAGGGCGTATAGCTGGTGTTCTTAATAAAATTGTATGAGTGAAAAGAATTTAAAAAAATAAATAAAACGTTTTCTTTCTTCGTAAATCGCACCGAGACCAGTTTTACCGCGGTCGAGTTATTTAAACGATGACCCCAAATAGTCGTTGGTGTAGTATAGATTTTGCTAACCAAACTCTATCGCGTAGATTTTGTTTTGTTTTTTTTCTTCTCAAATCCTCCTCCGTATATATAGTATATGTACTTTGCAGTGTTCGTGTCGAAATTCCGGCACAATTCAATTATGTTTTACGGTTTATCGATCGTTAAGTTAAACCGAGAACTTAATTCGCAACAACACGCGTGTGTCATAAAATATATATTTCGACGGTACAGATGGCGGCGTCTGCAGTGAAATGATGACAATACGCCTTTCTACGTACGGAATTGTTTATCAGCTCTATACTCGTACGAGTTTATTTTTTATTATTATTATTATTACGCTGGCCGCGAGTAAAAATCTATATTAATATATATATTTAATAAAACGATTATTACACGAAACGCGTCGCGTGCGCTTTCGCCAAGCTGTAGAGATAATATTATTATATAAGAATAAAAGTATATATTATATTTCAAGCCGAAATCCTTCGCGACTATAGCAGTATAATAATATAAAGTCGATACGCATATTATATATTATAATATATGGAAAATCTACAGTGAACGTACAGATAATATATCATATTATTCGAAGAAAAAAAAATAACGTTATCGTTTTACATAGAGTACCATCCCGAATATACTGGAATATATATATATATATAAGTACGTATCCTGCAGCAAAAGGGTATGGATTTAAAGGGAGAACTCTACATGTATTTATATATATGTGTGTGTGTGTATGCATATTAGCGGAATTTCTTATTTTCATGACTGCGTGAAAGTATACAGATATTATTTAAAAGTACTTTATTGTTATTATGAATCCAATCGTAGTCTCGAGGAGTTCTCATTAATATTTAGCTAGTTTATTATTACTGTTTTTTTTTTTGTTTTTTTGTTAAATCTCCGTCATGCCCATTTCTGTTTTTAATATATTATTATACGACTGTACGATGATGCACAGCCGTTAACTGCACAACATCGTTGAGTTATCCATTTTCGACTTGATGCGTTTGTAGAGGTTCCAAATATAACGAGAGGATAACGCAAAATAAAACAAAATCCAGTCGTTATTTTATAATCAAAGCTCAATACAATCGAAGAGAATGCAAAACATTAAATATAAAATGACCGGGAAGTGAAATGTGTGAAGTAATGATACGTCAGGCCTCAGGCTTCGTGTGTTTTTATAATCACATAACGATATTCCTATAATATTTCACTTTGGCTTTATGCTTTCTAAAAATTGCATACACTATTATGATACGTAGAGATTTTTTTTAATGATCGCAGGAAGATCAAACAGAATTTGTACAAAATAAAAAAAACAATAATGCTTAATTTAAAATTCTACCAATATCACTTCGTACAAATAATACCACAAAAGAAATCTCATTTAATATATATAAATCACTGTTTTTTTTTTTTTGCAAATTCTTGAAGTGTTCATTATTTTTGAAAATTGTATTTCATAAAATACAAATTTCGGTTCCCCACTTTACTAATCCGTCGACCCTTTAAAATGTATATAAAAAATATTCGAAATTTGGCGAATAATATTGTTTTGATTTAAATATCTATCAAAACGATATATAAATTTCTATTTCATTATCCAACTACGAATATCGTTTTATTCTTTTTTTAATAAATCGATAAAATTAGATATATACAGTTATTGTTTTTAATTAATACACACGCACATACTAAACACGTAAATTTTTTTCAATATTTCGTCGAAAGAAGATTTAAACAAAATTATTATTCGATTAAAAAAAAAAAAAAAAAAATTCACGACAGAGGGATAATATTATTCCTTTATAGAAAGAATTAATGCGAGAAGAAAAAAAATCTTATTGTTACTCCCCTCAACGCCGCACAGAAAAAAAAATGTTATATTATTATAATGTACACACGAGTCCCCGCGTGTTATAATAAAACGGCACGCGACGTTGAACGTAAACGATATAATTTACATATTATATTGTTATTAACATGTATTCATGTAGAACGTTAAACGCGCATTCGGTTGAGATATTTCGCGTGACGAAACGACAGGGTCACAGCGGTGGCGGGGGAAAGGGACTAAAGAAACGTATTAAAAACACGATTTTATTTAACCCATATATTTTGGTGACCCAATTTTTTTTTTTTTTTGCTTTAACCGTCAAATTTTTTTCATAAAAAAGAAAAAAACGAGTTACATAATAATATTGTTATTTATTTAATTCGGACAGGCGCGGCTTTTTTTTTTATATTATACAATGTACAAGAAACGATGTGCGAAAAGAATAATATATTACACAGATATGGTTGTTGATTAATAAGGCATTGTAATTCAATTGTCCGGTGAAGAGAATTATTCAAATTACGCAACGTTCTGCGATGAAGGGGATGGCAATTATGTCCGTAAAAAATGAAACGAGTAAGAACAATCAATGGTTTTTCTAGTTGGACGAGACAAAATACAGAATAATATCATGGATAGAACAGCGTATCTAGCGCGTCTAATTGTGACCCTTACGGAAGAGAGGAGAAACGAAAGAGAGATCTGCGCCTAAACGTCGGGGGGAGACGTGGTGTAAAGGAATTTTCAGGGTATTATGAGTGAGAGAGAATAGTCGTGAAGATGATGCTCCATCTTAATTTCTTACGAAGTAGAAATCTATGCTGAACTCATTCTAGTGTATCGTAATTATTGGTCTTTGACCAAATAGACCATGGCCAAATTACCGCACAACACTAATAGCGAATCGAGAAAGGTTAAAAGATACGTAGGCAATTCATGGCTTTGTGAAATCCAAATATTTTACAACTCTACAAACCGTTTAATCGCATACGTTATTCGAAATTTAAAGAAGAGATGTGACGGATATTCAACTCCCATAGTATATGATATAATTATTGACCAGAAATATTACTATTATTGAATACGACGTGTATACAGCAACTTTTCTATAAGAACCGAAAGTTTATCTACAATAAAATATTTTTACCAACTGTCCAAAGTTTCAGGACCTCCCGTTGTCTTCGATAAATGTTCAGAACGTTATTCAACAATAAAATAAAGGTCCGTGAAATAATTCTCACCATATTATAAACTATGGAATTTACACGTATGAACACACAATATAATAAAACGAACAACGATAAAAAAAAAAAAAATTCGGATTATTAATTAATAATGCGTAATGGACCATAATAATATCCTGTACGTTTAATCTATTTATTTGTTCAAAAATTAATTTTATATTTTGGTTTTACCTCCGAATAACTTCTGTATGTTTTTTTATAATCAATTTTCTATGCCGAACGACAATGGCCCTGCGGTAACGCACGCGGTTATACGTACGCGAACACGAACCACAATGCCATTGACACCACCGTAAAATGATTTCAACAGCTTAAAAATGTATTTTCAAATATGCAAAATAGCTTTTTCAATATTCGTGTTTACGCCACAAAGTATTAATGTAAGTTCAACAAAAGGTTTGTTTAAAATCGTAGTATCGATTTGTTAAACGCGTTCTTTCGATCGATATCATTGCTCGGTTATTGTAATCGGATAATAATAATAATAATAATAAAAATTAAGTTTATTTAAAAATAAAGAAAATTTAAGTCCACACATTTCCCGTTATAATAAAATACATAAGTACTGTTTTAATTTTTTATACATATACTTTATAGTGTCTAATTCTCAAATTGAGAAATTTCGGCCCACAGAGTTATCATAGGATCTTAATAAACAACGTGGCCGAATATTTGAAAACGTTATATAACAATCACACTCTTCTTACGTTTGTTTTTAGCGAATAATTTTTTTTTCTTTCCCGTACGAATAGACCTGGTGTAAGCTCGTCCTACATAAATAAAATACAGTAAAAACGTGTAAGATTTAAAATATTCAATACATTCTCCGAGCCGATACACGACGATCGCATCGAATTCGGCCAAACCACTGTTTTTTCGGACCTCTCTTTTTTCTTTTTTTTTTAAGCCGTTTTTAAGAGTTCGAAATAAATATTATTTTATACAATACGAACCTAGTTTTTTTTTTATATATATATATATAATTATACACGTTTTTTGTCCAGGATGGAGAAGCCAAGGGTTTTCAAGGCGGTATAAGGACTTTTATTTTTGTCTCGTATGGTTTTATACGATATATTATCTTCATGGTATGATTGCGACAATCGAGTATCGTTTTCGGTTTCAACGACGTAAATTTATTAACGCTGTTATTAAAATATTTACAATTGTTACAGAAATAAAACGATCTCCGTGTTAAATGATACGTTGTCTCGGTAGCTAGCCGGGACAATCCTGGTCCGAGTTGTCAACAGTTTGCGATAACGTGGATTTCAAAACGAAATTCAAAATGTTCGTATGTACGGATTTACGACGGCATCTTCGAGGCCCGCCCGCCTTCCGATTCCAGGGCCACGGGGCACTGTCACCCCATATGATAATTACGCCAGTGCTTCGACTGATATTATTTATACGTCGCGCGGACACCGAGAAACCGAGATAAAACCGAATCGTTTACGATAAAAAAAAAAAAACGAAAAAACGAAAAAAATATCGGAAAGAATCCGCTAATAATGCGAAATAAAACGTACGCGAACGTTGTTTTTCGAATGGATTTGTAAATGAATTTACAAATAATATTGTATAATAATATATTTTGTCGGTGTAGGCGGCGCGGAAAACCGCGCGCGTTATTGCTCATTGTTTTCGTCCGTCCATTGATCGTATTGCCATTGAAGACAAACCGTTTCATACGAACACGACGACCTGAACGGGTCGCGACGGCGGCGGGCGGGCGGGCGAACGAACAGATTAGACGGGTGGTGGCTGCAACGGCGCGGACGGCAGGCGTGGGCTCGGCGCCGCCTGGGCACCTCTCTCGCGGGTGCGTCGTCGTCGCCGCCGCCGCCGCCGCCGACGACGACGCCCGAAATTCGCGCGTTCCGTATGAATGAGCACCCGCGGGGGAGACCGGGGGGGGGGGAAATTTTCCGTTATTCGTCCTACACACACACAGGGGCGTGCCTAAAAAAAATTGTTGCGGGAGGAAATTTTGTTTTTTATTTTTAGTTTTCCCGGTGCCTGAAAAATTTTTTTCCGCAGTTCCGTTCCCAAACCGTTCGTTTACGCCGTATAACAAAATCGTTTTATTTATTTGCTCCGTAAGACTGCAGCAGGTGTAATCGACGATAAAATAATAACGCGTTAAAAAAAAAAAAAATAAATAAAAATTGTCGTTTACCGGTCGATTCGTGGGAAAATGTATAATGAACGAATTCGTAAAAGAAAAAAAATGAAATGAAATGAAATCAAGTAAATTTGAATTTCGTTTTGAAAAGCGAAAGACGAACGCGCGTTAATCACTTCTTGTTAACAATATCGGACGATTAATTCGTACTAGTAAAAGAAAGGAAGAAATGTGTTTGTTTTTTTTAACCGAGTGAAAATAACAAAAATTTCCACATAAATTTTGTAACCGCGATAATATCGTACAAATTGTTTTTCGTTTGACATTTCGGTAGTGCCCCAATGGGAGGGGGGGGGTTGGTTAAAACCGCCGGTCGCCTCGCCCGGCCCCGTCGCACGCGTATAACGAATGCGACAATTTTGGCCCTGGGGCCGCTCATAGGGGAATCTATTTATTAGCCACCCGCCGTCGACACCAGCACTGCACGCCGCAGTCTCATTGTTATTACCACTATCGTTCGAAATCTAAAACGGTCTCTGGCGTATACGTGTATACGTGCAGGACGTGCAAAGAAGCCGCGCATCCCACTACCCGGGGAGGGTGCGGTGTACACCGTTATTTTCTTGACGAATTTTATTCACCCGCGCGCGCGCGCACACACACACACACACAAATATTTATTTATGTATTTAAGGAAGAGATCGTGTGTGTGTGTGTAGTTTTTAATGTTATCGCGCGCGGCCCGAGAGAGGTTTAACGACAACGACGCACGGGCGGTACGGCGTTACGGTGACGTTGGCGGCGACGGGGGAAGAGGTCGGCCCGTTGAATCAATACGGCGGCGGCGTGCCCGGCGCGCCGGAGGGTAGTCGACGCGCGCGTGTGCCGTGTATAATATTCCGCGGCGTTGCGCGCCGGGCGGTGGCGGCGACGGCGGCGGCACCCCTACGGCGGGGCGGGCGTCATCGTCGTCGTCGTCGTCGTCGTCGTACGGTGCCGCCGCCGCCGCCAAGCAGCTGCTCGCGCGGGTAAGCACTGCACGAATGCCCGGAGATCTCCGGGAACGTTCGCACCGGAGACAACTCACATACACGGCGGACCGCGCGCGCGTACATTCTGCAACGGCCGTCGTCGTCCGTAATTTTGTCGTCGCGAATTCTTATTTTTTTTTTTTTTTTTTTTAACTGTTTTCTTTCCACAATCCCCGGCGGCGGCCTTAATATTTTTACGCCATCATCGCGTTTTTCACGCGAAAATTTCACGTTTCGGCTTTTTTTTTTTTTCGTTTCGTGTACGATGTAACAACGGATCGCGGATACGCGTCGTCATGATCGACGACCGCGACGCCGCCGCCGTTGCCGAACCGCACGCGTTTTCACGCACCGTCCACGTCACCGTCACCGCCGCCATCGCCGCCGCGTCCGTTTGACGACTGCGACGACGGAGGCTCGTCGGTGCGGTGGCGGCGGGTGCCGGTACACCGCGGGTAGTAGTAGCGGCGACAGCGGTTTCGGCCGTCCGCCAGCCGGCTACGTCCTGCACCGGCACCAGCAGCAGCAGCAGCAGCAGAACCGGCGGTCGCCCCGCCGCCGACGGCACCACCGAGACCACCGCCGCGGTGACGAGCATGTACGACCGCTCAGCTGCCGAGTCCCAGACGCTATGACAGGTCGCCGTGCCGCGTATACGGTCACCACGGCATGGCTAGTGGCCTGCGTCGCCTTCCTGGCGCCCGTCGTACCGCCGGACGTCCAAGCCGCGTGAGTAGTGCCACATAATAATAATAATAATACCAATACCTCGGCTTTCTTGTCCGCGCCACATTTCTAATGTAAACATCCCAAAGGGGATTCTTCGCACGCCCGCCAACCGTTAGGTTTAGCCAAAACCCTATGTCCGCTTTTACTGCACAGCGGTGCAGGGTCGGTGTAA
This sequence comes from Chaetogeoica ovagalla, assembly GCA_032441825.1. Taxonomy (NCBI): domain Eukaryota; kingdom Metazoa; phylum Arthropoda; class Insecta; order Hemiptera; family Aphididae; genus Chaetogeoica; species Chaetogeoica ovagalla. The sequence continues at coordinate 10,010,604 of CM063738.1, forward strand.
AAAGCGTCTAAAGTGTCCGCTATTTGAAGTTTGAAGTTCGTAAATGGCAGAGTTTTTCGCGAACACGCCAACAACTCCGTTGTTTCGACGGAAGTCGAGAATTTTTCGCGATACGACAATCCTCATTTCGCGTGTTTACCATCGCAAACTGATGACGAGACCGAGACGAAATATTGTTTTCTGAGTTCATTGAAACCTATCCCCGTCGTTTCGACATTATTCTTTAATTAACGTTGAAATAGGTGTCCGTTATTCGGAGGTTTCTTCGTTGAAACGTAATGAAAACAAAAACGTCCCGCTATTTCGAAAGTTTTCCTGTACACTATTCCGTCGTTAACGCGTCATTCAATTTTTTTTTCTTTCGGTACAGACGTCATCGGAGTAATCGACGTGTTCATCATCACGTATAACCTTACACAATACCGTAATAGTTTTACCAGCCACTATCAATAATCACCGTCTTAGATCTTTCTATTGTCTCTCCGGATCTCGACGCACTCCACTCATCCGTCGTTTCTATCAATTGGTCTTCTCCTTATCCCGTTCCATTTGCTCCGTTTGTCTCTCTTTTCCTCTCGTCGTGTGCCTCCTCGGGGAACTTTGAATTTTCCGACCCGACAACATCGTTTATTCCCCATTATTTACGCGTTTCTTTTTTCTCCCACGCCATCTGTTTACCGCGCGTTATCTCGAACACTGCAAATCAATCACGTAGTATCGTTCTCGGTACGATTTATTCTCAAAACTTCTCTCATAGTTTTCGTTCGATTTGCATTGTCATAATTCTAGCATTCATAACGTTGCGGTATTATGGCAATATCGTACGTTTGTGTTCCTCTAGAGATCACACTATTATCGATTTGAAGTATTAAATGAATTAAAGCGAAAAAAATTCGTGAAATTCTCCATCGTAAGACGACCGTCGTCGTCCCTCTAATAGATGAGGCGTTTTCTACGCGGCACCGGTTAAACGCGCCACTATGGGGAAAAAAATAAATAAATAACGTTAGGGTTGAAATCACACGCCGTCAATATATATCCGTAGGAAAGTTTAGTTTTCGCATTATCGGATTATTTTCCAGGAAAAAGCTTCTTGTCGTATTATCATATTTTTATCGTCGTGTAAAACTTTTACCCGTGAGAAATTTTACTAATTAAAATTTGTTAAATTATATTATAATAATATTTTCGAATAAAGTGTGTGCATATCCGACGCGGAATAGTTAAAACACGGTAATCGCACAAATCGATTGCGACAATTTGAAAAGAAATCGCGTTCAATGGCGTTGTAGCGTCGTTTACCTAACTATATTAACTGTCTCTTGACACCGATTCGAATCAGCGGATCGTTGTTTACACTGTGTCAGAGAGACCACCACCGACACTCGGTGTCGGGGAATAATCGTGAGTTTGCGTTTTTTTTTTTTTTTTGGCGTGCCGGGCGCAACACTCTACTGCGGCGCACGACGTTTCTGTGATAATTTCGCCGCGTGTCGTTATTGTTTCCGTTATTCAAAACGCGCGCGCCGCGTCGGTGAAAACGGTAAGGGGCGGTACGCGCGCGTGCGGGGGGGGGGTGACAAGTAAATGGCAGCGGATGGTGTTTTGCGAAGAAAACGGCGACAACGCGAAAAACCGTCGGCGGCGGCGGAGAAAGACGAGACGTCCGAAAAACACATTTATTACACGCTTTATGTATTACGCACGTCGGCCGCCGAGTGTTATCGAGTGTTTTCGAAGAACAATAAAAACGGGAAATGGGTTTTCGCCGCGCCGTTATTGTTATTGTTCGTCGTCGTATACGAGTGATATTGCGGGCGCGTGTGTGCTCGCGGAAAATATGGACGCGCCGTCTCCCCTGCTGCCCCCTCCACCAGCGAGTCTGTGGTGTGCAGTGTACATTTAGCGCCGCGGTACATTTTTCCGTTATTTATTATTTTCCCGTTCTATTTTTTTCACCGTTCCGGCGTATCGAACGAATCGCCGGCGCGCGAATGTTGCGAAGAGCATTTTTTTCTCCCCGTATACGTTTCTTGCTCAGCTCGCAGGAAATTAAGCGAAGAATAGGACGAGCAAATGCAGCATTTATCAAAAAAATAAGAAAATTTTGACATCGAGAAAAATCAACAGAGGGACAAAGAAGACATTTCTAAAAACTTTCGTATGGAGGAGTGTCGCGTTATAAGTGAGACATGGGTAATTAATGAAACAGAAAACAAATCTCTTGAAGCTTTCGAAATGTGGTGTTGGAGACAAATGGAATAAATTAAATGGGAAGATGGAGTAACAAATGAAGATGTACTGACCCAAGTAGGAGAAACAAGATCCATATTGAATGTTATAAAGCGACGACGATGGGACATGATGGGGCACGTTCTACGCCACGGTGAAGAGTTCCATCACATTATAGTAGAAGGCGCAGTGGAAGGACGAAGACCACCAGGAAGACCAAGAAACTCGTACATATCTCAATTGAAAAGAGACGCAGGAATTAATACATACGCTGAATTAAAGAGGCTTGCTGAAAATCGGGAAAAATGGAGGACGAGGTTAAACGCTGTAAACCAACCTATTACCGGTTGAAAAAAAAAATAAATAAATACGTTTCAATAAGTATTTACTTGGTTCGGTTCTTATTTCTTTATTCTTTTTTTTCTCAGGCGCCAATATAGAGAAAACTAGGAAACGCAATGTAAAAACGAAGTTTATTCCAATAGAAACACCGTTGATCGATAACGACCAATGCTAGAGCCAACAAAACGTTAAAAATCTTCGCCGGTTTGTAAGGCTGAGCCTTACAATTCCTTTTTTTTTTTTCGAACACAACATTGTCATCGATTCCGTTACGACTTGTCTTCTATATTTCCTCTGATCCGTTCAATGCTTTTTAACACACTCAATCGTCCACAAATTTTTATTTAATCTACCGTCTTGGTCTAGAAAATAGTACAATTTTTTTTTTTTTATGCATTCGTACGTTGGTATTGCCGAAAACGAACTGTTTGCATTTTTCACTAAACACTCGACTCGTTTTAGAATTAAAACTTCGGATCTCCTTCCAGTCCACCGCAAACTACTACACAATACCTGAGAACCCAAACGAACATCCCTCTCCTTCCCCGTCCCGGCATAGAAAAATGTCTTCCCTCCTCCACCTCGTGATTCACAGTTCTCTATATTCTCTTTACGACTCATTAAAAGCTTTTCCCTCACACACAGCCTTCTTCATCGCCATTCCTTCCATCGGTTTTGAAATTCATTTCCTCTATGTTACATGGGGAAACAATTTGTGATTTCAACCACATCACCTATTATTGCGTCCTTATCTCTTCTCTGACAGATACCTTTTATACTATCTAACTGGTTAAATGTTTTCCTCTTTTATACTCTAAGACAGTTTCAGTACGAAATACGGATCCAGAAACAAGCCATTAATATTAATTAAAAAAATAAAAAAAATATGCGACATTGGTATTTTTTCAATGGTCTCCTCGACTTTTCTTTAGAGTCCATTATAAAGCTAAAGATTTAAATTTCTATCGGGACATATAAATATAAATTGTGATTAATTCCAAAAAAAAAAGATACATGAATTGCCAAAACGTTGTGCAGATGTTCTTCAAAATGAACGACAACCGCGTATACAGCACAATAGACTGTCGGTTCTACACCACTCGCTACATTAAGCATAATATACGTACAAACTCAATCGCTCATTTACATGGACTTCTGAGAATTAATAAGGATTTTTGCTGATTTTCAAGTGTAAACATCGAAATACGTACATGAGCAAGCGGGTAAATTTTTGTAACGAGAAGTCCGCCTTGGTTGTCGATATTATTATTATTTTTAGAAAAATCGTGTGTGTGTGTGTGTTTTTTTTATGTATATTATACGAGTATTATGCGCGTGCCCAAGCGTATTAAAAAAAAAGGACCTTTAACGACGAAATTATACAGTAGCTGTTCTGATATTCTTATACGCAATATACGCTCTATTATATAATAATATCCTTCCCTGTAATTTCGTACATAATAATAGTAGCATTACTGCTACTCATTTAATGCGCGTTTATGATATTATGGTGTATGGCTAAGGAGGTCAGGACTCGAGTTGGTCTAAAATGTTTTCGTCGTCTAGAAAAATATAGAATAGAGCCTCGATAGTCCGGAAGAATTCAGACCGAGTGTCGTCCGGATTACTGGTTAAAGAACACATTAAGAAACTCTGTTCCACCACATAACCCCCCTCTCCCCGAATTTTTTTTTTTTTTGTAAATTATTTTTCGTATAAATAAAAATGCGCGTATAATTGTATTTAAATATCGATTTGAAGTTCTTAATTAAATATTTTATACGGTATGTCCCTATCATTCAGCATTTATTCGTGTTATTTAGTGTATAACGTACAGTGATGGTCCACCTCCTCCCGAAAATACTTCCCGGTTGCGGCCACTGCGCAGTGTGCCGCGAATTCCGTTTCCGTGCGTCTTGATAAGAGCCCAACAACAGTTCTCTACAACAGTGAAAGCCGTTCCCGTTAGGTGTTTAGTTTCGTAGAGCTTTGTGGAATTGTTTAAATTAATTTGGAATCGAAAATGGATGACGACAATGTTAATAACTCAGAAGGAGAAAGATGGCTGGGAGAACTCTGTTCACGAAACGGGTGAAGGAGAACCAACGAAAAGCACTTGCGAAGAATTTGAAAACAGCCGTGGCACGGATTTAGGGACGAGTGGAGGAGGACCGTCGTCGAAGTCGTTGAACCGATTTAAGGATTGAAGAGAAAAAAAAAACCCCGTAGAAACGCGTCTCACGAACGCGGTCTGTTCCGTATAATGTTATACGCGTATCGCGGCAAGGGATCATCTGAAATACCGGGATTTTTAAACGGCCCCGTAGAAATAGCCGGACAATTGCGCCTGTATAATATAATTATAACGATGCGCCGTGTCGAGGCGTTTCGCTAAAATACCGTCTTTTCACCCGTCACGGGGGGGGGGGGACTCAGCTCAACGAACAAGTCACACTGTCCCACCTCCTTTTAATTTATCGCGTTTCAAACGGTCCGCTCGTTAACACGCGACACCGATTGTCAGTCGCTTTCGATCGCGTTGAATTGTTCCGGCGACGGTGCTCGTCCTGACGCACGCGCCACCGTGTGTGCGCCACAACGCGCGTACTTACTACCGGAGCCATAATAACAGTATTGAAATTTAATAATAAATTCTTATTTTTTTTCTAAAACGCGTATCGGTCGTACGTGATTTTTCCCGTTTTTTTTTTTGTTAAAAAACGCCTGGCGGATGCGCGTGTAGGTGAAAATGTTCAATAGAGCCTCCGTTCTCATTTCGTGTGTGTACCGTTAAAGAAATAATTTTTTACACTGCAGTTGCGCTGGCGCGTGCACCACAAATTTTCACAACGTACGTATACATATACATGAATTTTTCTTCTTTTTTGTAAAATGGTCGTGGGCATGGGGAAAAAAAAGTTACTCAGTGCATACAGATCTACATCGAAGAAATAAAACGAGAAATTTTTTTTTCAATTATACATTTCGGTTACTTATTTACGGGGGCAGGGGGCAACTCCTTAAACGATTGAAGGGGCCTCGCACAATGCGATGTGCAATTGGACTGTAATGAGCGCGAGATTTCGAAAAAAAAAAAAAACGGATTTCGCATAGGTGCAGGGGTACGCGATTTCGGAATTTTCTGATTTTCGTAATTTTCCTGCAGGTGTCGATATATATTTATTTTTCTCGACGGTATAAAATTAACGCGTACGCATGTAATGTTATATAATAAAACGCGATCGCGTTTCTAAAACACAAAAAAAAATCCGTAGTATCGTGACATTGGAAACCGTGGTCGACGAAATAAATATTACGTCACCGCCACTGGTTGCGGTAGTACACGCCGCGCGGTGTATGTGCGTGACGCGTAATGCGTTTAATAAGCCCGAGGGAGAAACGTCTGTCGGTGTAACAGTTCAAAAAAATAAAAATAAACACCCCCAGCTGGAAACAAAACGCATTCCGTCTCATTAAACGCAGAAGATTACGTTAGCCGTCTATCTTCTTCTTCTTGAAATTCCTCTCCTATTAGAGGTCGGAAATCATCGTGTTGATTTTTGGACCGCCTTGAATATTTGAATATTGTTGTTGCAATCAAACCACTGCCTCGGATTTTGTAACTAATTTGTTCTAGGTCTCCTACTACTTCTTTTACCACATATATCCCCCTCTAAAATGAGTTGTAGAATTTTCTATTTCTGTCCCCTCATCGTGTGCACCAAATATCGCAACTTCATTACTTTAACTGTTCTCAATATTTTCTTACCTTTCCTGCTTCTCCTCAGCACTTCCGAATTTGTGACTGAAAATTTTCGGCACGCTCAAGATTCTTTTATGGCACCACATCTCGAACGATTCTGCCTTCTTCATGTCGGCTTCCTTTAAAGTCCAGGCCATCACACCTAACAATAGTAATATGAAAATAACATAGCACTTTAACATTTTTCTTCTCAATTTGAGAAGGTTTTCCTCGTTTTAAAAAATCCCGTTGTGGAAATCTCTACCTTGCGCCTTATTTTTTTTAAAGGATCGCCATTATTGTTTATCCGTGTTCCCAGATATTTTTCGAAATATACTCCTACTGCTGTGTAGTTTGGGATCAGTCTATACACAGAATATAATAGCCCTTGACCCGTCGTATAAACACATCGATGACTTTATTTTTTAACTTTCTGTCGCTATACAAAATATAATATAATGACGGCCGATTCAACAAATAATATTGCATTTTGTTTTGTTTATTTCGTTGATTTTTAGATTCTGAGCGCGGAATGTATTGGCTTTACAATGCCTATTTTTTTAAGTCTATACCACAAAAATTCTTAACAAAATTATCGCTCCGATCTTTACAGTAATATCTGATTTTCGGTAGCAAATTGTGCATCTAATCGTGATATTTACTAGAAAAACCATTTTTTGATTTTCTCATAAGCGTCTAAAAAAAAAATTCACAAATTTCTTTTGATTTTGTGCTGTTTTGATAGAAATTTGGGGTTTTTAGGTATTTAATTCGTAAAATAGGTAATTTTTGGTTTTAAGACTTAAAAATGAAATGTCAAACCTTATTTCAACTGTAAACCCAAAAAAATCTTCACAATTGTTTGTCACAATTTCAAATTTTTTTTTTTATGAAAAATTACATTTATCCAAAACTAATAGAGTCTTGTCATTTTTACCAAAACACTATAACTTTGTAGTATTGAAAACAATTTTTGAAAATTCTTAGCTACGTAAGTTTAAATTGTAAAAAATTGTGTTGAAATGACGTAATGTAAGGTTTTAATCGTAAATTATGTATACTCTACTATATATTAATGATAATGTCGCAACGAAACTCTACTCGGAACTACACGTTATCGAATGCACAATGCGATTTATAATTGCTTTTAAATTTTTATAGTAATAACAAAATTCTAAAATCTAATTTTCCGCGAGTAATTCACTTATGGCGATATCCACAATACCCCGCGGCTTACAAATTTTTTTTTCTTTTGAGTAAATCCCTACACTCGAAACTATATATATTATTCCGTTACAAATGTTTCTTTTTTTTACGTATTTATATTTATTTCAACGAAAAATACGTTTCAATTTATATACACAACGAATATCTGTGACCCCGAGTGTGACGTTTTTATATATATATACTTTATTCGTGCGAACGACGAAAGACGGCGCGAATGAAACGAGAATCGCGTGTAAAACGAGACCGCGAATCGAAAATGATTTTTTTTTTTTACTTTTTCCAGTTTTATCAATTCCGGTTAATAGAACAAGTCGTGTGTCTTCGATCCAGTGCGTTCAGCTCGGACGCATTGCAATAAGCAAGTACAACGAGAACGATTCGAACGAAACGGTCGATAATTTATTTGAAAATTAACATCCGAAAAAATATGTCACGAGTCTTTTGAAACTCTGCTTGCTCGTTGTAAATGTTCTTTTCGGGAGGCAATTTTTCAATTATATCAACTAATTTATACAAAATGCGCAATAACACGTGCGACGAACATTTTCGCTAACCCTCTGCAGACCGCGGGTTAAAGTTTTCTCTCTCTCGATTAAATTATTTTACGAAACGCACGGTGTAACATTTGCAGGTGAACAACACGTTTTCCGAATGAATGTGCGTCTGTTAGTTTATTCTGAAACGTTTTCCACACATTGCACTTACGCAATGGTTAGGTTAGGACACGAATCGAAATTTCAAGAATCACTTTCTCGGTTACTACGACATTAATTGTGCGCAAAACGTCTTGGTTATCGGTCGAGTAGTTTTGTCGGAAGGAGATAACATACACACACACACAGGACGTAAAAAAAAATTGGACGGATCTCTGCGTTCGATGAACGCACGCGATTGTTGTTAAATTCATCGTGCTTTTCGTTATTCGTACACTGACCGTTTAAAATTTGATTTCTTCCACCCGAAGTTCCTTAACGTTAAACTTCCTTTTACCGTTCATTTGTCCTTATATGTCACGAACTTGACCGCATATCATGCGTTTCCGTATTTTATTATCGAAAGTCTTCTTATTGTTACACGCGTTGTTATCCATACACAACAATCACGAGTGTGATTAGATCTAGTTTTCTTTTCCCGAAGAGAACTTTGGATTCGAGGAATTCGGATAGCGCAAAAGTGGCTCCTTCTATCTTTCTGCTTTCGCTACTTTCGTGCTTATCTGCAATCATTTTTTGTACCGTCGAACAGTACTGCTTAGATATAACGTTATTTCTTATTGTAATGAATTTATCATTTTTTTTTTTTTTTTTTTTGTTTTCTTCCGCCGACACGACTCGATACATTTCGCGTTGAATACATTACGGGAAATCTTTGTGGTCGTCGGTAATCCTGAGCCACGCGTATTAAATCGCCGGTGAGGAGTAAACGAAAAAAAAAAGAAAATACAAAAAAGAGCGACGATAAGAATAATTTATCGAGCGCGCGCTGAAGACTGCTGCAGGGATTGTGTCGACGGCCGCGTTGTTTATTTTACTGGTGACCTTTTTGTTAAAAGCGCACACATACACCGGGGCACGGCTGTGTTCGCAGCTATATAACTATAATTTACATAATCGTACACCGTTCAAAACTGTTTGGAAATCATACGAAACGAAATGAAAACACGTCTTTTCGCACTTTTTCTTTTTTCTCTCTCTCTCTCTTTTTATTCGCACGGAAAAGTTTTCTCGGTTAGAGAATAGAGGTGGGGAAAAAAAACGCCGCCAGTGGTAATATTCTCAGACGTTCAACGCTCGCACCCGTCATACACACTTATCCCTGCAGGGCAATGCAGTACACACACTCGCGTGTATTGTAACCAAAATATTATATTCTCGGTCTGCTGTCTCGGGGGCAATATTGACGTCATCATTTTGCACGCCACTGCGCAGAAGAACGGCGAAGGGGAAGGCGACGTTCGTCTGGGACGTCGGTATAAAACAAGACAATTTTTACAATTTTCCTACTCTATAATATGTATTATTTTTTTCTTCTTCTAATAGAGTTCGTTTACGAAATATTGTTTAACATGTTCTACGCGTGCAAAACGTGTACGAAATAATATGACTGCAGACTACTAATGTTGGGTGTTTCGAATCAAACAGTAATAAATCTAAATAACTTAACCGGAAATAGCTAACTTTCCGTGATGTTAGTTTTTGATGTAATGTTTATATATACGAGTATATATAATTTTCAACGCAGTAATCGACTGTCCAACATTTTTTTTACAGAAAATCGATTTGAAAGTTTCTTAATTACAATGTGCTTTTTATCTAATAAATAGTTACAACTAATAATCTCGCCATATACTCACTATATTACCGTTACTGCGTATATTTCGTTTTATTTTTCGTTAATGTTTGCAGTCTTGTCTTATCTCTTGGTAAGAGATATAAGTATTAACATTTAAATAAATTAATCATACAAATTAAAAAACGGGCTGGTCTATCAGGGCCCGAACAACACGTTCATTTATCATATGCGCATGTATTTGGCGAATCGGTATAAAAAAAATATATTTGGTTTGGCCGCCGACATGTCCTCCTCGAATAATTACAAGTATATAAATAGGAACTTCAAAAAGTAAAATAATATTTTCATACCGAGACATTGGCGTGACACGCGTATATAAGTACCGATATTATTTGTGTTTCAGTTCGCCCGGCGGCAGTATGTTCGGCGACGTGAATATATCGGCCATACTCGATTCGTTCAGTTATAGCTATGACAAAAGAGTAAGACCCAACTACGGAGGTGAGTGCTACGCGTTACGTGCATAATATATTTAAAATATAATAATAAAATATAATATCCAACGGTATATGGACGCATAAAAAAAAAATTGCTCATATATAATATATAAAATTAATATTGTGTGACCGAAATTTCTGGGCAATTTAATCGGTCGGTCGTGGTGGCGTAATATTTTCCGCACGTCGCGGACGCGTAGAGAATTGCGAGCAGCGGCGATGAGAATTATTTTCCCCGACACTCTGACGGGGAAAATAAACGTGTATTAATCAATAGGGACTTTATGTCCTAAAAATATGCCTATATATATATATGCCCTTAAAATGCGTACAATCACTGAAATGCGCACTCAAATTGTGTATTGAAAATCGAAACAACGGTACCCATATACTATGTACCTATACAATATTTATTTACAACGAATAAAAACTATTAATTTATAATTTTGTAAATGCGTATTAATAAAACTATACAATTGTATACTCATTACACATTAAATATATACGGAATCCTCGTGAAGATAAAATAATCTCGACAGGGATTCGTAATTTCAAGTATATAAGTTGTCGAGGGAAAATTTACGGCCGACTCATTTTATCGACAAATTCTTTCGGGTGGTATACATATTTTTTTTGTTCCGACCAATTTTTAAGATAAATACTAATTTATTTTTTTTATAATTAGTATTTAACTCTGTGAAAAATACTCTTAAAATTCAAATATAACAAAATATACACTAAATCGTGAAAAAATATATCTAATAAGCTCGTAGTACTATGAAACAAATTTCTATATCACTAAGATGTGTTTTGAACGATTTTTTTTCTTTTAAAAAGACTTGCAAACTCCTATAAATCCCAAGCCCTAGGAATTAATCAGACAGCAATTCCGAGATTTTCGTTTGTAGGATTATGATATTGAATCAGGTACTGTGTCGGTTCGAAAATATCGATCGGATTTTTGTGCTGACTACAATTTTATTGTAGGAGAAAAAAAAATAAAATATTTGTCAAACTTATACACCGAGTAGAATATATTATTGTTATTGTCGTTGCGGAGCGCGCGTAACGTTTTCAAGGGCGTCATTTTAGTATTTTATTTATTTTTTTTTTTTGAGACGTGAGAAGTTTCAAGCAGACCGTTTTGAAATTTCACAAAGCCATATAAAAATAGATGTATGAGTGCTTATGAAAATTATCCTGTATTTATGTTTTTTTTTTTTCATAGATCACGAATCGCAAATCAACTCATAAATAGCAATTTAAAAAATAATAAATAATTGATTATTTTACCCGTAAAAACCAATAAGGGCGGCAATTATTGCATAAGAAGCTTGAAAATGACAAATACAGCGCAAAATAAAAAAAAAAAGAAGAAGAAGGAGAATAGCGCGTAATATTTACATTTATATTTTCTATTGAAAACTTTTGTATGAGCATAAAAGCTACGGGAAAAGAAATATTTATTTTTTTTTTAATTAAATTAAAAATTTAAATAAGCGGATACCGCGGCGATTTTCAAGTTTAACCCTATACGTCTACAACTTTTTCGGGATTGTGAACTATTCTTAATTTCAAAATTAAGTACCGTTACCGAACCGAGCCAATCGGAAACTATGTTAAAATTAAGGGTCGGCACGTCCTGTTCGCTCAAATGACGCCCCTGAACGTTTTTCGTGTCGATCTACGACGTTGCGCGACGAGAATAATAATAGTAATAATAATAATAATAATAATAATATCTCGAACCTGAAGGAATTCGAGACTGTACGCAGTGAAGCTTACAAATATTTACTCGATATTATAAAAATCGGTTGAGAAGGCGGCGAATGGGCGACGCGACAAGGCGGATATTTACCGCATTTATATTGTATTGACCAGATCGCATATATAATACGCAGTCGTTTTCATCTGCAATGGCGCCGAATCCGCTTTCAGCTGATATATCTCGTTTATGTGATATATCGCATCGTGGTACAGCAATACCCTCTCTCCATCCCAGTATAACTAAATAAATTCAGTTTTTTTTTTTTCGCGCGAATTCTCGCCTATTTTTCTCGTGGCGACACATTACGCGTCACGCCGTATTGTGCAGGTGCTGAACAGACTCTTTTTTTATTATTATTATTTCTTCGGAAAAAAAAAACAAACAAAAAAATCTCCCTCTCGTTTCGACGTCACCGCATTGCGTCTTTTCGCAAACGTTATTATTGTTATAAATATTTCTCGTGTCGTATTTACACGTTTAGTCTTTTTTTTTATGGTACCCGAAACGATTTTACACGATTATAACATGCTGGACGTTTTAATTATACTTTTACTACTATGTAAGCCGAGTGTTTTTTTTATGGCTACAGGAAACACGTTCTCCCCTAAAAAAAAACAGTTAATTATCGATTTACGGAGACAATCACTAAAATCTAGTAAAAAAAACAAAATTATGACTTAACTCGGATCTACGCGATTACATTTTGTTTTAAAAAATATGTTGAAATTGTTAAAATAATATAAATTAAAAAAAATTAAAATTGATCACGTTTTCTATAGTAAAAAAAATATATAATTTTTATAACAACATACGTTTTTAACGCAGGCATTTGTCGACGATTCATCAATAAAATTACGTTGGTCGTCATTAATTTCTTTGAAAAAAAGTTTCCTTAATTCGTCCCGTTCGTTTTCAGATAACATAATTCATATAGACAGTGATGCAGGTGAATTTTTTTTTAAAAAAAATAAATAAAGATTCGTCTATTGTGCAAAGTGAATGTGAATGTGTTCTCTATATTGCGTAGTGCTGCCGAGTTTTCTTCCCGAATATTTTTTACACTCGAAATCAGAACATCGGCGTGTTCCGGACACCCGGTTAAAGGTCAGGCGTACGAACACATGTGTTAATCACGCACTACAGTTGTCAAAAAACAAAAAAAGCCAAATTCCAAACCAAACCAAATGCTTCTCCGTCGTCGTGTTGCGCGCCGGTTCCCCAATTGTTATTTTTTGACGTTCGCGGCGAACGAAATTCAATTACAACGAAATCGCCGCTATTTATTAAAAAATACATTAAAAAACGTAAGAATCGGTCGAAGAAACGAATTTTTTTTTGTTTTTTTCAAATTCCTACTACGTATATTCGCACCGAAGAGGCGTGGCGCGAATGAAATTTCCGTGATTTACTCGTGATGTTCTCGGTAGAAATGGAAACAAATCAATTTTTTACCACTTTCCAGCCGTAATCACGATTTCCTACGGTTTTCGGCTGTGTCGCCGGCCACGGGCGATCGAGCTGCGTGTACCGTGGCACCGCGGTGGGCGTATAAACTCGCCGGTGCCACATCATCTTTTGTGCCGCCGAAATCGATTTGACCTGTAGCGCCCGCCGCTACTGTACCCTTCGGCCCGCCGAAACCGCGCGCACGCTCCTCCGCCAATTCGCATTTGCAGCGCGCCGCACATTACGTTCCGTTTTTCCGCCCTTTTTTTTTTTTTTTTCGTTTTCCTTGCACGTAACAATTATTGCACTGCGGAACAGGGCCCCGTGGGCCTGGCCAGGGCTGTATTCGGGATGCGGACATCCCTCGAGATGATAGTCTACGGTGCTCGTATTTTTTGTCTGCACCCACCTCCCGTCCGACCACGGATGTTTCCGGAAATGAATTTCTTAAAATAAAATCAACGAATTATTATAGCGATTCATAATCAAAAACGTTTTACATGTATAAAGAATATCAAGTACGCGAAAATCAGCGTCTTATATATTTACAGAATATTTAAAAAAAAAATTAAAATAATCGCTAAAGCGCTAAATGCCCAACACTAGTGGCCAATTTATTCACACCTATCATTAATATCATTAATTTTGGCGAAGTCTTTTATAAATATCTCCGTATTTAAAACGTATCGTAAAATGTCACTTTCAATGCTTATCGGAACTAAAATACTCGGCCTTTCATCCAGCATGGAAACCCGAAACCGATTTTTTTTCATCAGTTTTACCCTTCAAAATGACGTCTTTCTCCACTGCTATTGGTGACCGTTGTAACGAGAGATGCTCAAAGCCGCCACTTAAATATTAGGAAAACAATCGCTGACGTTTTCTGATTTTTTTTTTTTTTTAGTGCGAGTCTCTAGGCTATAGGCCTAGACTCATGTCTATGAAGCTCGCGATTAAATACGGTCCTGGCGGTTAGGTTAGGAATTCAGCCCGAAAATCGCTAAAAATTAACGCTTATGTTTACAAAAAACTTGAAAAATTTATTTAGTTTTTTTTTTCAAATTCTCGCGCATATTCTCATCGAAAACCTTAAAAAACAGCTATTTGAAACGTGCGCACATTGATGATTTTATCATACTTTTTGTTTTGAGTTGGTATGAGTAGTACATTTTTCAACTCGTAATTTTTCGTTGAATAGCGATTTGGAAAACGGAAAAGGAAGTAAAAAATTAATTACTTACATTTCGAAACAAAATAGTTCTTTCGAATATATATATATGTATACATAAAATAATAAATTTCATTTAAAACAATATAGACAAACGTATCGTAAATAAATTTTTATTAACCGTTTATTTGAAAAAAATAATTGCGTTCCTATACAATATCAGGATAGACTGCCAAGGACAAAAAAAAGTTGACGAGAGTAATATTTATTCTTAGATCGGCTTTAAAACATTAATATGGGGAAACAAAAGCCCAGTTGGCATTTGCCCGCCTGGTAACCGGCCAAATGTTTTGGTCTGACCATTGCAGGTTCCATTTCTGGAGTACTTAGTTTGACTGTTATGACTACACTGAGCGATCCGCTAGTTTCTGACCGTTATTTATATACGCCTTCCTGCCACGCCCTCTATGTCCTATCGTAGCGCTATCTGGTGACTGCTTTCTTTTCCTGTTAAATTTTTATTTCGTTTCCATTCTATGCGCGATGTTCTGTGTTGTTCGCACTTGTTGATGTGGTTATTTCACGCTGAGTGTTCATATTTGTTTGCCGTTTTTTTTCTTTTTGGTATTTTTACTTGATGTATTATTGATTTTCACGTATTACTTATTTTCCAACTAAGACAAAATGAAAGAAAACAGCAAATAATTATAAACGCTCAGCACGAAATATCCACGTCAATAGGTAATAATCAAGGAGAAAGATCTATTAATGAACTGAGACAAAAATGCAGATTTAGAAAAGAAAGAACAACGTGCGTGGAATGTAAACAAAATAACAATTGAACGGGAAATGAAAGTAATCATCAGCATATGAATGCTACGACACAGCATGGAGAGCGTGGCAGGAAGACGCATTTAATAACGGTCAGAAACAAACGGAGACGGAACCTGCAATGATCAGACCAAAACATGATTAATTTCGAAAACTACAACAATAATAATATTGACTCGTTTAGTTTAAATAAGTATCGCATTGATTTTTTATATTTATTTCCATAAAAAAGTAATACTCGAATGGTCGTACTGATTGCGTTATTCCACGATCGTCCGATGTCTTTTGGAATATATGGTTTTTTTTTTTATATTTCCTAATTTTTACTATCCAATACCATTCCCCCCCCAGCGTATTGATATTGGCTATTTGATAGAGAAACTAATAATGTGAATAAACGATTCGTAAGAATGTTCAAATCGAATGCTCCTTTTTTTTCGTTTTTTACAAGTTATTTATTATAGTATTGTAAAATAACAATTTTTAAACACTTCTGTGTGAGACGTTAAAATTAATGGGTAAACTTTTATCAAGACAAGTTAATTTTTTCCTCTCTCTCTATTTTTACACCGAACTCATCGAAAGTCGAAATTGTCGTTAATACTATTTACTTGGCTGCCATATCAATTTCGTTAATTATCAATTTCCAGCGCCGTTTCGTTGAAATTTCAAAAAGCGCAATTGCCGTGTTTTATACGATTTCGACGTAACGATAACGCATAAATACTCGAATATATTAAAATATTTTTTTTTGTTCTTTTAATTAACGCGAACGAGAAACACGCCAGGACTTATTTGAAAGTTTTTTTTTGAATTGTGCGTATTGCTTAGTAGAATCCATCCCTCCACCGTCATATCCTTTCTCTTTCTATCCCATAACTCTCCCCTCCTCTAATTTACCGGCTCCACCATATTTATAATCATATAATCACCCTTCCCTTTGCCATGCCCAAACGGAGGGATAGCGGTAATTCAGGAATACGGATAAATGAAAAATGAAACGTAACGTACGTATACCTCATTCCGTATAAACTATTCTTTCTTTTTTTTTTCAACATAAAATGTACGCTTATTAATATTGTGATAATTTGCTGATAACGGGTTTCCTGATGTTTTTTCCTCTTGCGATTTGTTATGAAATTAGGAAAAGAAACCCCGAACGCGAATTTCAACATTATATCGTGTCGTCGATTGAAAACGATAGATCAATAAAATGTTACAACGATAATTGATCATAGATCGCGAGTGAAGTCTTAAAAGGCCGTTACGGTTTACAGCTCGTAAGCGTCTGTTAAATTAGACCCGCGCCTTTTTTTTTCCCACTTGGAACGCTGAGAAATCCGTTTCGACCGGATTGCGTGTATCGCGGGACTTGGTGCGTGCGCGTAGCTCAGTTGCTTTTGGATTTATAGACGGGCGAATGATGGACGCTGAGACTTGACGGTATTGCCTTGTATTTACTATTCTCTGTGCGCGAAGTTTCGACAAAAAAAATTATTGTTTTTGTCCGGTCGATGTGGTGGAACGTTTGCTATACCGGGGAAAACTGGTAGACTCGCGCACTGTTTAGAACACTGTTTCCACCTAAAACGAATTGTTTACGGGAAAAGAAAAAAAAAACTGTAGTCGTCAGTACATTGTTCGCTTCTTTAGTTTTTTTCTTTTCTTTTAAGTCGCCACCGGGTGGTACAGCGTAGCTCGGCGGACGGGACAGCGCGGCGACCCAGTGTCGCCGTCGGAAACTCGGTCGGACGTCGTCCCGAGGCGCCGCGACGGCGAAATAATCGCGTAGTGGCACGCGTGCAGTAGTGGTCCGCGCGCGTTTTACGCGTACGCCCGCGATAAAATCGTTTGCCGGTGCCGCGCGCCGTTCGGACACTTTACCGGGGAGAGCGTTTTATTAGAGCGTCCTTTCGCCGTCATTCGCACAATATAATAAATACATTTATTATCGTTATAAACTCGCGAGTCGCTAACGGCAAGTATCCCGTGGCCGGGAACTACCGTTGTACGTGGATGACGGGTTGGAGAGAGGGGGGGGACAACAATCTGCAGACCTCTCGGTCTTATTTTAAATAGTCTATCTAATTATAACTTAATTGTAAAAAGCAATATTATTTCAGAAAAAAATAATTTTTTATAATATATTGTATTATATAAAATATACAGACGACCGGCTGTAGGTATTTAAAATAACGTAAACATTATTTTATCCATACGCTTGTTATATTAGGTTTAAAAACAGATTTAAAAAAAAAAAAAACTTAACGGATACATGTCTATGACTTTTTTTATTATTATTTTCTATTAAATAATATATTTGATATTCGTGTTACTGAAAACTTATAAAAAAAATATTCGGAATACGTTTCGTCAAGCATTCAAAACATTTATTAAAGAATACTATTGTCACGATAGGTATTTGGAATACAAGTATTTTTAATAATAATAATAATAATACTTTTCGAAGTATTCAGGATGTAAATACTTTTAAAAAGTATTGAACCCATATCTGGTGTTTGTTAAAAAAAAAAAAAATGCGATTTCGATGTGAAAGAATTGTATACGTCGTAAAATCGTTATTTTCTAATCGTTTAAATATGAAACGTTTCGAAATAAATTTTACGTTTCGCTCTTTATATATATATATATATATATATATAAAGCTAGGCACAAATATACATTGACAATTAATAACGTGATTAATTGTAGAAAAGAAAAAAAAAGAACAAGACGAATATATAAAAGAAACTAGAAATTAATAGACGTTGTACAATAGAAATTAATGCTAAATTATAAGAAACGCGAACGAATGAATAAATAAATAATTGGTTATAACACAAAGACAATCACAGGACAGTATCGATACTGTTGGCGTACAAAAAAAAAAAAAAAGGAAGCGAAACGATTTAGGAGACAATGAAATAACAAATACGAATGAAATTCCTATTCGAATGGAAATTGCATGTGCGAAATGAGGAGGAAGAACTGAGACTTATTTAAAGAACCATGCTCGGGTAATCGATTATTGACGAACTTAAGCCTGGCAGAAGGCACAACGGAAGATCGCAATTGTAAAATCAAAACCAGATCATTTTTATAAAAAAAAAATTTATCGGTTATACGGAATTATCGACGTTGTATTTGTCAAATTTGTTACGAAATTTTGTTTTAATCACAAAATTAAAAATTTTTTTTTCCATAACGCCACTTCCGATAGAGTCGGAGCCACTGAGTCAATAGGTAGTTTTCGATATTTCACCAAACGCCTGAAATTGTACGGTATACAAGGTGTGTTTGTCTGCGTGGATACGTCGACAGTATTAATAAAAAATTAATTACACCGAGCGCAAAAAAATTTTTTTCCAAAAACATCAATTTGTGCATTACAATTCTGGCGACAGTGATGTTAAGTGATTTAATTATTGTATAAGAAGTAAAAATTGCTATTTCTTTGTATTTTTTAATTCTAACCAAACTCTATTGGATAAACGTGTCGCAGTTACGTCTAAATAGGAAATCGTTAACGCATCGATTATATTATCGGCGCTAGTTAAAATCGTGAAGATTTCAAGAACATTGAAAATTCCCTTTCTCGTTTTTCCAATAAAATAAAACATGTTTAACAACTCTGTTCGATCAACACGCGAACGAATACTGTTAGAATAATATCCGTTAATATTCAGTTCCGTGCTCTGAGAATAATTTTTTTTTCCTGAAATAATAACTTTTTTTTTTTTTACACAAATAAAATTGACTCCTATACTACTCGTGGTTTAATTTAAACCGCAACGTTACATACGGTTGCGATATTCCGTTTTATAATATATATAATATATATACTTGTATATATACAGGACATAAATATCAAATGACATCGTGGCTTTTAGGTTAATAAAAGAAACCGTTGAAATCACGTGACACGGATTTTACTGAATGTATTATTATTATTATTTTTTTGTAAAGTCGAAAATACACATTATATTATAAACTCGACAAAAACACGGAGTTTATATAATATTATATAAAAACAATTTTGTTTCAAAAAAAAAAAAAAAAACCGTTTCACGTAATGAAACATTTCAAGTACTCTCTTTATATTATTGTTTTTAGATACTCCGTACCGTTTTGCGTACGAAAACCCGCCTTTAAACGAAACATTTCGCATCCGTATTTAATAATAAGTATTTTATTTCAATAATTAAACATACGCCCGTGCTCGCCGATCATGTATTTATGACTCATTTGTGTACTTATATGACCTATTTACTCCTATACTCTGTGAATTAATGTCAACGTCAATTTTTACCAACTGCGATTGTTTTAAACATAATTAGATTATTTTTTCCGTACGCGAACATTAAAAAAACATACGTTAATTTCATTTTTTGTCATCTGCGAGTTATTAGTAAAAAACGTTGTTTAATTTTATCGTTTTCATATAACGTGGTGGAAATTATACGAAGAAATTGTAATTTCGAATAAACAGACCCCCCACTCGCCAGTTTAGTCATTACGACATTTCGTTAGTTAATAACCATTTTACACGCAAATTTAACAGAATAAATTGAGTACGATTCCGTGTTTATGTACGACTATACCTATACCTATAACTATTGTTTAATGATTTTACAAATCGTTACATAATTTATCTTTGGAATCTAACGATTCATTTACGTGTTTTTGTTATTGTACAAATCGTGTAATTTTAACGCACATCGCTTGCGGATACAAAGCTCTTACAGGAGAATGTTAAGAGGTGGAAAAACTGTATAGTAATTTGTACGGAAATTAAAAATATAATTCTATACATTATAATATAATATTCTTTGTGAATACGCGTATTATTATTATTCAACCAAGGGGGAAAAAAATCATCGAGATGTAAATTCTTAAATCGCAACATATAGAACGCATTGCGAAGAAAACACTTTTTTTTTTCTTCGAAAAGTAATAAAATAAATACATGAATTCTACATATTTGTTTTAATGTACCGAATTTCAGGTACGCCAATTGACGTCGGTGTCACCATGTACGTGCTGAGCATCAGCTCTTTGTCAGAAGTCAAAATGGTACACACTGCACACAAAAATATAATATTAACACAACGCAAAGGAATAATTTTTGTTTTTGAATATATATATAAATATTTTTTTTACCTTTCTGCCTAATTTATACGTTTATTACACTTTTTTTTTACGCGTCGTTCTATATAGAAAATTATCGTAGTGTCTATTTACATAATATTATGTTTCTTAAACAAGAGTTGCGTGTTTTGTACTGAAATGTAAAACGTTATATTTTAATTTTTTTTTTTTTTTTTTTGTTTTACTGAAAAGCCTTTTTTTGGAGATTTGCGAACTTCTTTCCGCTTTGTATAACATATTCTCTGCTAGAAGCACGCTGTAGAGTCATCGAGCATATATAAATATGTTATGACGATTTATCAAAAAACCAAAAAGAATTCTACACGATCCATATAAAAGCAATTCTAAAAAAAAAAAAAAAAAGCCCCCGAATGATCCACCACACATTATTAGAAATTTTAAACGTTACATTCGATCATCATAAATTATATATTTTATGCTTTTTAAGAGTTTTACTCGTTAGAACGTTATTTGCTTTATACGACACCATATCGAAAACATGCATATTGCATATATATATATATAATTATTATAGCAGTAGATACGTGTATATTGCGAATATGATGAATAATAATTAGAACGCTTTCCATAATAATAATAATAATAATAATAATAATAATAATAATAATAATAATAGAATAATGATCATTTTTTAACAAAACAAAAGAAAAACATATGTTTTCTCAGCACACCGATTATATTATTATGTAAGTGTGTGTAGAGTATAACGTTACAAAAAAATATACAGCGGATGACTCTCGAATATGATAATAATACTACGACCGTGGTGAAAACTTTAACGGAAGAGAATGATAAAAAAGTAAAATAAAAATCTTTTCGAATGTATTATTTTACGCGCGTACCTACGGGACACGTTACTTTGTTTAAAACATTTTTTCCTCTTCGGTTTTCTTCGCGGTTTACACAGAGGCACGCGTACGATCCTATTGAAAACGCGTTACCTACTCGAAATATTTCAACGTAACGTTTATAGAAAAGAAAAATAATAATCGTAACGCGTAGTATAAATACAACGTTTTTTTCCGGTTTTTTTTTTCTTTCTTTTTTGTATATATGTTACGTTATCACGAATAAACGTTTAATACGTTATATATAAATATATAAAAAAAAAATAATAATAATAATAATAAATAAACTGATATCGCGTGATCGCGTGCTAATAAAATATTGTCTCGGCGTGACGGTGCGGAGAGTGGATAATTTCCAGCGCTGTACAAAAAATAAAAAAAACGCCGAAAGTATTTAATTTCGCCTTTTCCCTTTATTATTATATAGGTGGGTACGAATGTTATACCGACGTGCTGTGTACACATAATATACACTTTTGTGCCGTGTCTGGTACACGCTATGCTTCAACGCCCTCAAAAACATTACAGGTGTCAGGTCAACGTTACTAAATTAAAAAATAAATAAACATTTTTTTTTTTTTTGTATATTAACTTTCGCAACAATTGCTCTATTATTATGCACGTGCGATTTATGAGCGCGAGTGTGTGCTATAAAAGCGATTGCGGAACTTTGATTTTTATTATTATTTTTTTTTTTAATACGTAAAGTTATTACTTTCGGCGATTGAAGTGTATGTTTTAAAAGTACGCAGTGCCTTTATTTATAAACACGCCAAAGTAGGGCAAAAAAAATTGTAAAAATTTCTTTTCCTAACTTGAGCGGTTTTTTTTTTTATGCAGATTATATTACCGAAATGATCCGTTTAAAAAGATTAAAGACGCGTTATATTGTCTTAGAACTATCATCACTACACACATGTATACAGTACATATTGATTTCGAAAATATACGCGTATAAATATCGCATTAATAACGTCGTGTGTAAAAAAAACCGAACCGAACCGATATTTTATTATTGAACATCAGCGTGTGAATTGAAAACGTTTTTTTTTCTCTCGATATTTATGCGATATCCGATATTGGTCAAACAGTAAAACACTATGTTATATAAAACGTTTTCAAAAAAAAATAAAACTACTCTTACACTCAATACACCGTCGAAAATTCACTAAAATATATATTTTTAACGACATCATAAAACATTTGATTTAATTTTTATTCCGACCAACATTCCCCCATAATCCCAACATTTCTGTTAACCACGCGTGTATCTATACGAAATAAATCATACCGCAGTATATAGAGAAGAAAAAAATGTAATATATTTTTGTAATAAATGCGAGGATTGAATGTCAAAGCAGATTGTTTTACACTCTAAAATAACATTTTCATCCGGCAGTTAACTGTCAGTTCACTGTCAGATAAATGAAAATATTTCTTTAATGATACTCAAGAATAAAAGTATCTAATTCTGTTAAAAATGATTTACATTTTCATCGGCAGGTCAAAGTTTCTAATAAAAAATAAAATAAAAAGATTATTATAATGATTTGAAAATAAGACTACGGGTTTTTCAACGGCAAACCAACAATTGAACATAAAAAAAACGTGTAACAGTTATAAAATTCCAACTATACGCGCTACTTCATATAATATATAAAGTATAAAGTTAAACGGTTTACGTCTATAACCACACTTGACACGCGTTTACTTCTATATTAAATTGAATCGTTAATAAATAAATGAATAAAGAAAAAAATCTGGTATTGAAAAATTCAATATACAGCGACGCTTATTGTTTAGTGTAGCAGGGTTGTTAAAGCACGCCAGTAGTGTATTTATTCTTTCGAGTCATCATTGTTATTATTGTTTTTATCATCATTATTATTATTATTTTTTATCTTTCACTTGTCTCGCATCAAAATTAAAACATATTAAAACACGAGGAGAAAAAAAAAGCAGGAAATTTGTTATGTGATGCATATATTTATATAATATATATAATATGTAGTATGCTTTTATATAGTTTAGGTCTGTACATACATACATATTTACACAGTTCTAACGAATAACACAAGCATAACATATATATATATATATAGTGTCTATCAATAGTGATTATACCGTACGTTTAATCATAATTTAGCGTAGTAATTCATATTCAATAGTTATGTAAAAACATTTTATATATATATATATATACGAATATTTTTTTACACGTATAAATAGCATATAATACCATTTGTTCGACTAGATCGGGTGTACTAGACAAAACTAAAACGATATTTTAATCATGGAATGATAACATTTTCAGCCGAAACGACGAAACAACAACGAACGAATTACGAGTGTAACGCTCAAAATGAATGGCGACAAAATATTTATGACACGTGCGAGTATGTTATCTCATTGGATATTCGTGAAACGATAAATAACACTAACGAGAATTTCGCCGTACAATAAATCGTAACATTTTATACACGAGGGTAAATCCGTTTAGGTAAAAACGGTTTATTTTATATAAATTTTCGACGTTGAATTAAATTTTAAGAGTTTTTTTTTTTTTTTCGTTGAAAATGAAAGACGAGAAACGAGATTGGACGAAATCATTTAGGTTTCGTTTGCTGGAAGGTCGGGAAAATTCGTACGCGGACGTGGCGTATCGATTATAGAAACGCGATAGGAATTGTTTAAAATTGTACAAACTCGTAGAGATATTAATTTTTCTAAGTAAATCTACCGAGGTCACCAGCACTATTTTTATTATTAAATCACTTAAAATAATTACTTCGGTGCCGTGTAATAACGCACGTTGTACACACACACACACACACAAGTACGGCGGAGTGAAGTGTAGGGGACTTGGCGTTAATTTCGAATAAATACGATTAAATTCCCTTCCTCGAGTCCCTACCGTGTACGGGAGGCCGCAAAGAAAAGATATACGCACAACAGCGCTCGCGTTTAAATTATATTTTATCGTATGGCGAGTAGTGTATATCGTGAAGATCCCCAGGGACGCGCTCGGGATCGTGTGGCGTCCACACGGGGGACATATTGAATAATAATAATAATAATAATATAACGGGCACTGTTTTTTTCTTCTCTTAGCGCAGTGTTATCTGTTCGGTATATTGCGTACAGTATACACACGATGAATTCCGTTCAAATGGTCGCCAACGATTTGGGTCATTCGATTCTTGTGGAGAGAAAAAAATTATTGTGAAGAGAAGAGGAAACAAAACATACAAGAAAAAAAAAACGCCGGCCGACCACTGTAACGACGAGGATGGAGAGGAATCTATTTAGCTGACGAACTCTATATACGGTTCAATTTTTGTCTCCCTTAGATTTTCCCTCTATGCAACGTCGAACGTTTGTTCCTTTTTTTTGTGTGTGTCTCACGAGGACTTGCCAAACCGACTTCATATTCGTTATAATTTTGAATGAAAAACGGATTTGTGATCCATATTCGATATTTTGATAACTGATACGTAGGTAAATCAATTTAACGACAATGTGCGGTATACGAAAAGTGGTGGTGCGACTGCATCCAAGAGCGAAATGATGGTCGGCGAATTCGAAGTATTTAATTCGGACTATCCCGTAGAAATCCTAGCTATTCTATCGTTTTCGCACATCGTCAAAATTAGTTTCTATGAACAGTAGACTTTTATAGAAGAAAATAAAACTACGTAGTAACATAACGAAAGCTATAAGTTTGATGAGACCATAAAACGGCAGGTGATTATTCAAAATCAGGGTGCTGAGACGACTGCTTTATGTCGCGTGAGTTTAAATCTTTTTGGTACGGCAGTACCAGAAGGCGATGAAAACGTTTGGAAAAGGAGCGAGGAAATAAAATTGAACGGAAAATGGGGAACGGTCATTGAAACAATGTATGAAACGAGATGGCGAATGTGTGCCGAATCGAAAGCGTCTATAAAAGAAAAAGAATAACACCTTATTGCAAAATGACTGGTAAACATAACACTCCGTTGTACCAATGATACGAAATAAATTGTTAAAAACATGACGGTTTTTTCCCCTAGGAATTTGAAAAACAAAAAACCCCGGATCTCGGTTGTGTATTCGGTTATTTTTACAGAGAACGAAATACAGGACTGAATACCGCCGGATAAGTGTTATTCGTTATCTCGCCGTCCTAAATTCTCTCGAACGATTTTTAATTTCTAAAGACTTTGTATTCGGCCGAAGATATCATTCAATTACCTTCAACTCCTTCAATCCGATCTCTATACGTTCTGCGATCGGGCAAACGATTTCCCGCCGTGTCGTGTAATTTGCTTTCTCTCTTCTCGCTCCTGATTTTTTTTTTTTAATGCGATAAGCGCTGGAAACCGACGACGATTAACTCCACCACTGTACCGCGGTATAAATAATTTTTTTTTTGCTTTAGAAACAAATTAAACTATAATATATGCGAGTGAGTACGTACCTACGGTAATTTGGAAAATAGGCCTTGAAACAAAAATTATCTCAACATCGCGCCACGTCCACTGGGTGAGTAACAAATCACAACGCCTTTAACGAGAATTGGGTCATGACGTGAAACGCCACCGACGCGATCATCGGATTTGCCTCTACATATCACACGCACGCTAATTACGCGCGCCCGTAATAATAATTACATTTTTCAATTAAATACGGCACGCACGTTATATTCCCTTAACGTTATAAAGGGGGGGTGGGGAGGTCTACGAGTATATTGTTTTGTATTATTTGTATCCGATCGACCTCGAACACAATATACTCGTATTTATACAATATTATACGAAACGAGTTTTCGGCGAAGAATACACAACGCGAGTATATCGAGACTTTTCCAACGCTCGTAAATCAATTTTTCGAATAACGTTTACAGTGCACAACGACGGCGAGAAAATTTAATTCTGAAATTTCTTAACGGTGATTTATGCATTTAAATTTGTTTTTACTTTTTCGCTCTTAAACGGAAATTTAATTAAACGCGGTATACCGCGCGGTCGCTGCACCGTTTTTCACTACAATGTACCCGCGAAAACGAATAGCTCGAATTAATATTATTATCAAACATACACGTGGTCGTTGAAATTATTACTTTTTTTTTTTTTTCATAACTAATATAGAGGCGGCAAAATAGTCTCGTCGAATATCATATGACACAATGTAATAATTTAAATAGGTATAAAAAAAAAAAAAAAAAATACAAACGGGAGGGATTCGTGTGTATGGTTTTGTTTTTCGTTTGTGCCGAATGAAGACGATGATCGCCTTTTTTGTACGGTGCGAATTTCGCGGCGTAGCAACAATAAAATCCAGTAAATGAATGTAGAAATAACGATATCGCGCGTTTTACTTTCTGCAAGAGCCGCACGCGCGCCGCAGCGCATTTGAACGTCTCCAATTATCCGAATCCGTTCGACGATTCGTCGTTAAAATTATTATTTGTACCCCGTAATCGTACGAAAATCAATTCGTAAAACTTTTCGCTGTAAGTCGAAAAATCCCGAGTTTTCATCAGAGACTACGCCGTCTTCGAGAAAAAACACAATGTAGGGTTTTCCATCTACCAAGACAACACAAGTCGTGTGTTTTTGTTTTAATTCAATAGTTCTAAACAGGCATATTATTCAAATAACGACGGTGTGAAAAACTTGGAAGCGTAATAACGACAGGTCGGTGTTATCAGGCTATTGGCCGTTTATTATCCTGTGTAGAGGATTCCTGTGTTCGTAGGAGGTATGACGATGTGGAAATCGATAAAGAGTATGATTTCTTGTGTTGTAAGGGGAAACACGGAAGGAGATAGAGGAAAAGAGGTCATGTGCGTGGAAAAAGGATGAAAGGTGGAATGCAATCCGACAGGAATTCCACGGGTGAAATGAATAATCACGTTGAGACGATCGATTTTCCACAGGAAAACACCGTAAGACGAAAGTCTATTTTTCACTCGTTTCACGTGTAATACATCATGTTTCGGATAAAGATGTTAAACTATCACGCAGTATTCAAAATAGAACGCGACTGCGAGCAGAAGTGGAGAAAGTGAATGCGCGAGAGGTGGAAGACAAATCCGTTGTGTTACGCCTAATGAATCCTGAGACTTAAATGGCTCTACCGATCACATTATTGATACGGAATTCAAAGGAGAGAGTCGGAGCCGCGTAAGGTCTTTTGTGATGGTAACGCGATTGATTAGAAGACCGTTTAGACGAGTGGAAGAGGGGAAAACGGTTTCTAGAAAAATACATTACATGACGTTTATTGGTATTGAGGGAACGATTTAGACGTATTGCCCAATTGCAGAAAGTAACGAGTTGATACTGAAAAAAGAGGCAGTCAAAAGAAAAGGTAATTTCGAGGAATAATAATAATTGAATATCGACGGCAAATAAAATGACTTTAGCGAAGTGCAGACAATCGAATAGTGGGTTAACGAATAACGACGAAGGGCAGAGGGTTAAAACGGTTCGTCTTAGAGAACGCGCTGGAGGGTATGACGCGAAGATCAGAGAGCACACCGTTTGTAATAAACAAATATTGCTGTCTGAGTCGGTGAGAACGGCGTACGTTTAAGAGCCGCGACTTCTGAATTGTAGCCCGAGAACACTAAGCCGTTATCGTGTCGGTCGATCTCCCCCCCGCGCAGGTCGAAAGCGACGTCGGTTATCGCGATGTGTTTTAAACGCCTTCGTTTGGCGCACGTCTAAACAACGATTCGAAAAGCTTAGTTGCACACGGAGACGGCTTGGTTAGAAATGTCAGAATGGTACGTCGGATTTAAGGGCGTAGGAGTGATAGAGCTTGCAGATTTTCCACACGACGGTAACGACTCCACATGGCCGACGGAACGCCGGAAAACGTCAGTTTAATTTACGTTTCCGCGGGCGACTCGCGCATATTTATGACGCGTATGTACGCGCACGTGTATATTTTATGCGCGCGTGTGCTCAGTACACTCATGGTATAATAATAATAATAATAATAATAATAATATGCGCTAGCGGGTCCGCGCAACAAACCGTAATGGTTTTTTGCATTATTGAATGTGTATCGCGTTTTGGTATTCATGGGGTTCGCGCCGGTGTATCTGTAGACGTCGGTGAAAATCCGCCATGCAAAATGTATAAAACCTTACGCTCTTTGAATACATTATCAAGGGGCGCGCGTTCATAATTTTAATCTGATTCCGCGGCGTACACGCATATGAAAAAAAAAAAAACGAATAAACGGATAGATAGATGGGCCGTGTGTGTATAACCGTTAGAAGGCGATCGGGAAAATATCGGTCAGGAACGCCGTAATATCCGGGAAAACGTTCTTGAGGAATAATGTTTTTTTTTTTTTTCATCGCGGGATAATAAAAACGTGGAAAAAAATGTACGGGAAAATATAAACCCGATAATTGTAATATTTAAGGGTAAATATTTGAGATTCGAAATTTAAAATCTAATGAAATAGGCAGGCGGGAGGAAATAATTTATGCGGGAATCTATACGATTTTTCCCGTGCACATAACGTGTATAACGACTTGCGGATTTTAGGACGCAAGAGACGTAGGAGATCGAAGCGAAATTATCCATGACAGGGAATGATAGAAAGCTGTAACGGCGACGGGGTAAAGACTATTGGTGAAAAAAATTATTGACGACTAAATTTTTATAATAAACCAGTACATCACGTATAACGTATAACGTAGTGCTGTGCATAGTTCCTGTGATACGTTTACCTCGATTTTTTCAATTCAGAATATATTGGACGTACACTCCTTTAATTTTCCGTTAATTATGTTCCTCGTTATTTTTTATCATTGCTCGTCCATATTGTACTTCGTCGATTTCCAAAACCCCTCCAAACGTTTTAAACACACGTCCACCTTCAAATGGCGGATTTCGCGTTTCCATAAATCAACTCTCCTTTTTTCGATATTATTCGCGCAGTCGGTGTTAATTTTTCAATTTTAATTCTCTAAAAGCGTCTGCAGATCTCTGCGCGCGGTTCCATCGTTCAGACTCAACTGTTATTTGTCTCATTCGATTTGTTGTTCGTTTTGACGCAGCGCCGAAAAGTGCGAAAATTAAAAATGGCCCGTAAACGTAAAGCGTCTAATTAATATGCGTTGAGCGGCGATCCGTCGAATAAGCGGCGTCCATCGCGGAGATATCAATTCGAAATTGTTTTGTCAACGTTCATTTTGCCGAACGCAAAATTATTAAATAATCGTAAAAGGAAAAGGAAAAACGTAACGTTTTACTATTTTTTTTTTTGTCGCAGACACGAGAAATAAATAACAAATCGGTTTCAGCCCCCGTCGACTAGCAGCAGCCGAACGTTCACTTTTGCACTCTCTTCTCCCGCCACCAGTATACACTGGCAGCAACAGCGCCGCAGAAATTTTATGCGCATTTTTTTCTCTCCCTCGACCGCTGTCATTTCGCTCCGCCGAGTCATTTAAATCCGACTGCGTAAATTAACCGGTGCGCTGCGTATAATATATAACGTATATATACCGATATATAGGGCCGACCGAAATGGCCCGCGCGTGTGTGTGTGTTGTAAAACATTAATCAATGTTTCGCACGTGGGTTTCCAACCGGAGAACAACAAATCGGATGCTGTTTGTTATATTGTCGTATACGTACGTACGGCCGTGTAGAGACCGCGTAATATCCCCCTCGGCTCGCCCGTTTCACATTAATTCGGCTCTATTTCTTTTCTTTTCTTTTCTCTTTTTTTTTTTTTCTTTTTTATCGCCTCGTAGTCTTATAAGATTTTCATTTTCGCCTTCGTTCTCGTCACACACACACACGTATACGATAACGTGACAAAGTCGGTCGTGTAAACGTACCTCGCGCAGGCCTCGGATGATTTATTCGGGTTTTGGCTTTCCGGTATTGTTGGTCGCGTTCTGGTGTATTCCGTCGACTATTGATCGAATTCCGTAGAGAAGATACGACGTAATTCGCGGGGTGTTCGTAACCGCTGTTCCTCGAGTTGAGTACAAAATAACAATAAAATACGAACCGATTGAAATGTCGCCGTGTAAACTGTGAATCGACTGGTTTTTAGAAAATTCATTATTATAGTTCAATCGCGTCGACGAAATTCGTACTAACGCGGGAATTGGGTGTAAACGCTATTCAGTTTAAAATCATACGGGGGCGGTGGACGAAAATTAGTTAGCGTTCCGTCGCGGTATACCTAACGCGGTGTCGACACGGATTGTGTACACAGTGATAATTATAACGGATTTATTAAATACGCGTGTGCCAACTGCTGCAGACAGCAATAGTCGGCATGACAGAACAATTACTAGCTGTCTGTGGAAGGGGCGTAGCGATTAAAATGTCGTTTAATCCTATTGCAATTTATTTTAATGCGTATTGACAAACGATTAATAGAAAAAGATTTTTCGCACGTATAAATCGTAAAAGGTATTTATATAATATATTATATTATATAATAATGTGTAATAAACTTTATACGAAGAATAGAATCGCGTGAACAATAATTTTAATACAGAAGAAATGTAATATTCGCGAGAACTAACGGCCAATATCGCGGGGAATAAATCGTACGACGCAATAATTTAAAAAACGAAAACGCGGACGTCGATCACTTATCGGTAATAAGATAACAAATACGTGTACGCGACGGGAGAGGCTTATCATCGATCCGGCGTTCGTTCCCGCGGCGTGCGCGCGTTACTCCGCCGATATGATCATAAACCGAATAGAGTATGGTTGCGATTGATCCGTGATTGATTTACTGCCCGCGCACTAACGCGAATTGGATCCGTGAACTCGGGAAACTCTATTGTGGAACGTATTTCGGACCGTCTGTACGATTATAAAACACGAGTTCTTGTGTTCTCTGAGTCGCGGACCCCCTTTGGAATATAAAATATAACCGCCGCAATTTAGATTTTTAAATGTCAAGATTGATTCGGTTCAGAACCTTGAATACACCACGCGGAACAATGGCGAACATTTTATTTATTTATTTATTTTTTTTTTAACTGTCATAGAACATATAATTTATACGCAGCACACGATTTATTGTGTGCACACTGCTTCACTATTTTGCTTTTTTACTTTTTACAGTGCTCGTACATATGTATATATATATATATATATATATGACCGCCACGATTCGTATCGAAACGAAACCAGCTCTTAGAGCTTACACACACGCGTGCGTTCGTGTGTACCATGTGACGCAAGGAAAAGGGACGCCGTCTTGATGGAGTCGGAAAAACATGACCTACATAAATATGAGCACGAAAAATGCCGAGTTCCACGCGATTATTTTCACCATCATGACCCTGTCCGAAGAATTTTCCACCGTATAATATTACGAACTCGTAGACCCAGTCCGTTCAGTTACATAATTTAACGTTACATATTACGTATATATTGCATAATATTATTTCAAGGCCCATAACGTGTCGAGAAAAACCTATCTCATTGATACAAAAAGAGACACGTGGAGAATATGGCATGACGAAGAACTATGAACGGAAACTGGAATGCTACGGATTACTAATCACGTAAAAGAACCGATGAAATAAATGGTATGGACACGCAACGCGAAGGGAAAACACAAAAATAATAATTCACAACAATTAATTGGAAACGGTAAAAGACTTATTAGGCAGACATAAGAAACATGCAAGAAGGTCAAAGTAAAAGATTACGTAGAGCAATATTAGGTATTACAAATTGGTAAGAGTACGTCCGAGATAGAGAATCGTGGAGGGTTTTTTCTTCTAGAAATTTATAAAAATCCGTTAAAAAAAAAAAATCATAAATCCGGAACGTCTAACCACGAGACATAAATATTGCCGAGGGTCCGACTCCCGAGTTTTAGACCGTAAATAAAAACAGATCTGTAGAAGCCATATACGCTTTAAGAGCGTGAAATTCTGAAAGCTTTGGCGTCGTATGATACGACTACGTATAGTTGTCGTGCTGTATCATAAATGGCGCGTTTGACACACAAAAATATCTTGAAAAACGGATCTGGAAGATTGCACTAAGAAGATATTTTATAATGATTTAGACGTCGGAAAGTTAATACGAAACGCCGATCAAACAATTTTAGTGAACACAAATAAGATACGTCCCAGTACAAATTATTATGATCAACTCATTTGATACGACCTGGGCGCGTTTTCGAATTTAAATATTTTTCTTGTATTATACAGAGCGTACCCAGTGCACAAATACTCCGGCCGCGTGTCCAGCAATGTTTCTGAAGTAAAATATGAAAAAGGAAATTTTTGAAAACTACACCTCCATTGGAATAACTCTGAAATTCGAGTTCAACGCTCAACTGCGCCCATGCGGTGTGTGTATAGATGAAAAAAAAACGAACAAACGTTTAGAGACGGGAATAGGAGGAGTTGTGACGACGGCAGGACATTAATAATAAAATAACCGCTATCGAAGTATAAAGCTTTATTATTAAAATTCCCTGTAGTGGACGCGGCCGGTTCGTACAATACATATACTGTGCGTGCAGCAGACGCGATGGACCGCGATGACGATGCTGACGGAGCCCTCTGGTAATTTTATCTGTACAACGGTCGCCCGGACGACGGACGTGCGTCGCTTATTAATACAACACGCGAAAATTAATTCAACCGACTGTGGTACACTTGCGATTCGCCAATCGATTCTCTCGAGACATAATATCCAATCGCCCCTGTACATACGTCTATAAGTTGCCGTTAATTAGACCGCGTGTGTAACGAGATTATATCGGTACAACAACGTAATTGCTCTCGATATTTAATCATAAGTATAAAAAATATTCATTTTTTTAAGTAAATTTATATTCATTTTAATATAAGAAAATTAATTGGGCACGGACGGGAAAGAAAATTCTATGTGAGACCTTGGATATGGATTTCAGATCCATATCCATTTAAGACGGACGCGCATTTTTTTTTTTTTTTTTATGAATTGCCAGCAAAGACGATCGATTCTAATGCCCACAACGCTTATTCGACGTCTTCACCGAAATCATATATACCTCGTCCTCATATTCGCCATCCTCTATTCACTCATTCAAATCCTTCGCCCGCAGATCGTTTTTCCGACCAAATTTTTAACAGTATGTCTCGATGCGATTTCGGTCAACTTAATAGGTATACATTTATGAACAAAAACACTTATATTTTATTCCGAAAATAATGAATAGAATATAACCACCTGGATTTGATGTTTTTCATAATAAGTTTTCTTTTTCTTCTTCTACCGCGGATAAAACATGTTCGGATTTAAAATTTTTTTTTTTTTTTAATTTTAATCGAATTTCACGTTTTACGGTAGTAATTTTCTCGACACTCGTAACACTCCTAAAAACCTTTAAAATTCAAATCAATTAATAACCCAAATGTTTTTTATATTTAAACCCCTGCAGCAGAATCGATAAGAACCCGAATGTAAATTTCAAGTTAACAGAAAACCCGATTAAATTGCTTACGTTATTTTTTATATGTTTTTAGCGTTAAACGTGATTATTATTATATATATTTAATAATGATAATAACGAAATTCCGAAGAACAAAACAAACCAAGCTGCTGCAGATTTATTTTTACAGTGTACACGACAATACACAGTTGTATATAAAAAAAAAAGAATGTTAATTTAATAAACAGAGAAAAAAAACGAATAATATGAGAAATTCAGACTTCCGCGGCGAAACGGTTACGTTACTTGTAATCTACAGGATATACAAATTCATATATGTTACGTGCGAATTTTAATGAAATGTAATCAATTTTAAAGGTTACCCAACCTAATCCGTATCAATCAATATTAACCAGAATATGAACTAATTCGATTAATAAAATTTTCAATAATTCAACACACCCAAACGCAACGGACAATTTAAATCCAAAACCCGAATACATCATTCGGGTTCCGGGCCTCGAATTTGATATAAAATTACAATACGTAACTTCTCGTGTATTCGTTTCAAAATTTAATCCTTCACGTACACCTAATTTTTTTTTTAAAGAATTTCGTTTTGTATTTATCAAACGCTTACTGGCAATCTCTTATAAAAGAGACGTGTAACGCTGATTATTTATTACTTATCGTGTATAAAACGTGTTGTACCTTTCAAATTGAATAACACGACACAAAAAAAAAACACACGCGTATATTAGCTACTTAATTAAAATATTTGTTGGGCAAGTCTTGTCGTTTCACGTTACGTTTTACTTAATTAAAATCGTGTGTGTCGGCGAATTATTATAATTCACGAACTTAAATCAACTCATGGGTTTTGTGAAATGCCGCAGGTTTCAAAAATATTTCAAACACTTATACAAGTAATTTATATATATATATATATATATAAAGTTAAATTAAATATAAATAATATAATAATGTGTTACGTGCCTTGAATAATACGTGTTGTAAAATATTGAAACGCGTTTAAACGGTAAAAACATAAATTGGCGCACACTGCCGTAATATATTTTTGTTAAAAACAAAAGAAATAATAAATATTTATGTACGCGTGTTTCTAATGTTTATTTATCGATTTATTAAGAAATTTGTAGGAACCACATTATTCTGTTATTTGTTATCTGTCGAGACGGCCAATCGAGTAAATATGTAACAGGTATTATAGAAAAACGTGTTAATGAATTGGTGTAAATAATAAATGCGATCAGCGTGAAAATCGTATGGATTCGTTTTAAAAAAATAATAATAATCAAACGTTTTATTAGGCAAAAAAAAAACGAGTGACTTTCACAAAATGTGCACGTAAACACACGAATGTTCACGCGAACGTCATAATTTCCAAACACTTGTGTGTGTGTAAAGTCGACATTACTCTCGGTGAAAAACTAAACGATATCCAATGAGTGTAGTATTGCCTCGGATAATAATGTCAATTATTGTATTATATAAAAAACGAACAAACAAAAAAAAGAAATCGTCGTTTTTCAACTTATACGAGCAAAATTATACGTTCAATTTTGGAAAGAAAACAAAATCAATATTTTCTTTTGATAATACGTTAAAAATGATATTTCGTAATGGTTAAACGCGTGAGTACAATAAGCGTATTAAAAAATTCATATACTTCACGTTTTTACCGGAATATTTTTTCATTTTTAAATAGATATTGTTTAATCCGCTTAATGAATTTCGATTTTGTTGTAGGTAATTATTCTTTTATTCCGTCATTACCCCGCGGGTTTAGTCTGAAATAAAAGCAAAAATTGTTGTATTTTTTTTTATTTTATTATTTTTTTTTTTTGTGGCAATTTATCGAATTTTTAACTATTCCGTTAATCGATATGCGGCCGGCGTACCTATACATATAACCGTGACGAGAACGGGGCGTGTGAAAGATATTGCGTAAATATAACCAGGAAAATGCAATAACGAAATTTTGAGCGACGTTGAGTGAAGTGTAATTTTATTTATCCAATTTATTTCGATATTATATTGTTATATAGTTATAAACACTTTTGCAGTGAAAACGCAGTTAATTTCCTGTTTAAAATTAGATATTACGGCAATTCATTATACCGATAAGTGTTTTTTTTTTTTTTTGCTTGTACGCGATATTATATATATTTTTTTTTACTATCCGACGCGGATCTGTAAATAAGATAAATCGATTCAAATCGTTACGTACACTTAAGGAAAAAAAATAGGTTTCCACGAATTTATCACTTACCTAATACCTAAATTGGTTAAAAAAAAAATTCAAAAATTGTTTTCGTCAATATATTGTACAAAGTTACGACAGAATTCGATAAAAATTTCAAAACTCTGTGGCTTTTGGTTTTGAACATGCGTAATTTTCCACAAAAAAAATAAAATACACTGTCGAAAAATTTGAAATCGTGACAAACGATTTTTTTGTTTTAATATATATAGTTTAAGTAACGTCTGTTCAAACGTAACGTTTGTATTAAATGTTTAAATCATAAAACCAAAAATTACTTATTTTACGAATTAAATATCTCAAAATCTCAAATCGCTATCAGTACAGCCCAAAATTATTAAGAAATTTTTTTCCATATTCGGTGAGTATCACGTTCATTATTTTAGAAGTATATTGTATAGTAATCGGAAGAAACCCCAAATTCCTAATTATAAATCCTAACACGCTTTATTCAATTTAACAGATTTAACTGTTCGTTACGTTTTATCCACTAAAACTCTATGCAATCCTCGTGAACAATATTATAACAGTTCATTTACGTATTATATATACGCATTAAAACGTACAGCGACGAAGGAATCGATTATAGGTGTATCTATCACTGCTATATATATATATACATTATATATATATACGTATTTTAATAATAATGACAGATATCGATTATACTTATTTATAATGGAATATTATAATATGCGTATTAAATATAATAGCGCAAAATAATGTGCTGCAGCGACGGCTGTTCCGATATCATATAATTTATTTATTATAGGAATATTCTGTTTTTTTCCTTCCGTTTCAAAATATTATTAAACGAATATTTAATAACGTATATTAATACGTCATCGGATATTGTAACATCGAATTACCACACACGTGAGAACGAAATAATCTCTGCGGTATATAATAATAATAATAATAATAATAATAATTATTATTATTATTATTATATTGACGCGTGTGTAAAAAAAAAGTAACAAAAATATTACACTTTAAATGCCTATATAATTAATATAATAATATTAGCATTGACGTTTTAACATATCATTGCAGGGCCCCCAGTAGAGGTCGGAGTCACCATGTATGTTCTCAGTATAAGCTCCGTGTCCGAAGTACTAATGGTACACACAGCAAATATAATAAATTATATAATATAATATGAATGATAATTATTATTATTTATTTTTTTTAATTTTTTTTTTTTTTTTTTTATAATATTTCGTTTTTGATAATAATATATATTTATATATATATATACGATGTTTTGAAGAGTGTTCTACATTATGTGTATACTTATATGTTATAAAACCTTTGATGTCTTTTCGTTTTATTTATTATTTTAAGCTCTAATTTACATAAACATGTTTTACCGAATTCGTCCGTAATTGGTATATAAACGATATACTGATGCTTTTTTTGCTTCTTCGTTTTGAGAGTCTAAATGAAAACGACTTTATTTTGAAAAAAAAAACAATTTTTTTTTTTAATTTTCTACAACATATACTTACATATTATATTATTATATACTTATACGTTGGTATACGCGTACATAAGTACGAGAAAAAAAAATGAACGACAATTTTAACAATAAGTGACGCATTTCGAAAAAGGAACTAAATGACGTTCCCTGCATGCAAATCCGTTGCTTTGCCAACCGGTGCTACTCCGTAACATCATAACCAACGTTTGCATATATTATTATGTTAAACATAATAACTTTTTACAGCCATTTAACAGAAAATTCTATAAAAATCAGAGTCTGTCGGATACTACTGGATTTGTACAGAGAGAGAGAGAGAGAGAGAGCGAGAGGAAAACCGCTGTTAAATATTAAGTACAATTTTCGAATTTTTTTTGTCCCCCCCCTCCCTCAAATGTCATATTTCGTGTGCAAATATTTAACGGACCATTATTTTATTGTTGTATAATAAACGTCAAATATTTTCAAATGAATAATATGACACATACCATCATCTACCATCATCAGCAGCAACAGCAGCAGCAGATAATGCTAGAACAACGATGAGTGATACTTATACATTTATTACGCATACGTATATTTCTAAATTCAATTTAGATAACGTTTCTCCGTTACTCGTCTCTACGCGTATCATCATACCAACAACATTTCCTACATAATAATAATATTATTATTATAGTGCACTGCATACGATATGTATATATATATATATATAGTCGCAGTGGTGTATTTGGTTTAGTTTTCTTTCTTCTTTTTTTGTGGAAGTAGAGAAAAGAAAAAACTTACCTTGAAGCCCCGTCATAAACTATTCATTGTTTCCAGACACTTCTGTAACGCAACACACTCACTTATAAATAGGAAAAAAACAACGGTACGAACAATAAACGAGTAAACTTATATAAACGTATGTGAAAAAAAAAACCATTCTCTTTTTTCACTTGTGCATATCCATCACATCAGTTAATAATAATAATAACAATATTTATCGTACATGGAATAAAGCCTTTATATTAGTCACTTTTTCGTCGCGTTCTTGACCTCAAGCTCTATGTGATGTTTCGCATAATGACAATAGACAGAAATATTCCGAAATATAATTTCAACAATTTTCAGAGAAATGAATCATTTGTAAAAATAATACGTATGGAAATTTTTGGAAAATCTACAATTCATGCAATAACATGACCAGTTTACATATATTAATGGCGTAGCCAGGATTTTCGTTTAGGGTAAGCTAAGGCTGATAATTAATTCATTTCTACGGTAATAATTAATATATATAAACCGTTTCTACTAAAAAAAAACTGATTATTTATTCATTTGGGGGACTGTAACCCCATCAACCCCCTCTGGCTACGCCAATTTCATATATATTATTTGCAAAAAAATACTGTGAAAAAATTAACGTGTAATCGAATTTCCGGGTTAAATGATTAACTGATTAATAGGTGAGTTACGAAAATTTTCGTTTTCGTACTTTGAAAATCTTGAAAATTATTCCAAAAAATTATTGAACAGACCTTACATCAGTTTAAAAAAATTTTTGTTTTTTTTAATAGCTACATATATTTTGACTGATAATGCACTATAAATATTTATACATGCGTATAGTTCATTTTCAGTGTAATAGATTTGAAGAAAAAAAATATACTGCCAGGCTTAACGTTACGATCGTTATAAAGGATAACAAATCGAAGAAAACTGATACCTAATTTTTTTCGTTCGTGTTCTGTAGACACGAGTGTTTGGTACAAACCCGAAGTATTAAAATTCTTGATTTGTGTCCGAACCTATAAAAAAAAAAGCTGCCTTCACTCCTTGAACTTTCTCTAGAACATTATACCAGATGTTAAATAATATTACTACAATATATTATAAAATTGATACGTTTCCAACGCTTCATAAAGTCGTTATGCGTACAGTATTCGTTCGAAATCGATTGGTCGAGAAATTTATTAATATTTCGTTCTGTAGAATAACACAAGGACAACGAATTCATATTTGTTCGAATATTCGATTTAAAATTTCTTTTGTCCGTCCGTGTTGAACAAATATTTTCGGTATTAATAATGAAATCCTCTATAAATATTTATGTATTCCACACACGCGTGTATACTACGATAAATATTATAATAATTTAATTAAACAAACTCGGAAAACCTCTTATTAATTTTTAATGTTATCGTCTAAAAAGAAAAAAACCAAATTCCTGGACTTGTAAAGGGTAGAGGTTATAAATCGGAATAAATATTAGAAAAACACCGCGCAAATTAATATATACGGTTTTCCGAAGTGTTTTTATTATTACATGTTAAGGAGTCCAGCCGGTTGGTCCAGCGTTCGTTTGCATTTTTGAGTTTACCCGTATTTTCGTTATAAAAATAATAATAATAATAGTAATAATAATAATTACACAAGTCTATGTCTATTATTCGTTCTCGCGCCAAAGTTAAATTCGAAACTCGTAACTATTAAAAATTTATATACGGGGACCACTGTCTATTTTCTTTTTCTTTTATCGACGGTTTCAAAACGCTTCTCTCGTACGCGAAAAATACAGTGACGAATAACCGAATGACAACCGAATAGAAAAAAAAATGTCAAACGTTAAATATTTTTACACAACACGCCCGCGGAATCCTCGAGTATTCGGAAAGAGTTTAAAACCGTTTTTTTTTTTTTGTTTTCGCAATTTATTAAATTAATTTTTTCACTCGCGATAATATTGCCGCGTAATCATTCACTCCGGGACTATGTTTCATTCGCCCGTAACTTCGTATTCGTTCGAAAAACCACATTCTTTTTGTTTTTTCTTTTACTTTTAATTTTCTTCTTGTGGCACGATACGCGTCGAATTTCGAATGTTCCTTATTTGAAATGTACGGACGTTTATCGAAAATAAACAGTATAATATTACATAGCTATTTTACTCGGCCTGTACACCTATATATATATATAATACAGCAACGAGCCGTTTTAAAAGAGTGAAACGTGTGCGATATTACTGTTTTGTGAAGTAGTGGAATTATTATAATAATATATTTGTTTTTTTATTATTATTATTATTTTCGTGTTTCGATGTTGTTGTTGTTTTTTATTTTGTATTTTGATTTGGTTTCTAACCACTGCGCGTGCCCTCGTTAAACCCTATATTATAATTGTAATTATTGTCATTCGAAATCCGCGACGTCCGTCGGTATACAGACAAATAATGCGAAATTCGAAAAAAAAAAAAAAATTAATAAAACAATAATTAAAGCAAAACGTATACGAATAAAACATTTATTATTACGTATAAATATTTGTAAATAATTTGCGTGTGCCGTATACGGATTATGGAAAGCAAAGTGAGAATACACACACACACACACACACCAGACTTCAGATACTCATTGGAGTCTGAATGTATTATTGGGATACAGGACGGAGGCGTTTTGCATGTTTTGTCGCTCGCTCGGCTAGACGAGAGCCCGACGGCCGTGTCGGTAAAGAACCGCCGTTACGCCGGCGATATTCTGTATTTTTTTCCCCTCTCGCTCCAACGCGGCCTCTCCCCCAAATACGTCTCGTGTCTTCCCAGGCGCATAATTGTACGCCCTGGTGGAAACATCGCACGGTATACGTTTTAAACAAAGTTTAAAAAACTCAACGACCTTTGTCGCGTGTGTACGCCGCAATGCGCGTTAAATGGAAACAGGCCAAAATTTCACCGCCAAATGTAACGTAGTAAAGTGCAAGTGTACCTACCCTCCGGCCCGCGATTTTCCTCTCTAGAAAACCTCGGAAAAGTTTTTTTCATTATTATTATTATTATTATTTTTTTTTCACATAGTATAAAGGTCGCGTTTGAATACGTCTTCCGATTCGACGTTTGAACGTTATTCAAAGTGCGTAGTACAGAGTTCACACGAGGCGCCTATCCGCCACGTTCAGTCTACGGGAAGGAAACGCGACATAGAAGAAGGGAGGAAATAAATTGTAATATAAAAACAACAAAAAAAAATCAAAAAAATCGCCGTATAATTCGCAAATCGAAAGAGTCGCGCTGCACGAATGGATGATGACACAGCTGATGATACTGATGTCGATTCGTATTTCTACGGACTACTGATCTACAACACAGTACCAATATACTATTACACTCGAATATAATAAAATTAATTCATATATACATATTATTTATTTCTCGCGAATATATTATAACATGTTATGTATTCGACGGATATATATATATATATTATGAACAAAGGCCACGATCGAAGAAAATTCTCCTGTAGTGGTATATTAGAACAGTGATAATTATTAATTTATTAAATCGCTACAATATGAATTGCGAAAAAAATACGAAATTTTTTTCTCCCCCTTTTTTTTTTCTATTATCAACTATTCCACGTCGTTTTGAGTATTACGTTTTTGGCTCTCGTGTAAAATGAGAAAAAAAACACCTTGCCCTCCCAGCCTCAAACCGTTATTTAACGGAATACCGGGTTAAAACGTAAAGATAATTATAGTAATCGAAATTACTCGTTTTCCCTTAGCTCCCGCGAATACGAAATTTTAATATTAAACGTTTTTCACGCCATTCAACTCATACGTGTATGGACGTTCCGTGCTAGCCGACAAATGGTGCACGATAAATTAAAATTGCATGTTCGTCGCATGTTATTGTGTATAGAACGTATAGATTTGCATGACACGCGATATTCGATTATCACTCTGTATT
This sequence comes from Chaetogeoica ovagalla, assembly GCA_032441825.1. Taxonomy (NCBI): domain Eukaryota; kingdom Metazoa; phylum Arthropoda; class Insecta; order Hemiptera; family Aphididae; genus Chaetogeoica; species Chaetogeoica ovagalla. Next base: position 10,053,073 of record CM063738.1, read on the forward strand.
TTATTTAAACCTACCAAAAAAAAAAAAAAAAATAATTTGACGATGATCCCTGCAGACGTACGCGAGCCCTTGGCGTGCGATTTTCGATTTGAACAGCTTGCTTGTACCCCGCACGTACAAACATTTTCATTATTATTTTCTACGTAACTTATTATAAATAAACATATATATATATATATATATATATAGCCTACATTAACATTAATAAAACAATAGATAAAAATCGATGTTTTCATTGAAAATCTAAATAATTTCATTTTCATATTTCGTTTAAAAAAAAAAAAAAAATCACAGACAATCGTAATATATATTGTAATACGATCGTATGGTACACAAAGTTGAGTATTTAAAACCTTTCGGACGAAATGCGAAAAATTATTTTTAAAAAAAAATAACCGAAATTCTAATCCAACCCATTACGGCCGAATCCAAAAGGTTCGAAATACTCTCGTGTGCACATACGTATAGACACATTATCTATTAGTCACGTTAGATTCACAAACGCGATATATTAATCTGTTCTTGTTCTTACACGATTTATTATTCCGTGTATATATATGTGTATATAGGACTTCACGCTGGACTTTTACTTCAGACAATTCTGGACCGATCCCCGGTTGGCTTTCAAGAAACGACCGGGAGTGGAAACGCTGTCCGTGGGATCGGAGTTCATCAAAAACATTTGGGTGCCCGACACGTTCTTCGTCAACGAGAAACAGTCGTATTTTCACATAGCCACAACCAGTAACGAATTCATAAGGATACACCATTCGGGGAGCATAACGCGGAGTATTCGGTAATATTATATGAAAAAAAATAAATATATAATAATAAAACAATATTCTACAGACGAGTCCGAATATAACGTAACGTTTGCACGTTTTTTTTTTTTTTTTTGTTTCAAAATTTCATCCAAACGAATTTTTAATCGATTAAGTAAGTTTCCAACATTTTCGTCGACATTATTTTTCCTACGCTATTCGCACCGCGGATGAATAACAATAAATAACGTCATTTTCATCGTTTAAAATATATTATATGTTTGCACGCGAAAATAATGAAAACCTCGATAAATAAAAATTAAACGAATATCGAAAACAAACATTATTATTATTATTATTATTATTATTATTATTATTATTATTATTATTATTATTATTATTATTATTATTATTATTATTATTATTATTATTATTATTATTATTATTATTATTATTATTATTATTATTATTATTATTATTATTGATCGAAGATGATACTAAAACTATTGACATGGTTTTGAAAATGTTTTTATAAACGTGTGTTTTCGAAAAACACGTTTCAACTTTTTTTCAAATTTTACACAAAAATGCGGACGTTTTATACTTGTGCGTACTGCTATTTAACGTGAAGATTTTTTTTTTCTTCTACTAAAATTATCGGGCATTAATAATTTTCGAGACAATTTCTTCCAAAAAAAAAAAAACTCGTTGGATAATGTACAAAAAGAAAAACATTATTTTTTCCCTTCGTAACGCCATTTCATTTTTTTTTTTCGAATATTTTTACTACGAATATCATACACGTGCTGTATAACGTGTGTAAAATAATAATAATAATTGTTTGACTTTGTGCTCGTATATATATAGTGTAACGTTCGATCAGCACACAATACTCGTATATTTTGTACTATATATTGGGAAAACGGTCAAATTACCGACATATTATATATATGCGCTGCGGCTGCCAGAATCGAATGTGTACGCCCGAGTGTAACCTAATAGTCCCAGATGAGCTCGAACAATACAATAATAATATATACTGACCTCGCTACATCGCATAATAATAATAATAATAATAATAATAATAATAATAATAATAATAATAATAATAATAATAATAGTTACAACATATAATATAACGATAATAATTGTTATTACTTTTGTGCCGTTTTAGGTTGACAATAACCGCGTCGTGTCCCATGAACTTACAATACTTCCCGATGGACCGACAACTGTGTCACATCGAAATCGAGAGCTGTAAGTGTACACGAGATTCGTTGAGAACGGACAAAAACAAAAACAAAAAATAACGAATTTTTCTATTTATTTATTTATTTACTATAATATCGTTGATTCCGGTGTCCTTCTGCCCACCGCGAGACAAAACGGCACTGAGCCGCGTGCCCGAGGAGAAGGACCTGCTGCAGGGCACATCGCACGAAAATACTGCTTAGTACACGACGCGAGAGAAAAAAAAAAACAGCAATTTCGTCCCGCGATCACGCACGTATTCGATCAAAAAAAAAAAAAAAAAAATCGCACTCTAAATAACAACACGAATTTTTGAAGAGCACGTCACACACGAAGAATATTAAATTTTATAATAATTCGTAGCCGAGCGTCACGAAAATTCTCTCCTTCCTTCCGCGACTATATACGCGCCATCGCTACAGTGACGTCGTTCCGCACCACCAGCAGCTGCTTTCTATACAATAATGTACTCTTTGACTGAGTGTCTCTGTTTTTTTTCTTTTTGTTCGCGTTTTCACAGTCGGTTACACGATGCGCGATATCCGGTACAAGTGGAACAGCGGTTTTAAATCGGTCGGCATTAGCAACGAGGTGCAGTTGCCGCAGTTCCGAGTCCTCGGGCACAGGCAGAGGGCCACCGAAATTAACCTGTCTACAGGTTAGAGATCGACACGGCCTAACCATCACACGTGCGACTTAAAATAAAAACATATTTTTTTTAATTTTTCAAAATACATTATAATATAATAACACGAATATATAATACTACTGCAGCGTAGTACTACTACAGCCTCCTATCGTACTGTGTGCGCGGACGAACGCCGCGCGCGTTACGTATCAATCGTGCGCGGCTGTGCGATACGTGATGGGTGGGTCTTGTACGGGGCTCTCTGATCGCGCAGGGTACGTAAACGTTAAACGGGGTGTTTTTTTTTTCTTTTTTTATCGTTTACCCAGTTGGTTATACGATGAGAGACATCCGGTATAAGTGGAACGAGGGACCGAACTCGGTGGGCGTCTCCAACGAAGTGTCCCTGCCTCAGTTTAAAGTGCTGGGACATCGGCAGAGAGCTATGGAAATTAGCCTGACCACAGGTAACGCGTCTCCTAAATATACGCCTCCGACGCACAAGTAACGCTAACATCAATAATATTATTCTTTGCATTGGACCACGCGACAGTTGAGGGGGGAGCATACTACTAAAAATATAGCTCGTTATTTATTAACACAATTCTATCGGGATAATAATATTGACAAGAGTCTGTGCGTTTATATATATACGTATATAGACTACATCTTTTGGTCGAACAGTTTTTTCGTTTTTATTTCAAGGTAACGGCCACGGCCGTTAGGCATAAGTAGCTGACCTGCAGATATTATGTCATATCAGACTTGTGCAAAATACTTTTTATAAGTATTCGGAACACATATTTTCATTTTTTCCCCCCCCCCGAGTATTCGGACAATACGTAATCGAATACTTCGTGAAAATAGAGTATTTTTTGAATAGTTCATAAAAATCATTCCAAATACTTTTTTATTATTATTATTATTATTATTATAATAATTAGATTTCAGTAATCCCTCGTTATATTGATCGAATATAAACATTTATTTATATTATATGTATTTGTTGGGGGGGGGGGGGAAGGGTGTAATAATTTTTCTTTTTTCAATTCTGTGTTCATGGATTAACACACATTAATCAATAAGTAAATTAATAAATACTCTAATTGCATAGCAATACTACCAAAGTCTGTATGATAACATATCATGGTGCACTGTTCAGGTAACTATTCGAGACTCGCGTGCGAAATCCAATTCGTCCGGTCGATGGGCTACTATCTGATCCAGATCTACATACCCAGCGGACTGATCGTCATCATATCGTGGGTGAGCTTTTGGTTGAACAGAAACGCCACTCCGGCCAGAGTGGCTTTGGGCGTGACCACCGTGTTGACCATGACCACGCTCATGTCCTCCACAAACGCCGCGCTGCCGAAAATATCCTACGTCAAGTCCATCGACGTGTATTTGGGCACGTGTTTCGTCATGGTGTTCGCCTCGCTCTTGGGTCAGTAAAAAGAAACTGTACAAATATTACTCCGGTTACCGCGTCCGTCCTCTTCTTTTTCTCCTTAGTTGCGATATTCAAAAAATTTTCAATATTCCTTTACTATCCAAAAACAAATCAGCAATTATTCTTTTAAACGGTTTACTACAAAGTCCGTCCTCTCTTCTTCCTTAATAAAAGCGTTGGGCGCCCCAACAAACGTATCGACATTTGCACTTTCCCGATAATTGCTGCGTCTTGACATCACGAAACGTCTGACGGACCCGTTCCATCCTTCATTACCGCTTCACCATTATCGCGTACACACTTCTTATTTATATTACTTCTTTACATTATATATATATATATATAACGTTTTCGCTTGCACACGCACAATATTGTGTAGAATACGCCACTGTCGGTTATATGGCGAAGAGGATACAGATGAGAAAAAATCGCTTTCTGGCCATCCAGAAAATCGCGGAACAGAAAAAGGGCGGACACGACGCGCACGGACACGGTCATTCCCATCATTCGCACCATCACGGCCACGGGTCGATATCCGGCCACAACACGTTGTCCGGCCACGGGACCCTGTCCGGTCACGGTACTCTGTCGCACAACCTGTCGGGACACGGGCTACCATCGCACGGGTCGTCGTTGTCCGGCCACGGCTACGACGGCCACCGGCACAGCCACGGCGGACACGGGGGCACGTTGCAGGGTCCTATTTTGTCCGGAGACATTGACCACGCGCCCAGACAAACTGTAAGCGTCGCCGTAAAACCAACGAAAACGGTTTTTTTTTTTGTTTTAACCGTCGTTACGTTTTTAAATTTATAATATCGCTCGCGTCACGAACGTATGCGTACGTTATTAATTATTAAAATGTATTACCGAGGCTCATTATGGAAATCATATAAATGCGCGTTTGAAAACATTGGGCCACGTTGGCAGAATACGCGCTATTGAAAATTCTGCTACGTATTCCAATAGTAAAAAAAAAAAGTAATAATAATAAACGTGTTTCTATTAATAGTGAAATTACTATTTAGAGCGATCACACCCGCTGCCACTGTATAAAATACGAGCTCCTGCTGTTTTTAATACACGACTTTCGGATTATCCGTACAGTTAGTTAGGTTATTCGCAACAAAAAATAATAATGTTATAATTTTGAAGATTTTTTTTTTTTTTTTTTCGAAGAACGTATTTTTGGCGCAAATATATTATCGTTTTCCCTCCCTGCAGTGTAGTCGACTATTATTAAATCGGTTGTGCACGTTTCGAGTGTGCGAGCACATGACGTTCCCGGCGCTCGCGGTGCCCCTTGTAAGTGATTGCCGTTTGTTCCAGGAGGTACGGTTCAAGGCTCACGATCCGAAGAACTATCTGAAAGGCGGTTCGCTGGAGAACACGATCAACGGGCGGGGTGACGACGACAACGTGACGCCGTTACCGCCGCAGCACGTCATGCACCCGAGCAAAGACATCAACAAACTGTACGGGATCACGCCCAGCGACATCGACAAGTACTCGAGGATCGTGTTCCCGGTGTGTTTCGTCTGTTTCAACCTCATGTACTGGATCATCTACTTGCACATCAGCGACGTGGTCGCCGACGATCTGGTGCTGCTCGAAGCGGACAAATAGACGGCCGGAGGACCGTTATATGTATTTACACCCACACACACTCACACACATACGCACACGTCGCACAAATAACGCGAGCTCGCACCGGACCGGACGAGGGGGGCGAGGAGGTTTTTTCAGACTTCATCGACGGCGTACAGTCAAAAACAAAAAACGACTAAAAACATAAAATTACATTTTTATTTAGGTTTAGTGTGTATAAAATAAGAGCTCAATATATACGGAAAATACATCCCAAATACGTTGTAGTTAATATAATATATATATATATATATATATATTGTACGATTATATTTAAAACGATATTAAATCGTATATAGGTGTAGGCTGAATTCTTTTGTTTTTTTTTTTTATATACATATATATATATATATATTATATATAAAATATAAAAATATCTGCAGGGTCTTTGGGCGCGTATAAATAATGATCTGTTTTAGCTGCGGCTGTGTAATAAGAACACACGCACACACACACACACGGTGTACTTTTTACAAAATCGCGATGACGAATATGTCCTGTGATAAACGACAAAACGATTTAGAAATTATATAAATAAGTATAATAATAATAATAATAATACTATGTGGTTTGGCCATTGCCGAGAAGAATCAGCTTCCTCCGACGTCCTGCATTTTTATCCGCAAAACAATTCAAGATATCTTTGCGACGGTGAAGGGGAGATTAATTTAAAAAAAAATATATACATAAATATTTTCACCTTCCACTCGAAACACGCTGCATAAGTAATATATATATATTATCAATACTTTTAATAATTACACGTAAATAAAACGTTAAACGTTTAACTTTGATACATTTACAAAGCACACACTAGTCTCCTATAGTAAAAGGGTTTTTTTTTTTTTTTTGGCAACTTCGTCGTCGATTATTTCCTTGACATCCCAACTTTTCATGTTATATTAGTTACATTTAGTTAATATTTTCTAATACATTATCTCATTCAACGCGCTCGTTAAAATTAAAATCAATTATACGTACCTCGTTCTTGGACAATTTTACAAATATGTTTTTAATCTCACGAAAAACGTATGAAAATATTATTGTTTTTTACACCACTGCTACGGAAAAAAACACACACACACACGCACGCAATATTATACATTATTATTACAGTGTACGCATATTTATTTCCGAATTTTATTTCGCAATAAAAAACTACAACGATACGACGTGGTCACGCGTTAATAATACATAATTTTGTGTTGTGTGTGTGTGTGTTTTTTTTTTTTTACCACTGCAATTTATTATTCTCGTCGCTATCGTATACGGTGAAAATTTCGCGCCGTCAAATTTTCCATACTTTATTCATTAGACCTGCTGAGGATAGAAACCGTTCCAAGACGAATAGAAATATTGGAAATAATTTTTGGTTTTTCATTTCGTATATTTTATTATATCGATCGTATATATATATTGCGTGTCGTTATTGGACGTATTTAAGTATTATGCGCGTTATTTTTACTCGCGAATTATTTGCACATTATAACGTTACGATTGGCAAAAGAGATTGTCTATAGAAAAAAAAAACACTATATTTATATAAGATTTTTCATTTTTTCGCTTTTTCTTTTTACCGAGAAACAAACGCAAACGCCGCGTATTCGACGGTTCGTCGAATATTTTGTCGTTATCGCACCGTAACGCGATACACACAGCCCCACTCTGCCCTACAAGAGTATATTACATATAATATTATCATCAAAAACTCGAGACACTATTGTAAAACAAAAAAAAAAAATGAAAAAAAAAAATACGAAAGAGACAAAAAAACAAAATTAATTTTTCAGTACGAATAATAATCGAGATTACATCCCCATATGTATAATACGCCGTAATTGATTGAATTTCGTTATTAATACTGACTTGGAATTTAAAATATTCGTGTCTTTCGACTGTTCTCGAGTTTTTTTTTTTTATTATTCGAAATATCCGTTTTGAAACAAGAAAATAATTTTTTTTTTTAAATAACTCCCCCGATAATCTAATTAATTAATAATTTATTCCTCGACGACGACGATTATTATTTACATAAATATATGCGAGTATTTTCGAATTTGGTAAAAAAAAAAAAAATACAGAAATAAGTAGTAGTAAAAAGAGAAATTTCAATTCGTATACGAACTCTATAGAAAAGAAAAAAAAAGTATATTTGGAAAATCTCGAACCGTGTTTAACATATTATTAAATATACTGTTATTACGCAGCACATTCGTGTATTTGACATTATTTCATTTCAACGAAAACGAAAATGGTTGTGAGAATTTTTTTTTCTTATTATTATTCGGATAGTTTTAAACCATCCCCCCCCCCACACTTCGATCAACAGCGAAACACATGTCTAGTGCTCAAGAAAATTGTCGTTCATACAACGCTTAACCGCGGCGATCCTTCCCGCCGGTTGCACGAAATCACAAATTAGAAGACACACTTCAACAGCGTAAAACGCACACGATACGTACTTACTAATAATAAAATAAATAAACGACGTTCATTATCGTCCCTCCAAAACGTTTTCTACTCACTTATTACAAAATGATTGCGGACGATAATTTGACTATTATAACGTATTAAAAATTAAAAACAAAAAAATTTTTTTTTTGTTTAATTTACTATATATATTTGTAGTGTTTTATACTGAAAATCGAAACCGTTATAATATAAATTTGTAATATAAAAAAAAATAAAAATATACGCCGTGTACATATGAAAATATTATAACGACATACTCGAAATTATTATTCGTATTATACATATATAATATAATGTAGTGTATAATATTATATAATTCACAATATAAAATTTCTTTGGTTTTTCAATTCCGTCGTCACCGGCAATGAATAGAATTCGTTCGATTTATTTGCAAGCGCGTTGTATCTAACAGATGTGGCAATAATATTATAGAAAAAGGAAAATTGGCGTTTCTTTTTTTAAACAGTAAAACGTTTTCCGCTGTTCGTATCGCCCGCACACGGTGATAACACATTATTCGATTTCTCGAGATTTTTTTTTTCATAAAATGACAAAACTATATTATAATAAATTCCAAAAAAAAAGAAAAAACAATACACGTTGCACACAAGTTATAAATTAAAATACACTATAATATAAATTGGCATATTTTATATAGGATAAAATACGAATACATTTTTTTTTTTTTTTTTAACACTTTTATTAAAGTACGATATTATAAGACCGGTCGGCGAGCCTTAAAATTTGCTGCAACGACGCAGAGTAGGTAATTTATTCTAATAACGCGTAAAAAGCACACAATTTATTCTCTTTTTTTTTTCCACGTCCACGATTTTCATACAGAATCGTTGTCGTAGGTGTATAAAAAAAAGAGTAGTTTATTATCACAACCGTCTATGTATTTATAGAGAAAAAATGATAATTAAAAAATCCGACGGTAAAACATCTGTTGGGTGTATAACGTAATGCCGTCGATATATTCAGCAGCTAAACCATATTATACGCGAACTCGTATGGAGATGAATTATTAAAACAATGATTACAATGTAGACCTCTATACGATATTTTCATTTATTTAACGTACAATTTTTAAAAGCACTTTCAAATTGTGATTCGCACATTTTAACGATAATAATAATAAAATATCGTTGCCGAGTTAGACGTATATATATATATATATATATATAGTTTATAAGGAGCGTTTGTACGTATATACATTTAAACAAAATAAAAAAATTTACTTCCTTAGAATTAACGACAAATAAACGGTAGTTGTTTTAAAATGTACAAAAATAACTACCATCGAATATTCTAAATCTTGTTAGGTTAAAAATAATCTATAAACAAATAAAATCGTTTTTTTTTATTTTTAATTGTTATTATTATTTGAAGTTTTTGTAGTTTATCACGAGTTGTGTTATTATATATATTCATTATTGTCATTATAATAAAATTAATTATTATTATAATTATTATTATTGTTGTTATTAGTATTATTATTATTATTATTATTATTATTATTATCATTATTATTATTACCTTGTTCACTTGTTTACCACCTGTTTGTATTCGCTGTTAGTTAAAAAAATATATGTTTACCCTTGTTTTCATAAAAAAAGTGTTGAGACAAAAAAAAAAATTCTTTGGTTTTAATATTATGTTTAATTAATAATATTATATTATCTTTGGGTGCTTCCGTTCTTTTTGTTAGCATATATTTATATATATATATCGCTACATTAATGACAATACCACGTATCTACATTTTACCAATTTTTCAGGAGAGTGAAAAAACTGAATAAATATTAACAAGCACATTATTAACATTCATTTTTTTTTTTCAAATTTAAACTATTGCTTTTCAGCATTTTTTTTTTTTTAATATATTTCTTTAATTTTGATTACTGTACAAAACATAGTGTAGTTACGTGGTATTACTAAATTTTCTGTGAGATACGTATTTTTTTTTGTTTACCTATAGTGCTTTAACACTTTTGAAATTATAGACGTATTATTCATATTATCCCGATATGGAGGGAAAATAATGCATTTTAAGATTATTGTAAGAACATAAAATTTGTGCGCCAGGAGATTACGAATATTTTATACGAAAAACTCATTATATGAAAAATGTCAGAAGATACGTGGTATTTTCATTGGTTTAGCGTTATATAAAACAATATAAAAATGTACATATACGTATTCACACGTTCGTTATGATAATATATTGCGTACTAATAACAATAATAATAATCATATTATTATTAAATTTATGTGTTATATATTAATTGACGGCACGTGTACGCGTATATATATATATATATCACAACATTATGTACATTATTGTTTATTATTTACATCGTCGATATAATATATATATATTTTAAGTTATACAATATACGTTTAAGTACTATATAATATTATATAATGATGTATATCTGCAGTGTATGATAAATTATAGTCTACTAAATCTCACTAAGCTCAATAAATAAGGTGAAGCAAACCAAACGTGTGTGTGTGTACATATTTTGATTGCTTTCGATTTCGTTTCCATCCGTTTCCAGCTCTTTCGCTATATATATATTTATACATATAAAAAAAGAAACAAAAAAGATCCTTTCCCCCACTGTCGCATAAAACGTTTTATTTTAAAGACTGGATGACATAACATTTTTTTTTCAAAAGAAAATTTTCTTAAATTATACAAAAAAAAAAAAAAAAAAATATATCATTTGAATGATGAATAAATGTAGGTACATATTATTTTGTGTCTGAATTGTCCGTATTAAATAGGTATGAGACGCGTTTATAATTTAACACGAATATTTAAAGTTATATTTTGTATTGTTTTTTTTTATTTTTCTAATAGTTTTATAAAGGATAACAACACTTTTAAAAACGAATGATTATCGATTTTATTCATCAAAGCTCTGGGTGTGGAATAAGACAAAATAATTGGGCGATATTTTAAATCTGTACAAATAGGATCACGTCTTTAAATATATAAGAAATGGGAAGAGTACAAAATTTTTTTTTTTAATAAACATTATTGAAAAACATATCATTCTTTCACTGAAAATAAATTAAGAACTATTGTTGAAAACTCCCAGAGATATCAGCAAAAAATAACCTCTAAAATTAATCCTAATCGCCCAGTTTTACTGTACCACAAATTAGACCGAAACAAGTGTGTAAAACATTACTTATATATATATGAATTAAAATATAGGTACTGTCTAACATAAATCACGTACACAAAGTATTTTAACCAGTTTATAAAAATGAATTTATTTTTTAATATCACGTTGCGTTTAAATATAATATATATAATTATATTATATAGATAATCAACAATCAGAGAGACAATTAAAATATAATTGCCCCAAAGACTGTTATATTAAAATAATAAAAATACAATATTATATCCAGAAGATATATGGAGAAAGTTTATAGAAAAAAAATTAATAGTAATAAAAATAACAATAAAACATATTAATAACCGATTATTATGTATATAATATGCATGTGTATACAATATTTTTGAAGAGCTATTATATATATATAGTGTAAAATTTATTTAATATAACAGAATAAAAAAAGAAAAAATTGCATCGTTCCGACAAATATATCTAATAACTTAAAAAAAAAATGGTACATTTTCAACTGTTCGTAAACATTTTTATTAACACTGCAAGTGTGTAATAGAATCGCAATTAAATTAATATATAAATATTTAAAAAAAAAAAAAACAAAACGTAAAAAAAACAAACGACAAGTGGAAAAACAATGGAGTGGGTCGGGGATGAATATTATTAAAAAGCTACTTAATACATATTTATAAAAAGCGCTTTATAAATAATAAAAAAAAATTAACATTTAATTGTCCATAGTATAGCTTATAAAATCCAAAAAAAAAAGGTTCGGAAACACGATATCGTAAAACGCATAATATTATAATAAATCATACAATAAACAATAAACAATATTAATAACTAGTATTATTGTATCTGAAATAACCAAAAAAAAAGAAATTACAATAAATCTAAAAAGTAACACGCGTGTTACACATAAATCGTTATTGGTGTAAAATGGAAATTGAGCAAATGTATAAATAATAATAATAAATAAATAAACCCGAAACCCACCATTTCCACAGAACTGTTTCAACTTAGATCTAACATACAATAATGATCGAATATAATAATAGCGTGTAATATAATATAGTCGTACACAAATTTCCAGTTATCGCGACAAATCGTTTATAATAAAATATTGATTATAAAAAAAAAAAATAAATAAAAGAAAAACAAAACAATTTAATCGGGTCGATTTCTAAATACACTTTGTGTCTATATACATACATGCCATGTATAACGACTATTTTTATACATAATATTCTATTAATATAATCATATAGGTATAATAAATAAATATGTATAATATATTAAATAAATAAAAAACCACCTTGATACAAAAAAAAATTAAAATTAATATGTATGTCCAAAAAATGTATTAACATCAATATCCATGAAATGAATATTTCAAAAAGATGTATTGGATTGGATTTACTCTACATGAAAATATCATTTAAAACATTATGTTAATGGTAAATAAAATATGGGTCGAATCGAAACAAAATACCCGTTATATTTTATATGTTTGGTAAACGAACACGTTTATAAATCAAAGTTAACAGTATAGAGATAAATAATGAAAATTAATAACAATAATAATCAAGTGTTAAAATAATAAACGAAGTAGGTGACCTTGATTATTGTAAATATTTGAATATTGTAGAATTTAAAAAAAAAAATATACACTAAAGATGCGATATATGTGTACGCCCCTTCTTTAATGGCTTAAGAAACCACCCTGCATTATATAATAAGTAATAATATTATTAACAATAAAGCAAAACATAATCTTGTTGGGAACGTTTCCTATTTGGTAAGACAATAATTTGTTTTCTTCATTTTGGTAAATAAAGGTAAATGATTGTTAAACACAATAACTATGTTTTTTTTTTATTTTTTACAGCCTTTGTTTGACACTTTTAGTTCATAAAGGCTATGAGTAACAACAATAAATAATAATAGCTTACAATTATGTAAAACAAAAAAAAAAACTAATATATGTTATTATAAAATTAACATATCGAGACAGCCAATAAAATAAACGAAATCATGATATAACAAAGACCAGAATTTCAAATTACAAAGAAAACAATCTTGATATCCACTTCAATTATTTTGAATTTAAAAAAAAAAATGTCCTCTTTTTTAAATGTCAATTGTATGCTGTACAATATTGTCCATTAAGTATTCCGCACTTCTGAAATAATAACATACTCATTCTTATCAAATAATTATTTAATAAAACAGTACCGAATCAATAATTGACATTCAATTACGCCGTCTAAGCCCTAAAATTTAAATTAAAAAAAAAAAACCATTAATTAAACCGTATCACATCCAAACAAAATTGTCAGTCACAGTGTTCCCATGGGTTGCCATGTGTTGGTTGAGTAGATTGCTATCGAAGAATGCTTGACCGCAAGAAACGCACTCGTAAGGGGCGGGCACCATACGCTCTTCACTATGTAAGTTCTTTTCGTGCCGATCCAGATGAGCTTGCCTGGAAAATGTCTTTCCACATGTATGACATTCCCATTTAGTTTCCTCAATAGAATTGCCATTTTCATCGCCAGACTTAGTCACCCGTCTTCTGGTCAACACCGGTTCTACTTTGTGTATGCGTTTCAAATGGCGCAGCAAGTGGCTACGACGGGAAAATGTCTTTTGACAAATAGTACAAAGGGTACTCGGCTTAGGTCTCCCTTGTTCAGGCGGTTGTTCGTTAAGTTCCAGCACACTAACTGGAGGAAGAACTTCAGATTCACCTTCAGAATCCGACAAGTTCTCCGTTTTGATGTCCATGGAAGAGTCTTTGGCTGTTATTTCCGATAGCGTCACTTCAGGAAGTAGTGCGGTCGAAGACGAAGGAATAATACCGTTGTGGATATCCAAATGTTTGCGCAGGTGTTCATAGCGAGTGAAACACTTGCCGCACTGCCAACAAGTAAACGGTTTTTCTTCCATTGTAATCTGATTGTCCACTATTAATGCGTGTTCATGAGCACGTTTCCTATGTCTGAAAAGATGTTCTTTGCGCACAAATCTTTGTTTGCAAATATCACAACAGAACGGTCTCGGCATGTCAGACGAATTAGAACAACTCGGTATACACAAAAGATGTCTAGCCAAATGCTCTTTACGTATAAACCGTTTGCCACAACGTTCACAAGGAAATGGTCTAATCGTGCTATGCGACAACATGTGTCGCATCAAATGTTCTTTACGATTAAAGCCACTCGTACATATGCGACAGACAAATGGTTTCACATCCTCGTGAGTCATTTGGTGACGTTTCCATGAGCTACGACGAGGGAAAGATTTTCCACACGTAGGACAAATAAATAAACGCTGCTGGATATCAACTTCGACCGGTGGCTGAGGTTCTTCTTCGTCACGGCAAACACCTTGATCAAACTCGTAGCATTCGCCACACAGTGAACAAGGAAATGCTCCTTTGTTGATAATATAACGTCTATGCGTCACTGATGTTGTACATGATTCTCCTAAAACAAATATCAAATAAAAACATCAATAATTCCGAAAATTAGTACGACTTTTTATACCATAATATGATCTCGTGTAAATATTATTTTTTCTATAACACAAAATCGATAAAATTGTTAATATTTTATTTCATTCAGTAATTAGATTAATTCATTTCAATGCCTTTAATATAACATTTTAAGGTAATAATTATTTTTAATTACTATACTTGCATGCAGCAAGTACCAAAATCCGCAATATAAAATAACAAAATAGTGTAATAAACCTTACATTTGAATTGAATGACTACAGTATTGTAATTGTATATTATTTACCAGGTTTTAGCTTTTCAATATTTTTTTCAAATACATCCCACATGGATGGTAAAACTTCTCTTCGTATCCGTAAATTGTCAACAATGTCTTTGTCTGCATTACTCGCATCGTTTGGTAACTTTTTAGAATTATTATATTCTATTAAATAATCGCCTAGAACACCTGTTGGCCCATTTTTTCTGTAAATTATATTACAAATTAAATTCAATCGAGAAATTCAACATAATATTAAAGAACAATAATACTTACACTGGTTCTAAATTAAAAGTTTCTTCTTTCATCAGTACATAATCTTCGGGTGATGGTTCTCCCAGAAACGATTTTTTTATTGGCCTCGATTTATTGTTTTCTTTATCTATAATATTTACATAGTATAGTATTATTCAAATAGAAGTGAACAAACATAATTAACATTTTAACAGGTATCTGGACAAATATTTTATTTTAAATAATACACAAAACGTTTTACTTCCAAAACACAACATGCAGTGTAAATGTTCATATCAAATTAATATGTTTGGAATTGGATTTTTAAAAACTAATAACTGTTTCAATATTTACACAAATATAATTAAATACAATATAATAGTATAAAAATATAGACCGATTATTAATGTAATTAGAAGTATGTTTTTTTTATTTGGTTACCAATAAATAAATAAAAATAGTCTAATAATTAAATAGCCGTTTTTTATCATAACTATGTTTCAACTGTAAAGTCATTAACTTTATATATAGGCGATAATGCTAATAGTTTTGAAATAATTATTTTAAAAGACTTATATCAAATGGGAAAATACGTAGGAAATTGTTTTTTTTTTTTTTACACACATGTACAGTAAACAAAATTTGACATACGAATACGCAAATTGCAATTCGAATAATAGAGGGTTCGTATAACGGAGGTTCGCATAATCGAGGTTCTACTATATATTATGAAAATTTAAGTAAGCAATTAAATATTTAGTAGTCTACACACACCTGTATAACTATGGTTTTGTTCTTCGTCTTCGTCTGTCATGTCTATTATTAAATTGTTCGCAGATTCCTCACAATCATCATTCTACGAACATAATTGAAATCATAATAATAAATAAAATTATATAAAAAATCATTGATATAATATTATGTACACAGTGAATTAGATTATCAGATTTATAAAGCAGTTATATACATTTTTTAAAAATATTTGTTTAATAAAAATTGTGATAACTAATAAAAAATAAATTTTTAGAATTTTTGATATTTTTCATGACACAATTAAAAAAGAAAAACTAGTTACATAAAAAATAACCAACTATACCAAATTTACTACTGAAAAATAACGCTACTACCAAAAAAATACAAGAGCAAAAAAGTATTAACGGACAACATACATTTTTAGAAAACAATCGAAATAATTATTATTTGAATTCAAATTTCAAATTTTTAAAATTAAAATAAAAAAAATAATAATAATAAACCGAAAATTAAATAAACAGTTATTTATGAATTAAAATAACATACATTTATTCTATTAAACACTGATATGAGACTACTAATTTTTTTAAATTACAGAAAAATTAATAAATTACGATAAATAATCCATAGGCTAGAACTTTCGAACTTCTCTAACAAAAACATTGGGTACGAACAAAATTTTCAAATGATAAACACATCATTGTAAAATCGATAAGTACTCATTATGAAAAAACATTTGATTACAAGTAATAAAATGAAAATAATACACAAACATAATTCAACGAAAAAATTCACTAAATGAAATGGAAATACAAACACTTTATAATCCCACTATTTTAAATTGTTAATACAGCATCATGGGTGGAACACACCTTGTGCGTAATAAAAAAAAATCTTTGTATTCAGCAATATTAATAATATAGTATCAACAGAATGAAAAATTAATAGCTAAATAATAATACAGATGTTCACTAAATTCCAATTTCCATGTACTAACTAATTATTATGATAGATAATTAAAGTGCATAATAAAGCAATAACAAGTGCTGTTTTTATATTATAGTAAAATACAAATTGATATTTTGTAACAAAAAACATACTTGAAAAAAGCATTTTGCATTAATTTTCAAGAAATAAATGTATTAATTTATAGTAAAACTCAGAAAACAAATAAGTAATTGAAAATATTACACATTTTATGAGCAAAAAAAAAAAAAAAAAATTAACACGTCCATATGTTTCCAATTTCAATGCAATGTTTGATCTGTATTAAGATTTATATAAAACGCAAATAAACTTGATTGAATATTTGTATATATTTAAAAATTGAAAAATAAAATTTACATTTTTAGAAGTTCAGTTTGTTTCTCCTGAGAAATTTCAAAAAGTCAACTTGCCTGGTTGTTGCATAAACTAACTGAATGATTTCTTATAATTGCAAAAATTTCGACTTAACATAATAATTGAATAACTACTTAGGACTGTAGTTATACAGTAAAAATTTAACGATACAATTTGATTTAAACGTTATTACACTAATCGTAGTCATAAAATAACAATATTTAATACGCCGCTATACATTAAATTAGATTGGTAATAACACTACTATTTATTATGAATGAAATTTACTTTATCATCTACATCCGATAGTTGTTTGGTGTGCATGTTATTGTTTTTCGAGCACATCTCGTAAAACTGACTCCATTCGTTTAGAAATCCCAAACATTCGGAGCATATAATCTTGGACAAACCATCGTCTTCTGTGACCTAAACAAAAGCATCGTGTTAAATTAATTTAATTATTATTACAATAAGTACACGTACAAGTAACAAGTGGCAAGTGATACATTACAGTTAAGTAATAATGTCTTATTTTTTGATTTGTACATAATTAAATAAGTACGTAAATCAATTATGTTAATCATCCAACTTCTAATTAAAGTTTAGAAAATGATCGGAATAAATTTTTTCCAATATTTTAAACAAGTTTTGATAAAGATGAAAAATTAACAGATACAGAAGAGTACAATTTTTACTTGTTTTAGTAAAATATTATTATAATAATCGTAAAATAAAATCAAGTACCTTAATAAAAATGTAATTTTTAAATATAAATGAATCGTACAATGCAATAGAAATCAGTGATTCACACAACATTTAAATTACAATTTTTAAACGTTAATATTTTCATAACTTCTGAGCAAAGTTACGGATGATAAAAACATTTGCGTTTTGTATCTAGTTGTGTAATCAGTAACAAATAGAATTCATGTACGAAAAATTTTATTTTATTTCCTTTGATAATTTAAAATTTTAATATTTTTTTCAGCGCTTACAATGACACTTAAAGGCAATTTTATGTTATATTAAAAACACATAAAATTGAATTTTTACTTTAAAAATTTGAAATACCTAAACAATTATACCTCACATCATAAATTTTTTTTTTGTTTTTTGTATAAACGAATTACTTTAAAATTAATAAATTACAAATAAGTATTGAGAAAATGGTACTGTTTTTAATGTTATTTCACAAGGATTTTTTCTATTATTTTAAACTTTTTTTTTTTTTATACATAACTTTGACATTCATACTGTAGTCACAAAAATGACCTATTACAACCGATCGGATAATACAATGTAACTAAATACACAGTTTAAATTATTCGTAATTAATAATAATCGCAGTGTATGCGAAAATACACTTCTCGTATTATCAATGGACGTACAAAATAAACGAAGTCCAAACAGTTTATCGAAAACGCTGTTTACTACCGAATCACACTGAAACCGTCTGGAGTCGGGCGTTTTGAAACATGAACGCATATTGTTTAAACACCGTTCCACGAGTAAGCAGGTGCTTTATCCACGGATAACGAAAACAAAACTATCGAAGTTTGACGAGAATAAAAAAATGTACCAAACGCGTCTGACCTAACGAAAACCTATCTCTGTCGTCTACCACCACCACCACCACCAAACAAACGTTTAATAATCGACTGAAAATGAGAGTAAGAAAGTTATTCGATAACCACAAATCGACGTACTCGGAAATATAGTTCGTGCATACAATACGAAACAAAACTAACGTGAATAAACGACATTAGGAACGCGAGAAGATTACGGTGTGTAAATACTCGTCCGGTAATTCACTTCGATTCGTTCCGTGTGACAACAGTCCATTCAATAGTCATTGGAACCGATCCAGTTGCAAACGTAACAAACCCGCTGCGCAGCGGCGATCGGTTGGACGGATTACACAACACAATCGAGCGATAAATGAAACGCGCAGACGACGAAATCGCCGGCGGTAGACCAACCGCAGGGGCCGTCTAACAGCGACGTCGCGCTACACCGGTGGTACCCAGGTGCGGCGAGGGCGTAAAACGGTCTGGAACGGCAGCAAAACGCGCCCGGTTTCAAAAAAAAAAAAAAAACGAAAAAAAATAAACGGCCTTTTTTCGTCAGCGTTCGTGCCAGCTGTTCGGGGGACTGTCGTTCGCTCGCGACGACGGAAATGTCGACCCGTCATCGTTATCAATAGAACGTGACGCAATCGTCACTGATAATATGTGTGTGAGAATACACATAACACGGTGCACCTATAAACGCCGGGAATAAGCGCGTTGCGACAGGGGACGACAACAGGCCCCGTGCCGATTTCGGCCGAGCGCATTACGTAACGAAAAATATATGGCAACGCTCGTTCACCTGTATCCGCAGGTGCTTGACAATGATGCCGCGTAAATCGCGACCGTCGGGGCGTGTCCCGCCGCCGCCGCCATCGTCGTCATCGTCGTCGTCGTCGTTGTTGTTGTCCCTATTGTCAACGATGATCCGATGCCGTCCGTCTACGTCCGTCGACGGTTTGCAGCACAACCTGCAGCAACTGCTGATAACCGCGGCCGCCGCCGCCGTCGTCGTCGTTTCCTCTTGCGGGCCATCGTCTTCGTCGTATTCCATCGCTGCGGTTATTGTTCGGATTGTACGGCGACTGGCAAACTGGTTTTTATCCCGTGGGGGGAGGGGGGGGGGTGAAATAAATAAATAACGAGACGAACTATTTACGGAAAAATTATTTTCCGAGTTATAATTTTTTTTTTTTCTACTACTAATCGAATTGTTAAAAGTCGACGCGCAGTAAAAGCGTTTCGTTCGCCGCGTTGTCGCGACGACAACACAAGCGCGCGCGCCCGCACGTTAAACTCGACCGCCACGGACGGTGGCGTCGTCGTCGTACGCGAAAAACGGACGACCGTGTACTACGGCGGCGACTACCAGAGTTTCACGGATAAAATATAATATTTGTGGCGCGGCGCGGCCGGGGAAGCGCGCGGCGGCGGCGGGCCACGTAGACGACGGGTGTTGTGTGGATTACGATAAAAAAAAAAAAGTGAAAAAGGGGGGGAAAATAGAGTAGAGTAGAGAAAAAATAAAAAAATATATATATGCGATGCGCTCCGGCAGCCCGCGGGCGACGACCGAAGAGCGCGACGCGCGCGTTAAAAATTGGTGGGGAGGGTTCGTCTCGGCGACACCCGAAACGGTTCGTCGGCTACGGCGGCGGCGGTGGCGGCGCACAACAAGCCCCTTCCCAAAAAATTCCCCGAGAATAATTGATATATCGGCCGGCGAGCAGCAGCGCCACGGCCGCCGCCGCCGCCGCTGTAAATACCGCTCGTGTGCGTGTGTGCGTCTCGGAAATATTGTTGTGTGGGGGGGGGGGTGGAGGAGACCGGCGAGAGGTCGTCTACGGAGGCCGTGGAGGAGAAGGAGGTGCCGGCGTAGAAAGAGTAGGAGGAGGAAGTTCGAATCGTCTCGGGGTGGGGGTAGGGCCCGCGGGGAGGCGACGGAAAGAAAAAAAAAAAACGTAACGCGCCGCCGCCGCCGCTCACCGCACGAAAATAAAACCCGACGGCGGCGTCACGCGGGGCTTTTTCTCCGGCTTCTATTTTCGTGTGATTCCCGCGCCGCCGCCGGTCACGTACCACTACGCGCGTTCCGTCGTCGTCCCGCGTTCTTATTTTCTTTCTTTTTTTTTTTTTTTTTTTTATACACGAAAATTCCTCCGGACCCCTCTCCAAACAGTATGGAAGGGGAGACTGCGGTCGGTGAAATCCCCGCGAACACGCCACACGAATCGTTTAGTGTCGATGCCGCGGCGGGGGAGAGGGATTTTGGTTTTGAGAGAATTAGGACAGATATTTAATTACGCGGCCGTTTATAATAGGCGATTTGTCACTCGTCAAAATCATGAATGAACAACAACAACAACGTCAAGAATTGACGGACGGGAGGTGTGTGTGTGTGTGTGAGACGAGGAAAAAGATTTATCGCCTTCGCGGTATATCACTCGCGCCCGTTTTTGTTTGTTTCGTCGCACGTCATTTAACAACATTGTTGTTGGATCATATATGCCCCGTGATGGAAAGATTAACCGTTTTTTTCTTCTTTTTTTTTTGCTACGGTGGACGACATCATCGAATCGTTGCCACTTAACACTTTAACATTGTTATCGCATGGGGGGGGGGGGGATTCGAACAAATTTTGTAGTCACCGAGGTGGGCTGTGTTTTTCAAAATAATCGCCGCTGTAAATCAAAAAAAAAAAACAAAAAAATCGTCGACCGATTATATTGCAAACGAACCACCGGAGAAACGCGTAGAAAACACGAAAACGTTAAAAGCGAATTTCTCGAGCGGGGCCGAGGACGACCTCCCCCCACCCCGCGCGCCCCCCCGGTCGCGGACAATCGTTTTAAGCGTTGTGAAATTTCGCGCGCGCGCGCGCGCGTATACACGGACGGTGTAGCGCGCCCCACCGCCAACCCCACGCCGAGCGCCGACGGCAAACGACGGAGGCGCGCGCGGATCATTTGCGTTGTGATACGCGCGCGCGCGCGCGCACCGTCGCCGAACGTTATCCCGTGGGGGGGGGGGGGGGGAGGGGACCGCCGAGAGTTGTTGACCGTCGTCGTCGCGCCCGCCGTTTTGACACGGCAAAAAAATATTACGCGGCGGGCCGGCGAAAATAGCGCGATGATAATAACGAAGCAAAAAAAAAAAGAAAAAACCCGTCATCCGCGGAACGGCGTATTAAAAAAAAAAGAGAAAAAAATATATAACGCGCAGTATATATATATATATATTTTTTTTTTGCCGTCGGACGTATTTTTATTATAATTTTACGTTATACAACGAACGTGTATTTCTGTGCGTGCGCGTGTGTGGGGGGGCCAACGGTTGGGTGACGTTGTGGTCGAGGGAATTTAAAAAACGCGCCGTGAACGCTGTTCGCCGCGCGCGGTGTTGCTGCTACGACCGTTACGTAACGATATGTGCGCGCGTACCGTCGTCGGACGTGCGTGTCGAGTCTCGGCACGCGGAGACTCCATTTTGGGAAAACGAGTCGGAGAAATTCGTATTACACCGGCGCGAAGAAACGAATAAAATACGAATTTTCCTTTCCGTTTCGAAAATTAGATTAGAAAATTTCTATGAAAAAAAAAAAAAAGTAGTCTTTCCCTCGGTATGTTACACGTATTCCCCGAAATACGAAATTCTAACGAAAATTTTGATACGAATTTAAAAGTGGAGAAATGTCTCGAAACACAAACGAAACGCGTTTCGTACAACAACGGCGGTATATTATAACAACAATGATGAGTTATTACGAGAAAAGGAATACAAATTGCGTCCATCCACGATTTGACTTATTCCCGATTAAATAGAACATTTCCATTTCCATTTTTTTTTTTTTTTTTTGCATATTTCGAACACGACGCGCGCGTATAATTGCGTAATTTTGGAGTTCGCCTACGTTCAGTAAATTATCGTTGTGACATCTCCGTTCGTCGAAAATGTCGAAAAAAAAAACTTACCAAATCGCGTCATTTATAATATAATATGTTCCAGTATGAGGGGGGGGGTACATTACGTCGTGTGGTGATGTGCAGGAGAGATGCGTCAATCCGTCAATTTTCGTTCCAATCCGCCATTCGTTCGTGTTTGAAAGTTTAAAACGACACGCGTCGTTCACACAATAATATCGTGTAACAATCAATTAATAACAATAGTGACAAATAACTGTTAATTATTATCAATTATCAGTTTCTGATATCGGTGTAAAAACAAGAACATTTTTTTTTCGTATATTTTTGTAAATATAAAACGGATTTCGTTTTTATTGCTCGTGAGTCCTGGTCCTAATTTTTTTTACTGTCGCGATTAAAAACGGCCGTACACAAACGAGTATATTGTCCGATTTACAGATAAAATACAATCCGCGGAATCGACCGACCGGCGGCACTCGCATTGTTTTTACACGCAACAAAATTCGACAAAAAAAAATCGAATCGATCGATACGCGTACCCCTCGGCCGATTACTCTACACGAGAATCGCCGCGGAGAAAAATAAGACGGAATTTTTTTTTTTTTTTTTGAAAATTTACGATTCGTTTCTGCATCGGACTGACTGAATTTCAGTGATACGTCTCCTGTACAGACGTTTTGCTCGCGGGGATCTGTGAATATAATTTTATGAAATCTATACACCGCGCACTTTTTGAAACGGGTCCCCCCCCCACCGGGGAAAATCGAAATTTCTTTTCGGGAATTTAAGTATATTTTATTTTACATACACCGTGTTTTGTAAACGGAATACAATAAAAAACACACGCAGATCTCACAATTCGTACACGGTTTTAGAATGTATTACGATTTATTATTCGTTTGGCGTAAGCGGTAGTTTTTTTTTTTTTTTCTGAAATTTTTAACCGTATACACGTTGTAGTCTCATAGTTGTATACTATATATTATATCATATTATGTGGTATTCGAAAAGCGCGTTTACTCATAAATACATATATATTTGTGTTTTTGTCACGCTAGTAAAACATTTTTAAACTCTGATTCAATACGCCATTCTCCTACTTTATAATAACTAATAAAACAATACTGCGGCGAGAAATAACAACGTATACAATTATAATATATTTTATAATCGCGTTATTGTTCGGCAATGGCGCACGTTAATCGTCGTGAGTTCCATTCGAAAAACAATAAATTAATATAAACAATAATTCGTCGGTACATTAACATGTATAATCGATTAAACGTTTGTAAAACCATATTTTATAGAGGTACTAAAAAAAAATATATATATATATATGTATTTATGTATACGAGTGTTCGCGTGTTTCTAATTTACATTGAAAATCAGTGCAACACAATAGAGAAAATCGAGAGGACCCTGTAGTTCTTATTTTTGTATATATTTCGGTACATTTTGAGCCTGTAATAGCTATGAACAGATTTTTTTTTCTTTTTCATAACGCAAATAACACCTAATTTCAAAAAAAATATTGATGTATTCGTTATAATTTTAAGTAGGCACATTCAATAATCGTTTACACCCTATAGGTTTTTCGTAATGTTTTCTAAAAGCCCTAGTTATAACACCGATCAAAAAATTTTTAACGATATTAATGGTTGTAAGCAAAAACCGATTATTATTATTATTTATGCGCGCGGGTCGAAATTTCAAGTCAAAACTTTCGCGCGGTGTTTTTTTAGCCAAAAAAAAAAACCGTTCCGCGCGAAATATCCCAACAAAATATTGAAATCTCGAACGGTGCTGCTGCAGTAACACGCTTGGCTGAGATAAAAAATATATATCATCGCGGTACAGCAGCAGTGTTGCAACTCCCATCCGGCTGTAGCCTCGAGGGGCAATGCCCCGGGAAAAAGAGCCTCGAGCTATATTTTGAAGCCGTATTTTTTCTTATAACACGCTAATAGGAAGAAAACGATATATATAAAAAAAAAAACTCGACCGAAAAGAATTATTTTTATGATCTCGCGCGAAACTCCTTATTAATATTATTTATTTTAATACCGATCGGATATTACGATTGTAACGTGTAGTAATTAGCAATTTACGGTAAATTTTAAAATTTGTTTTTTCTGGTTTTTGTTTTTTTTTTTTTTTTGTCTCGCTGTTTATAAAATAAGACTTTTCCGTATTCGAAAAAAAAAATAATAAAACTATCGAACGTGTTATATAGGTAAAATTGTAGGGAAAACGCATTGATATCTTATAATTAGGAAATACTTTCGCCGTATAAAGAAATCGTTCGTAACGCGTACTACTACGGAATATAATCAAGAGTATAAGGAATCCCTTTAAGTTTTCTTCGTCTTAAGCCCCCGCCCGCCCAAAAAAAAAAAAATACTTAACATTTTTTGAAAACGAACGCATATATTCCGCAAATACAGCTTATGCCGTAATGATCGCAGAATTTTCAGTATTATTTTCTTTATAGCTCATTTGCCAGCGTGTGATATTGAAATTGCTCGTGGTTTTTCAAAAAAAAACAAACAAATAATTTCATTTACAACACCACAGTAACGACTGATGATTTCTAACAACATTTACGCGAAAAAGACACACAGCGGTATGATATGAGACTTGCTTTTGTTTAAATAAACATTAACCTCGATTTCTATCGCATTTATTTTCATTTTATCGCTATGTCCATTGCAACCATCGTCCTGCAATATATGTATATACAGTAGTCCGAATACGTGATTTCAATAAACGTATTTTACGCTTCGTATATTCAAGAAGTCGAGCAATTTTTTTTATCCAGGATTGTTTTATGTATAAAAATATAGTCTACAAAAAACGACAAACAATAATGTAATAATATATAAGTGGTCGTCTCGTAAACTCATATAATACTTGTAAATTATATTATAATTAACGATTGTGACTCGCTCGCTTTTCTTTTTTTCTTTACGTCTGCGCGTATTCGTCATTTACATATATATATACATACATGACTGCAGCCATCGATAAAAAAAACCATTCGAATCCCATTGTTGGTAATATATTATAGGTAAAGATGTATATTTATATACTATTATATTAACACAATTTACACCGATTGCATATATTATATATATAGACGGACACAAGATTATTTAATATTTATTAGTTATTAATATATACTTAAGTACCTAGACACAATATAAACTGTTGCATGACGACGTTCACAGGTTTGTCTGCAGCGTACAATATGACAATATATAAACCGAACAATAATAATAATAATACCACGCGAATAAACGACTGTGCATAGGATAATAACTACATAGGGTTCGGATTTCAAAGCGTAATAAACAACGGAAGAAGCTTACAACTGTTTGAAAAAAAAGCATATTTATTTATAAAAATAACACGACCAAAAATTGACTTCAATTTATATAATATAAATCGTTTATCGGTTTGATAATAATCAAATCGATAAAATATGACAACCATAATAATAAGTAATAACCGTATGTACAACATAAATCGAGAGCTGTACCAGCTGTACTGCAGCTACAAATAAATCATTTGTCATTTCTCATTAATTAAATTACAATTATTTTATTATTGTGTAATTATATCCAGTCAAAACTGGAATAATTGCAAAAAGAAAAAACAATTTATTTATTTAGAATTATAATGACATGAATTTATGTATAAAAATCACATTTCTAACTGATATAGTGAAAAGAAACAAATGCTTTAAAATCCGAGCCCTATAATAAGCACTATTATTATTATATCGGATTTATCCTAATATACCGAACTCTTGTAAGTGTCATATTACATAGTTTAATCGTCGCTTATTAATTCGACACGATTATTTTCGCAAGTATATAATTATTAATTATATACTTGTGCCGAATGTTTATATCGCGTATACAAGTGCAAGAATAAAGTTTAGGGTAATTTAACAATTTTTTTTTTTTTTGTACACTATTCATATTCGACGGTATATGTACATAATACATAATATATTATTATTATTATTATTATTATTCAACGGGGAATTTCTTTCTTTCGTTTATTTCCATATAAACAACGTTATAATCGTGTGCAGCACACAATAATTTTTAATATTATTCACTGGAAAAAATCGAGAGTAAAAAATATGTAAAACCGTTTACGTAGATATAAATACGCGCATAAGTCGCCGCCGTGTTATTATGATAATGTTATACAAAACGATTCGTATACCTCCTACCTATATATAATTACGGACATTTTTCACATACCATATATAGTTCTGTGGAGGTTTCAGTAACGTTTTTGTCTGATCGTTGCAAGATACCTATGTAATGTTTTCGACATCAGAGGGATTCATAGACGGCTGGAAAATTTGCGTTATCCTCGGTATTACATTACATTAGAATCGTGATTTTTTAAGAGCGGATTACTGTAAAGTATGCCCGAGATGAGTGTAGGAAATATAGGAAGTGTAGAAAACAAATAGCGTTGACCGCATACGCAGACGGCATAGTTGCGGTATATCAAAGACAGAGGATCGATCTTAAAAGCTGATCAATGGAATAATACCTAATTGAAACAGCAAAAAAGAGTCGGTGCTGCTCGTCCATCAATGAAAACAGACTTCAACGATACATCGTCTATGAAAAAACGCGCGCGATAACAATATAACAAAATACTCGAATTTTGAAATACACAAAAGAATTACAAGCAAATGCCATTTTTTTTTTTGTTAATTTTAATTATTTAAATCTAGAATGTCGTCGAAATATATTAAATACTTATATTAGTTGACCAATGTATATTATATACGCGGGCGTCTTGCATTAAATCGGAGAACGAGAGCAGCACGCTTTTAACGCGTTTTTCGAAAGGAAAATTTTACGAAAGGTCCAAAGAGAAATTAATAACGTACAGTGTATGAAATAAGACCATAAATATGAGTATGAATGCATATGAGTTTTATTCGACAAATCCGATATGATATATAGTTAAGAACCGGAGAATAAGTCGGGCCGAGCCACGTATACGCGCGCATTCACCGAATGGAAACCAAGTAGAGCGCGACCGGAGGGAAGACCTCCTAAGACGCATTAGAACGAGGCGGAATAAAACGTACATCCTACCTTAAAATATATGGGAAATATATTCTTAAAACATATTCTTCGTGCAAAAAGAAAAACTTCGACTAAGATTTTTTTTTTTTATTCGTATACATAAATATATACAGTGGTTTTAGAAAAAAAACGAAAAAGGGGGGGGAGGTTGCTTTTAACTTGTAATTATTACTTTTCATCATATACAGGTACACCGTCATACTGCACGTGATTAGGTACGAGTCGACCGTGTCTAACTACAAGGTATACGCGCGTTATAAAGCTTCTTATACGGTTTCGTGAATGACACAAACTTGAACTTGACAAAACGAATTACGTAATAAAATTATCATTGTTGATGCACGGACGTACAGCGTGTTTCATAAACGGCCATATGGAATACGCATATATTACAATAATGTGTTTTACAGTTAAAACTTAACCACGCGCTGACGCACATATCGCTGTTATGTGCAGCCGAATCGCGTCCGATCCGCTCGTACAAACGTAATAATACATGACCCGAAAAATACTTTTAAAACATAAAAAGCCGAACTAAAAAATAAATAACCATAATAATGTGTTTCTTACGCAGAAAAAACAACAAAAACTTGACCCAAAAATACACTGCATCAGCGTTTGCCGAGCTTTTAGTTTATCCCGTTTCACTTCACCCGATTATTTTTACCTTTTACATCATTATTTCGACAAACAAACGCTTGACAATTGCAGTTTTTCAAAATTTGCTCGTTCTTGTCTCGTTTCACAGCTGCTGTTGACTACATATATATATATACGCGACATTAAGTATTAATAAAAAACAAATTGTATTTCCCCTCTGCTCGCTACGATGGCCAATTAACCCCATTTGTAGTTGTGCACGGTGTAATGGCGAGCGGTGTACTCGGTCGACTCGCGTGTGCGCGTTCGTTCTCTTTTACTACAACTTGACTTTGCAGGTCTACCGACCTGGTATAGCGTCAAGCACATCAACTAACCTAACCCGCCTATTTATTGATTCATTTCAGTCTAAGTTTTCTCATTTAGTTCATCTGATATATACAGAAAGAAAGCAAAAAAAAAAAATTGTTAATTCGACTTTAATCGTGTCTACGGACAATCGTGTACAGCTCGCGCATATTTTTTTCTCCCGGATAACCACGGTCCTCGTTTTTTTTTCTCTTTTCCAGTTCAATCATAAATCAATTCAATTAGTTTCAACGCGCGTATATGCATGAATTAAATGCAACGTTTTTTTTTTTTTTTTTGTTCTGCTTAAATTATTTAGAAAAGAAAAATAGTCGACTCGAAAGTAAAAAAAAATAAAAAAAAATAAGCATATTATACACGCGTGAGACACAAATTGAGAGGATCTTTCAGTAAGATTAAAATTAGAGGTAGGTATAACGTGTACAGTGACTCGATTTCGAAATTAATGATTTTAAATATCGCATTTATTTCCCATCATTCGCCGTCAAACTATAGCAGCGAACTCAAAATATTCGAATATAATTTATATCGTATAGAAATGGAATCAATCGGTAATTATGAGAAAAAAACTGCGTAGTGATCCGCCGTGGTCGTGCAAAGTTTATAGATGTCCAGAGCTGTATTTAGACAATTCGATAGCCGGTCAGGACAACATTTCTAAAATGCTTCTTCATAAGACGCGTAGTAATTTTTTTTTTAGGTGGTGGAGATTATTTATATTGACGGAAAATTTAAAAATAACCTATTTACTTACCAGTAAAATTTCACAAAATATTTAATTTTATACACAATATTATAGTACTTCGCTATATTACAATATAACATATCGAACCGAAGTTAATGATTTGAATGCAGAGACTAGAAATTGCCGACATGAGTTATTGGAATTATTTTCTATAGTATTTGATGCAGCCGTGCAGTTATATAATGACATAGACTTTATTTTATACTGTTAAAGAGTTTAGAATTTTTATTTATTAATACAGAAAACGGATTTTTTTTTTGGCCATAAAAAAATATATATCAAATACTCAAAAGTGAGTGGCAATGAAATGTTTGATTGGTCGCAAAAAATTTCCACGTGAAAAACAAGAGTAGAAAAATAATTATTATTAATCAGTTATTTGAAACTCTAAAGACAATTTAATAAAAACGAGTTTAAGAACATTAACGGAGTAGTTGCAGGTTTTCTATTCAAAATACCCGACACTTTATGCTGTTCATCATATTTCATACCAAAAAAAAAAAAAAAATTGATTTTGGTGTGTCAACTAAATGTAAAAATTGTCAGCGGTATGATGCACCTATAAAAAGTTTGGGAACCTTTGGTGTTTAACAGGTTTATTTTTCAAAACGTAAATCCTGCAAGGTCCTCGTTGGCAAAAAAAATATACAACTGACTGAATATGGTCCGCGGTGTGAATTCATGCGGATAAGAATAATGTACGAGTATTTTTATTTTATTTTTTATCAATACGCTCACATGTAATATTATAAAAACACTTTTACCGTTAGAGAAAATTCGTATAGTACACTGATTATTCTATGTATATATATATATATATACATGTTGTGTACTTACAGCTGAGTTAAAAGTGTTTTCAAAGAACCGAAAAGCACGGAAGTAATTGACGCAATAATTCAATCGCGTTCATAAGTACCATCTGTGTTTAATTATGGTACTGTGTTGTCTTTATATATATATATATATATAATCAACGTAGGTTTTATTGTATACGCTACGACTATATTACAGATTAAATAATATCAATACGACTTAAACAAAAATAATAATTATTGTAACAAGCGAGTGATTTAAATTTTATGGAAAAAAAATTGTGCATACGCAACAACATACATGTGCGGTGTGTACATTTATGAACTGAACATGAAAATGTATGATTATTTTTCGCTGTAATTATTAATATTTTTTAATTCTTTAATTCTGCGCGCAAAATCTACGTTTGACCGATTGACCATGAAAAAAAAATGTATATATATTATATCAAAATACGACGTTATCGCGCGCGCGTACAGCGCAGTATTTTGTGTGACGGCAATAAATTTTATAATCTGTTAAAATTTAATAAGTCTGCGGGTTATAACGGGCTGGACATTTACACGATAGATAGCCCGCGTATAATAATAATGTTATATCGAAATATGTCTGCGACCGCGTTTATCTCGTCGATTTCTGCAAACTAAATAACACGGATATTATTTCTCCGATTCGCGCAATATTACGTCATTACTAAAAAAAAAAAAATCGAACCATAATAATATACTCGACGAATAAAATCTACGTTTTTTTTTCTATTATTATTATTATTATTATTATTTCAATAAACGGCATAAAATAATTTCCCGCCGTCCAACAAACGTCGTACGAAAATCGTTTTCAAAAATATATTAAAAAAAAAAAATTATTTTTAATATAAAAAAAAAAATATTGGTGTATTCAGCCCGATTTGCCGAACTTCACGCGTTATTGCTTCCAGTGTAATAGGATGAAGCAACCGCATCGAGTAATGTGAGTGCAAATTATATATAATATTATATACGATTCGCGATTTTAATTTCGTTAAGCACTCTACATAATATCATAGAGTCAACAATAATGTTACTATTTTTTATATTTTAACGCAAAAACATATTATAGTGTACATCAGTATTTTTTTTCTTTTGCTTATATTATGCGCGCGTACCTGCAATAACATTATGTAAATATACATATATATTAAGTCGCTACTTGACTACAAAAATTATAATAATATATTTTATAATTAGACGATTGTTTCGCCCGTACGCATTTATTTATTTACACCGCGTATGAATTATTAATCGGTAAAAATGTTTGTAAAAAAAAAAAAAAAAACAAACAAAAGAATTACCGTACGTTTTATACGGTTTCAATTAAATGGCGTGTACGTTTTTACAAAATTTATATTAGAAAAATCCAATAATATATTTATATAATTGTGCGATACAGCCGAATATTTTAATAACGCCATATGTGTATTATTAACGTCGTCTCGTTGAATTAAAAAATAATAAAAATTGCGAAATCTCGAAACTGAAATTATGTACGCGGTAAATATTTCGAACGACGTTTCGCGAACGTAACGCACACAGAAAAGAATATTTCTCATCCCGTTGAAATTCTATAACGTATATAATAACATAACGAACGGGAAATCGACGAGCTTTTTTTCTTCTCCTTTTTCCTTTTTTTTTGTTTTTGTTACCGAGAATTTTCGGAAATTTTTTATTCAATTCTTGTCGCAGACTCAACGCTCGCCGCGCACACCATCTGCAGCGTCGTCCAAATATTCAATCGATATGTACACCGTACTACATGTATATGTAAAAACGTAAAAACTTTTAAAGCGCTCACGCCATAACCCAAAAAGCGTTTTTCGGAAAAAAAAAAAAATAATAATAATAAACGCTCCGTCGTAAAATCAATACAGCTTTCCATCTCGTCGAGACCTAAAAAAAAAAAATATCGCGGATTCAATTCGCGTCTCGTCTGGCGCGTAAAAACGCACGTTTTACACATTTCATGTTTTTTTTTTTTTAATTCTTATTATTAACATTTTAAAAGTCTAATAAACGAACAACGGACTCGTGCCGTTATCTACGTGTCCGTGACTAGGACTTGGAGCCCATTAACGTCGTTCATATTCCAAAACGTTTTATTTATAACACTGCGCCGATTGTACAAGTACGCTATAAGAATCAGTGCATACCGGGTGTGCACCCCCCCATCAACTCGTCAAAATCAGTTTAGGCCTCTGAATAATTATCGACCATCCAACGTTTAAAACTATATGATGAGTATTTGATTTTATAATAAAAAATCAAAAATATTTTTTTCGTATCTTTATAATTGACGTATTAATAACTGATCATAATTAATATAGGCGTTTGCGCATCATTCAAAATATTGGATATTGTCGCGAAATTTTATTCGTCCGACAACCAGCGTCGTAAATGCTTAAACCACGGTCTGCCTACTATAAAGAGTCCGACTCCGGGCATAAAACAATATTCAATAACGCATAATTTACTAAGGATTTCTCAATGATTCGAATAATTGCATGACACGGTTATTCGAACCCCATCGCAAAAGAAGAAAAGAAAAAATTGTTAAATGATTTAAAAAAACGTACGTGTGTAAAACGGTCCGGAGAGCCAGGGCACTGTGAATAACGTTTAAATTATTCAACGACAAAGTTATATGGGCTTCGTAACGAAGCTTGCAAACCTACAGCCCCGTGATGTGTAATTGTCGCACTGACAATACGCTCGATTTAAATATTATAATAATTTCGAAATAAAAACAATTTAATACCGCCAACGGGCGGTTAATTAATTGACGGGAAAACAGACGACACGGTTTGAATAACGGTGAAAAACCGACCACGTTTTATTTTTTTAAATTGAAAAATTATAACCGCCGATTTGTAATATCGCATGTCTATACACTCGTATTATGTAAATACGTGAGAGATTATCTGCTGCAATTACGCGCATAGTGTACATATCGACGATAATTATAATCGTTATGATAATTGGAAAACGTATTTCTGTCGAAATCGAATATTATATTCGAATGGGGTTTTTGTTTTCTTACGTTTGTTTTAACACAAAAATATCGGTTAAATAAATAATCGTTTGCTCGGCTATAATAGGTGTGTGTGTGTGTGTGTGTGTATGTGCGCGCGCGCTCATTTTATTGATATGCGCAACAATAAACTATAATGCGCGCGATTGATCATATAAATTATAGTATTATGTTATCGTAATAATAATAATAATAATATATTACACTTGAAAAAAAAAAAAAATTAAAACGGTCAATTCATTCGACGTTAAGAATATTTTATTGATTATATTATTCAATAGACTATAAAATTATGTGCGATACGCGAGTACACGTTTTTTTCTTATACCATTCGTATAAATACAAATAATATATATATATATATATAGAAAAAAAATTTTAAATAATATGTAATTATAATATCGTGAACACTTAACTGTAAAGAAACGAATAATATAAACCGTTATAATACGATATTATGCAACACGTCTATGTTCTATGGGCTACCATGTTTACAATATCATTTACTGTGATGATGGTAATAATAATAATAATTATTACAATAATAAAACATCACAGACCGACACGGGTAGAACAGAGCTCAACACGAGTATTATAGGTATACACTCGTGATGAGTACGAAATGTATCACGGGAAAAAAAAAACACAACGCATGAATTATAATTATTGACGTGCGTAATAATATTGTACACCTGTAACGCGTCGTCTATATAATAGTTTACAGAACTTTTCACTACGGATATCATCGCGATTTTAAATCGGTAACGCGTCATCATTATACGCAAATACATTTTGTACAGACGTCTCGAGTGCAACGAGTGTTGGAAACTAAACAGGAGCTAACTGAACGCGTGATCTACACACACGTTCGGAACCGTGTGCGCAGCCTCGCGCGTTACAACGAGATATTCCCCCGGATCACTTTCAGCCAGGCCCGTACTGGTCCACCGGGAGTGTGATCAATTGAGAAATTAACGTCCCTTTTTTCATTTCGAGTGGATATGGAAACGTATATTTGGCGCCATATAAATATATTTTTTCCCGCGTCCCTCAGAGGTAGCCAGTACGGGCCGCCTGCTTTCAGCCCTCTTCTATCGACTCCGTATTGTCATGATAAAAACAAATGATATACCGCAGGACAGCCGGACGCTGAAACTTAAAAAAAAAAATCAAAGTACGCGAGAGTGTATTCGAAGAAGAAGGAAAAAATCTCGAATAACTTCACTGAATTATAATAAGTCCTAATATTATCTTGTACCGTGCGTAGGTAATAATTGCGTTTAGTTAGACGTGGTTTCGAGAACGCATTGTGCGAATGTAATTGGTAACTTGAATTACGTCGACGTGTGTTAGTCCTAGTTCGGACGTTTCGTCGAGTTACGTGTTACGCGAAAAATAATCCCCCCTCCCTTTTTTTTTTATCTGGTATACAAAAATAACACTATATCATTTTCCGTTACAGCTTCTACACATTAATTATCTGTTCAGCTTTATACACACTATAGAGGAAAATAATAGATTCGTATTAAAATGACTTTTTTTTTTTATATATACTGTTTGCTTAAGCCAGTTGTCACCTTAAAACGATAACTACGAATCGCGCGAGATTTGTTTAAAGAGCGACACCTATACGAATTGTTAAAAAGTCGTGTATTTGAAGTAAACGCTGTTAAAAAAAAAACAAAATAGTAATATACGTTGTAACGGATTTTACAAAACTATTATCATAGCGTGTTATACAAAAACAAAAAAAAAAATTAAATAATAATACTATATAAAGTAGAATTATTCGATTAAAACTACATTTTTTTTTTTTTTTTTTTTACTTTACTTTCGGTCGTATTGACATAAAGTTTTGGAAACACTGGCTTTAAGCATTTTAACAAAGAATTCCGAATTGGCTTTTACATCCATTCAAGTCGATATACGAATATGATGTATACAAGAGTTTCTCACGGAAATCGAGAAAAATGCAAATATACGTTTTGTTCTATTCGACAAATTTCAAAATTTCCATTCGTTTCTTTTCTCGTAACTGTAATCCTTCCGCGCCATAATACGCATATTTCGAATTTAATTTAAATTGTAAATGACTTGAAATTTTACCCGATTTATAAATAATAATAATAATAATAATAATTTACAATCGAGCTGATTAAATTTATAAAATAAATACGCCGGGCGTTTAATTTTAAAACAATTTTCTTATAACAAAGTCTGTTGAAATATCTCTCTGCGTTACAGTAAATATCGAAGGGATTTTTCCGAATGATAACAGTTAGGCGATTAGCGTAGGTAGAAATTTTTGGTACGAGAAAAACAAAGATAATACTAACGAACACGGAAAGAAAACGATTGGGATTTGGTCAGCGTCGCGTGAGACACCGCATAACTGTTATGAAAATAATAATTAGTCGCGGAAAAAAGAACATTATGACTTGTTGAAAAATCGTGCGATTATTGAACTATAATATTATAACGTTTAAGTTTTTAAAGTTCCCCCCATGCACAACTCGAAAATCGGTTTAAAACAGCGTTTTTTTTTTGTTTTTCGGGCACCCAAACACAATCTACGGATGTTTTCTCTGTGTTTTTTTTTTTTTGTGTTTGTGATACACTCGTCGTTACAACATAAATCGCTAATTTCTATTATAATAATAATAATAATAATAATAATAATAATAATAATAATAATTTACGACGCGTTATACATTGTGTAAGGGTACGAGTGATAGCGTTTTCGGTAACGGCGCGCGGAGGGAAACCGTTCAGACGGCGAGTTTGGCCAACGCCAACAGCACGGGAACGGCGACGGCGGCTGCGGTGTGGACGGTGCCGGCGGGCCCGGCTGCGTTTTGCGCCAGTCCCTGTTGATTGGGCTCGTCGATCACGTTGCTCATGTAACTGGTCGTGTCCGGTTTCCTGGTCGGCTGCTGCTGCTGCTGCTGCTGCTGCGTGGACACTGCGCCGGAACCGCTGGCCTGCCACGACGGTTGCGTGCTGAACAGAGCTCCCTGTTGCACGGTGTGCCCTCTACTGGTCCGCTCGCCGTTGCTCATCGTCGACGATCCGCTCGACCAACCGCCGGTGTTCTGCTCCGGTTTCCAATCGTCCTGCCGTTTCGTCGCTGCTCGCAAAAACAACAGAAAAGCCAAACTCGTTACAAACTGCACGAGCGCCAAAGGTCTTTTGAAGTTTAAACTCCCCCTCCCCCACACCACGAAAAACCAAAAAAAAAAAAAACCGTTTTTTTTTTTTTAAATGCTGTTTTTCGCCGTTTCAACTCGTGTATACGATATAGTTCACAACCTATTTGCATCTTATGATTTTATTTTAAAACAGAAAAAAAGGCTAAACGGTCTAAAAAAAATAAATAGATTTTCCTTCTTTTTTTTTTTAATCTTTTTTTTTCACGATAAATCCATTAAAACGTAGTAATTGTTAGATATTTGGCACGGTCGTACAAAAAAAACAAACGGTATTTGACAATCATTTTTTATTCCGTTAAAACGTCTTCTTAAATATTATTGTGAAACGTACCGGGAAATGATAAATCTTCTTCCACAAATTCACGTATTTAAAAACGGTTTGCCTTTGAAAAGTTCTAAATACTCCTCTGTTGGACACCGCGACGACTTTGTGCCATCGAACAGATGCGTGTCTGACAATCTGATTCTCTCGAATCCTCGCGGAAATTCGACGTCGGGGATTTAATATTTAAACGCGAACGCTATCCAAAATCGAAACCGCCGAAACATTTCAAATGTCGTTGTTTTTGTGTTCTAACGGTATTCAATCGTTTAGATATAATGGCGCGTTTATTTACCGGAAAAAAATCCTACTATTATCATTATACAGCAAATGCGTGGGCAATAACTCCTTTTTTCATATATATTTCGTTTAATTTAAAAATAATAATAATAATAATATCGTAATATACCCAATATCCGTGTTAAAACGATTTTATACGATGAATTTGTATATAAATGCGACATGACGGATTTACTGGAAGCCCCCGCTGAAACATTTAGGCGCGATTTGAATTTTAAATCTTCGAACGGTAGACCACTGCGATTATTCGTGTGAAACACGCACGTGCTACAAACCCTTTGAACGTTTTAATGAAATACACGCGCGCGCCCGCACGTATTCGCAGGTAATGCAGTTTTCAGAGTAGTTTATTCGAATCTCAAACGAAAAAAAAATTCGAATAAAATGGATAACAATGATAATTATTAAACGAGAAGAGCAAAATGATATATTGTCGGACATTCGCCCGCGACAGTGCACCGCTGCTTTCATAATAAAAAATATGATAGAAAAATATGTATTATACACCGATCCGAAATAACAATATTGCGGTGTGTACAACGCGCAAATCATAAAACGAAGAGCAAACGAGGTTATCGTCGCGGCTATTATAAAGTGCGCGTCGATGATAAATCTCCAAACGAGTGTGAACTTTGCTTGATGAGGTTACGAGTGAAATTTTAAAGGGTGCTCGTAACGAAAACCGACGTTATAATAATAATAATCGATATACGATACAACGCGGGAATGTCGATGGATTTCGTTGTTACAAAAACTGCTGTGTTCCAAACAATTATTGCGATTATATTTATGTGAACGAAAAAATGTCCCGATCAAATCGATCATAACTTTTACAGTGTTAGTGTGGATAAACGTGCGCGAATTGTCTCTTACCCGGCCACGAACTAGGGCTTGCAGGAGATCCTTTTTCCTTATCGTCTTGCCACCTGTTTGTAGTCATCGCGTTGTAATATTCGTATCCGGGACACTCGTCTTGATTCGGTCTACAAAGAACAATCCACGTATTATACGCGTACAATAAAATCGCGAGCTGCGCCGGGTGTATAGAAAGGAATAAACGTCGTCAGACTCCATTTATTATTATTACCGAAGCGAATTTCGGTTAAACGTTTTGATTACAGACGTTTCCGAAACAATGCTGTACAATAAATATCGCATATCATATTCGTAAAATTTATATTTTTTTTTTTTTTGATGCTCGTCAGAGCATATCCCGTACGCAATCCCGTGCAGGACGACAATTTTTTCCGTAGATAACTACTACAATATATGTGAACACTAAACACGTAAGTATACTCACACGTAGTCAACACACTGGTTTCTGAAAAATCCGAACGCTTTGTCCAACAACTGTTGCGTAAACGAATCGTCGTCTTGGTTGCAGGTCCTTCGCGTTTGGTCCAGCACGCATTCCCGGAATCTGTGATGAGTGCTGTGCGAACAAAACGTGTAGGTATGTTAATAATAATAATAATATTAATATTATTATTGTTATTATTATTATTATTACGCTATAATAATAATTGGCGAACGAGAAAAGAGAATACCGACTGGTTGAAATATGTCAACGCCAACGTAACAACTGTGTTTTTCTAAATTTTTTAATGACATATTATAATTGCCATTGTGATATTGGCCACGTTACAGTGTCTATATGATGTGCAAACACGCGAGTATATATATATATATATATATGCATTATTGAAAGAAAACAATTCCCCCGCTCTTTCGCAGATCACGTAAGCGAAGCGTATCCGATTATTTCGAGTAGACGGTTAAATTATCATAACCAAATATAATATTCTATAGACACTAATATTGTATATAATTCAATGATTATAACATAATAATCGACAATATTCCCGTTCGCGCAAAATAACGTAAAAAAAAAATCGTATTACGACATTCGACGAAACAAAAACAATTATTATTATTATTATTATGAAAAGACAATAATGATAAGTACGAGTAGTTTCTCTCCTCAACACTCGATGGTGACTTTTAGCCGGTCTATTAGATAAATTCATTTTAATAGTGTCAAAATGTTGCTACAATTATTTATATACGCTGAATGCTAATTTTACTATATTATTTCTTTGGTGAATAGTAAAAAAAAAAAAAGTATTCAGGTTCGTGAACAATTTTTTAATTATTGAAAATCAAAATCAATAATTAATAAATTGAATATACACGATACTAATTTATTATAAAATGTTTAAAAAAAATCCGTGTACATGATTTCCAATACTATAATTTAAATTTTATTTCATATGCCTATTACGAAATTATATTATATTATTATTTGAAATTTCCATTTCTTTTCAATTTGTTTACCTAATTCTTATGATGTAACTAAACGCATATACCAGATATAAACATAACAAAATATTAACACCAATATTATAAATATTATTTTTATCACGAAATGCCCAAATAAAGGGACAATAATATTTGCCCTATCGAAAAAGTGATGATCCTGTCCCCCATCCCTAGAACAAAATATCTGGTGTCGCCCATGCGTATTCAATTAATATATACATTTTTTTTTATTGACGAGTATTAATCTATAGTTTTTATTTTTTATTTCTGTTTCTTTCACGTATCATTTTTGTCTTTTCGTTCTTTTTTTTTGTCCGTACTTTTTTTCGACGAACATATAAAAGTAAGTTTTACGATACATTTTAGCAAATATTTACAGGTCGTTTTAAAAAAAAAAAAAAATCCGCTAATAGTAGGATAATATTATATAAATAGTTCACGAACACGTATTCAGACGTTTCAGGGGCGAAATGCTGGCAACGTACAGAGAAAGACACACTAAAAAAAAAAAAAAACTTTAACAATAATATTAGTGAAATTCACGCGTTATTTTGCGCATAATTCTACTTTTTCTTTTGGCGAAAAATTAATTTTTTTTTTCATACAAAACGTATTACTTATTCGTATATTTTATTTCGAAGTTTATTCCGGAATCGGATACAATTAATAATTGACGCGTTATAATATAAAGCCACAAAATTATTTTAGAGATACGCAATATTGTAGTTTTCGACTATAGGCACTCGCGTTCAATAATAATCCAAAATGACAAAACGATAAATTTATTGCGTAAAAAAAACCGATTCGCTTATGTGCAGGTCACTGTTTATAAATATAAAACGGCGCGAAACAAGAGATTTATTAAGCGCCGGAGCGCTTAATGTTTAATATTATTTTTCAATCTTCAGACCAAAATAACGACGATGTTACAAAAACGGTTATTTCGCGATCGTACAATAATGACGTAATTTTATTCACTAGGAGAAAAAAAATTCTCTGTACACGACGATTATAGAAAAAAAAAATACGTGTTAAAAATAAAATCGAAAAAAATATTTATACACCTACCAACATATACTGGGTCCACTGGTTTCGTTAGAAATGAAACCGGCTAATGAACGATAATGTTTACCGCACCGAGAATCGTCGAACAGTGTAGATCTTAAACACGACGAGTGTTTCAGATATTCTGAAAAAAACGTACAAATAATAATCAATAAAGATTATATATATATAATTTATCCTTTGTACAACATAATTTTCATATTATTATTACTACAAATATAAGATATAATTATTTAAATATTTATAATTTATCAACGATCAGCTCTCGGCCACCTGTTTGGTATTGAGGCGATGTGCACATCTGATGAACTAATTCGATGGAGTTCTCCACGGCTTTGTTAAACACTTTCCGTTTGCTCTCCTCGAAACAATGTTCCGTGTACCTCTTTGTGCAATCGACGAACATGGTCCATGTCCTACGAGAAGAATTAATTTTTTACAATTGTTCTTTTTTCTCGTAGCGTATTGCTTTAAAAAAAAACACCCCCGCGTATAATTTTGGCTCGGGACTTATTATTACAGCGCTAAAGAAAAACGTCAAAATATTTTTACTCGTATCTAACCGTGACATTTGTATTTTGTTTTTAAATATCATTGAAATATATATTTTCCTTGTAAATCCTCAAAAATACTTTTGTGGGGACTGATAGGCACGTTCTGCACGGTGTACTCATATTAGTATTCTCCATTTATAATAAATGACTATGCGATCACATCGATTTCGTATTTTTATCGAAATAATTTTGAACATTACAAAAATAAAAGAAAAAAAGGAAGACATTTTTCCGATATTTTTTATTTTATTGTTTCGTCACAATTCAAAACACATTCATATATCTTATTTGTCGGGGATTTTTTAGATCACTAAATAAAAGAATTTCATTTAAAATCCCCCGAGTCGTATAATCGTGATATTATAATAATACCGGCATATGTTATCGATGTCTTTTAGATTTCCCGGATAAATAAAATGTGGATCTTTTACCAACGGATCAGCCAAAGCGATACAACGATTGTACTCTTCTTTGCCGCAGTTTGGCGCATAGATCATATGCGCAGCTTCGGCTAAAACAAAAGAAAATAAAACGGATTTTAAACACAATAAAATTAATATCCGATTTTATTTTAACAAACACTCGAAATACAGGCGAAATTATATACATTTAAAAAATAATGTTAAAATACGCGTATTTGAAAAAAAACGAATGGTACATTTATTAGAAATTAACTAATATTGGAAATGAGTAATATTTATTATAGTCGCGTCGTAAGCGTTCTTTAATACAAGAATGATAAGTTTTATTTTTTTTTTTTATGAAATTTCACGATTTTCAATTTTATTAATACATAATAATCGACAGTACATGATGAGATATATTATGACCAGACAATAAATATTATCTTTAATACTATACATTTCTAAAATAACTCCCATATTTTTATATATATATATATATATATATATATATATATAAATAATGAACATAATATTACTTATAGGTCATAAAGACCGTAATACGTTTATAGATTCGCCAGAACGGCTCCGAACAAACTATTGATTTATTAAAATGTAGCGCGTGTTATTTATTTATATTTTTCAAAATTATTTTCTAACGCGGTTTTTTTTTTTAGAGGAATAAAAATAAGCTAAGTTTTATATAACCTCACGAGTCGTCTATCGATTGCGAATTCAACACAGACGATATATGTTAGAAAAATAACAAATTCTCAAGACTTTTTGAAAAAAATAAAAATAAATAAACCGAAGAAACAAAAACGATTAAAAGCGAAATACTTATAAGGTACGCGAACCACGAATAAAATAATGATTTTAATTGATATATCATATACAATGTATTGGTCAATTTATTGTAATTTACAAAATAATAACACTAAAGAATGCATTGTTTAGATTGAGTATTTCATAAGCGTGGCAAGTAAATGAAATTTAAAAAAAAATTATAAAAATTCATTCGAGTTTTTAGCGATATTTTTATATATATATATATATATATAGACATTTTTATTTTTTAAATTTATAGTTTATTGTATTTCAATTAAATTCAAATAAACTATAAATTTAAAAAATAAAAATGTCTTGAAATTCAATAGGAATAAAATTCGTACACGAGCGTTTAAAATTAAAATATATTAAACAATGTTTTAGCGATTTTTGTGTGTGTGTGTGTGTGTGTAACAATTTATTTCTACGTATAGAATATAGGCGAATGTATCGAGTAAAATACGATATTTCTAAAAGAGGAAAAAAAAAGAAAATTATAAATTAATATTAAACGTCAATGGACGAATTGCACGGTGTTTTATATTCAATAACGTAGCTGTATGTGTGTACAATCGGTGCAAGTGCGTGTCGGTCGCACAAAGATTCTTACATTACAGTTAAGTGTACAGACACATACGATATCGATAGATGGTTTTCAGGGTACTTATGCTCTTAAAATTTAAGGGTTATCGACCCTAACCGGAATAATCGGTTTCACACTCGTGTTCTCGTAAATATGTGTGTATATATAAATAAAAAGAACAACAATAATCGTCCAAAAAGTGTAAAACATTCAATTCTTCATCGGCACTACAATGAAAATACACGACAGTTACAAATGATCTACGATTTATTATACCGTGTCGAAATATATTACGAGAACTCGTGAGTTCGAACGCGACCCGAACAAACTTTTAATGATATTATTATTATTATTCTGATGATACATGTTTCAAAACAAAATTGTAATTCCATATTCATAATAATAATAATAACAATAATAATAATAATAATAATAATTGTAGGCGTACTTAGAGCGATAGAATTTATATATAAAATATAGTAAATACGCGTTGATAAGTATAATCGAATTTGAATTATATACGACGGACTTTATAACAATTGATTTGTTCGATTGTGTACGTACAATAATAACAATTAAAATTTTCAATCGGAATTATCGAAAACTATTAATTACGTATTGTTTTCTCGATAGAATTTTCTAACGTCAATAATAATAATAATAATATACCCATAAAATTATATATATATATATAGTATTCCCTTTATGTGTTTTATAAAAACAATATTTTTATTTAATAGTAAAATGTATATTTTTGACATAGTAATTTTATATATACGTCAGACTGGCGAGAAATTATTTATTATTTACGTATATTATAATATAAAATAATAATAATGGGATTTTTTTTTTTTTTTGTTTTTGTCGATTAATTTCAACGAAAACTTTTTGTTTTTAATAACTTTGTAACGGACTCGTTATTATATTATTGCGAGACGTTTAAACCATAGTTCGTGGGATTCTTAAATTACCAAAACCACGCGTCGTTAAAAAAGAAAAATATTATTTAATACGGAATGATATTATATAATAGTTTTCTTTTTATTAATTACGAAAGATTAGGTCATTCCGATAAGTTTTTTTTAGTTTTTAAAAGTATAGAATATTTACTTTGCTCAATTATAATACTCGCGTATGGCTTAATTTTAAAGGAAATATAAATAATAACGTATTTCACGTTTGTACTAATATTTGAGTTTTTGTTTTCGAATTATATATTACTGTTTTTGTTAATAATATCGTTTATATTTTATGCGTATAAATACAATACACGACGTACGAATCACTGAAAATTTATACTGAATTAATGTGCCATCTAAGCTTATATAATAATATATTATTAAAATTAACGACATTTTAATTATTTATCTGTCGAAATTGTTGTGTATTATATATGTATAAAGTACCGAATCGTCATGTACCAGAAAAAGTTTTTTTTTTCTGATTATTTTTATGGTACAGACGAAATCGAACACTTTGGTAAATCGTTATTTGTCAATATTTAAAACAACTCT
Source organism: Chaetogeoica ovagalla (assembly GCA_032441825.1). Lineage (NCBI taxonomy): Eukaryota > Metazoa > Arthropoda > Insecta > Hemiptera > Aphididae > Chaetogeoica > Chaetogeoica ovagalla. Next base: position 10,097,843 of record CM063738.1, read on the forward strand.
ACTATTCGTTTCCGAATTAAAAAAAAAATCCCCCTTCGAAATTCAAGGCGATTAAAACTTCATCGAATCGTTCTCGAAACAATAATCGGAATTATTGTGTAGCAGTTGATACACAAACGTACGAATCCATCTTGGATATATGTCCCTAAACATATTGGTTGTAAACTTTTCGTAAATCGATTTACTGCATAAAAATAGTTTGAGTCAAAGCGTTTAGATTTCAATTCTGGTTCAATAGTTCAACGCACTTTTACAAAAGTCAAACACTTCGAAAACGATTATTATTGAACACACTCGTATTGTTGTATTCAATCCACATGACAAGAGTTCCGCGATAAATGCATAAAAAATTATTCTATAGTTCTATATTGATGATTACAAATTGTTATTTATTTTTTTTTTTTTCGTCGCGAATATAAATTATGACTATATAGTAAATAGACTTTACTCTTTAGAAGAATTTAGAAGAACTACGACGTAAATAAAAAAATAACATTACAGTTTTAGGATACATTTGATAATGCGAGTATTGTGTGTGTGCGTGTGTATGCGTACATTGAATAATACATATAAATAATTTTAATCGTTTAAAAAATAACTCGAATCGGCTAAAAAATAATATTTCGTTATTGTAACCCGGCCTCTACGTAAACTCGTGTAACATAGCAGAAAGTATTAATTATATCCAGTCAATAATAATAATAATAAATTGCTGTAAATACATTTTTATATTCCGACGCATTCGTTACACATACGTCGTTATTATTATTATTTTGTTTATATTTCATGGATGGATTAGAACACTGAGAACTGTGATTGTGTAATAGTATTTTTACAATTTTTTCAGGAACACAAAAATACTCGAAAATCGTGTTAGATAAGTATAGTGAGGCGATGTAGGTTGGTTAAAGAGCGTCCGGGACTCGAGGTGGTGGTGACTCGTTTATGTGTGTGCAAAATCAATAATAAAGATATTACGTACGTTTTTCATAAGTAGCTGTTTATTATAAAAAGAAACTCTAAAATTCGTATAGTATTCCGATAACAATTATTATTTGAACAGACGCGCATTGTGCTATATAGAATAACGATTAATTTACATCCATGTTATACGACTGTTTAATAATTAATAATGGAATTTTTTTTTTTTTTTTTTGTTATTATGTTTTGACATTCGTCGGGGGGCACCTCGTGCAATTAACGAAACACTTAAATGTATTAGTAACCGCTGTATTTCAAATATAATTTATCTGTCATTAGTCTGTATGCTCTCTCTCTCCTGTGTTCTTCCTCCATACAACGCCGGTTTTACTACGTTTTTTTTCATTATTCGGAATTTTATACATATATATTTGTAATTGTCCAGCTGTTTGTAATTTCGACATTTGTATAGGTATCGAAGTGAAGAAAAATGAGAGACATTCGTCCCGGTATTTTAATCGTGCCTTATTCGATTTAAAATTGTCTTATCATAAGACGAAACTCTAATAATAATCATCGTCAGGTTCTAACGCAGCAGTTTCGTTAAAACCCCCGTATAAAACCGTGTGGCTTTTGCTTGAAAATATGTCGCGTGTATTTATCAAAAATAATAACGTTCCGACTGAAACGCGGAGGAAATAATTTTTTTTTTTTTTTTACACATATATATATATATTTTATTTTTCGCTCCACGCGCAAAAGGTTACGTCATTGGCATTGAGGTCATCGGGAAAACAATTCGTTGAAAAAATAATAATAATAATAATAATTTATATCGAGTTCGAGGGGGAGAGTTGCGACAGCGTAAACCTAACCGCGTAATGCGCGATATGTCTACGATTTTCATTTGTACGTCGCACGCGATGGTGGTCAGTTTGACCTATTTAACGGACCCTTCTTCGACTCAATTACTACCCTTTGACCCTTTTACTATTCGATTAACTCGATATGCGTATGTTCGATGTACGTGTAGTATAAGTGACGTGCTTCCAAAGGTCGTACTTGTCGTTAGGAGGGACACACAGGCCATCAAGATTACGGCGTACGATCGTCGTCTCATGGCGGGGTGGCGATTATTACTGACGGACGAAAATCGACCTGAAAAAAATAAAAAAATAAAATAAATAAACAAAACGAATTGCATTCGCGTAAATAATAACAAGTGCGTGGAAAAACTAATCGGGAAAAAAAACCACCTCGCGTTTTTTGCCGAAAACGAACACGCGCGTGAAAAATGAATTGCGTTTCCGTAATACGAGTTCTCGACGAGCCGATATCGTCGGAAATCGTGTTACTCGTGTATTTTCCCAATACGTATTTATCATGTTACCGAGCCGATTTTTCTTCTTTCCGCCGGGAAAACGTAAAAATAATAATATTCGGTCATGTGCTCGTGTACCGTTTCACCGATAATTTCGCGGACGTTACCGCCGAACACGTAATATTACGCATAAAGCCGGGTGTTTACACGTAACAATAAATTCCAGCAATTTATCGTAACGATCGAATTGTTTCGATTTATCGTTGTGTATAAATAGTAACGATTTATTGGAATTGGAATTAGATCGGATGATTGATGCCGAGCGGCATCAATTTCTCCAAATCGTAACGATAAATTGTCAATCACATCGTAACGATTTATCGTTACGTGTAAACCCGGCTTTATACACGTATTAATACACGGACCGACATCGATTTCGCCTTGACTGTACTGCGCGCGTGCGTAGGATGAAGACGAAATCGTAGGGATTATTATAATAATAATAATAATACCGTTGACATTGGAATAATCGATCCGTTATGTGACAATCATTTACGCGACGACCGCGTTGAGAGACGTGATCGTATTATCCGGTTCCGTTCAAATCGTTAATGTGCGGGGATGGCTATGTCGAACTGTCCGGCAGACAAATCAATTTTATTATGTATAAAAAAAAAAATATAAATAGTTACGTTTTTTTTTTTTTTTTTTTGTTGTTGCGATAACTTGGAAATCGATTTTGCCGTTTTATACGAGTTCCCGCAAATATTTAAAAACCCGAATCGAGTGCCGCCGACACGTTTGTAATACATTTAACGTAACAATCGAGTCCTGTAATATTAACGTTACATTAATAAATCGGGTGCGGTTTTTATATCTAACTGAATTCCGGAAAAAAAAAAAAATATCTAGTTAACATTAAAAACGTTTTCTTTTCCGTTTCAACGGACTCGAGATTGTCTACGAGAAAAAATTCTATAAATACGGTTCGAAATATTTTTTTTTAATTTTTTAACATTTGTTTCTTTCACTATAATCACCGTTGCTCGCGACGTAACTCGTTACGTTAGAATGTTAGTGTCGCAAGATTTAACTCGGCACACGATATAGTTTTTGCAGTTATTCTCATTAACGATTACATGTAATAACACGCGAAAATCCCTGCCGACATGTCCATATATGTGCTTGTCCAAATGTGACGGACGAGTTTTCAACGAGAATAAATTAAGAAAAATATAGTATTTTCCATGAATAATTTCGAATCTCGTGTTCGTAAATATAATATTTATAAAAAAAAAGCAGCTTCGACATTTGTATTATGGAAAAACGTGTTAGTCTGGAGTCAAACCGGAAAACCTATTCTGTTTTACAACAAGACGACGAGCTGGTGTGTGAAGATAGTAAACGAAATTCGGAAATTTAACGATTTTTTTCCTCTCTACACTAAAATAGGACTCCTCGTGCCAACGGTTTATTATGCGTCGGTCGACAAAAAAACGTCGTGTTGACTCGACACTATTACGGTCGTTACAAGGGAAAATAAAACTACTGAATTCGACAAAAAAAATAATATATATATATTATTGATACGACTTTTTTTTTTAAATTATATTATAAATTATTATACGAAAATTATGAAAATTACGGATAATAAAACGAGATTTTTGAAAAAAAAAATCAAATAAGTTATGTCATAATATTATAAGTTTTACACGGAAACCGTTACACGTAATACATCAACGTTATACGAGTTATACGATGTGCACTATCTTCGTTTTAAGAGATTTTTCTCCCAACGAAACGACATTACAAGAGACATTAAAACGTCAATTTTTCGTCCGCAGTAGACATTACCGTGTGTGTACGCCGTTTATAAAAATGATATTTCTTTTTTTTTTTGAACGTATTTTTATACACAAAACAACAATAATTCTCCACGTTTAACGTCAGTTATATATAATATAATAATATAATTTTCGATCATTTTATCATACGACATCTCGTAACCAGCTACTGCAGTTCATCAAAAAATCTATTAACAGTTTAACTGGCACGTATACGCGCACACTGTATAGTCTTGCTGTTAAACGGCATATCGTTTTATCTTATTGTAAAATGTTTGTCCATTAAACCGAAAATTGTATTACGAAATGCGGTTTTTATTATTTGTACGCGTTCGATAGTCGCGAATAGTTATTTATCAAAAGAAAAAAACACGCACACGCATTTTTTCGACGTGTACCTACCGGCGTGTATACAACTCTCCTCCTGCGGCGTATTTATTTATTTAAACGTGATTTCGGAAAAAAAAATCTCGTTATTGTGGATTGCTGACGATTACGCATAGGAATGTTTCGCTCGGACTAAAATTATCCTATTATAGTTTATAAAAAAAAGTTATTTATATATTTATATAGATCTCGGTTCGCGGTGTAAATATAATATTAGTCACTACAGCTAGTGAATTCACTTCTCGCGTTTTTGCGCGTCCCCTTCGCGAGTTCCATTAATTTACCGTACTCTTTATTTCCCCGAACATTCGAAATTGAAAACGGACTGTTATAAATATTATTAAACCGTCGAATAATTCATAATTCCTATTATTATTATTATTATTATTATTATTTACACTGAACACGTCGCTGGGAAGCCAGGTCAAAAAAAAAAAAAGACAGTAAAACACGCTATATAGTCAGGCGTAGTCTGCAACGAGTCGAGTGTACCGTAAACGATAATAATTGTTGAAAACTTTTGAGAAACGACTCTCGCGGTTGACCCGTTAAATATTACTGGAAATGACCGACCGCTTTGCTTAAACTAGAGAGTATAAAGAGAGGTTATAACAGTTAGGGGACGGCGTGGATATAATAATAATAATATATTGACCCGCAGTCGCGCAGACCCACACGAACGAAGTTTTTTACCACATACACGCGAAATGTATATTTAAGTAGGCGAACGTGTTAATTTTTAAACAGGGATATCCTTTAAACGCGTGTATTGTCCGATCGATATATCGATATATACAGCTAGAAAAAATAAATAGGTAAACGGGTAAACGTCACAGGGCACGGACTATAGTGTGACTCTAGAAGGAACAAACTAGAAGAAAAACGCGGTGAAAATTCAACAGAAAAAAAATGTACCAATGTATTAAATTATTAGAACGATTTTTTTTTTGTTTTTTTGAGCGAAAACACGTGCAGGCGATTTCAAATAATTTTTACCACCTTCAATATACGTCTGATCCCGGATTAACCGTGAAAATGTATAAACATTATTTTTCCGCACAATACCGGGCCGACGAGCAGGAATTTCAATCGAAAACTCCTAACGACGTGTTTCGATTTATAATTTTCGTTTCTTATTCCCGTTTCTTATCTTAGACGTCTTATTTTATTTATTTTATTCTTTAACATACCTTATACACATATTAATTTCATTTCAATACATACGTCTCGGATGTGAAACTCTTGGTGATGAATATCGACGAGCATAAGGGGGAAAAAATAACTCTCCCCTACCCCGGTAATTATACCGGATTTCCGCCTACGAATCGTTATTGATATTCGGAATAAAAAATAAAATAATAATAATAATAATAAAAAATACGCAATGGTATAATTCACCGTAAACACCGTATCGTCCATACGCGATCGAATCCGAACGTTATTCCCCGAACACTCGCGCGGTGGAAGGTTGCGAAAATACGCGCGTATGAGGGGGGCCCACGATCGAGAAATGGGAGTAGTAGCAAAAAAAAAAAAACGCAGCGTCCGCGATCACGTCGAATACGTTTTTATTATTGGACATTCCGTTGGTGGTACACACATCCCATCCGATTAAGTGCGCACTGCTACACGTCTGTACGCGCGGAATTGTATGCGATCAAATTGGACAAAAAAAATGTGTTTTCCGCATGGGGCGGTACGGCGCGCGTGCGTTTGTTCGGCACCAAACGGATTTACGGTCCGCCGCTCGCCCGTTCAGACGCCTCTCATGTATATTGTTTACCATTAATCACATATTTCGATATGCGCGTATATAATGTGTAACGACGAAAACAAAAAAAACTGCTCTAAACCACTACTGCACGGTGTGGTCGCGAAAAATATACTACTGACCGCTGGCCGGGCGAAAATCTCGCGAGAACGAAACAAAAAGTATCGCGAAGAACGTAATAATGAAATCACTCTCGACACGTCATACGTATAAAACACGTTTTCGACCGCCTTTTGCCCGTTTGGAAGAATTGGATATTTTCTTTTCTCGTCTCGCCGTATTACATATTACGGGAAAACGTAAAATAAACACTTCCCCACGTACCTACGCGATTATGAAAACAAATTTGAATTCGTCACGACTATATAGAATGGTTTTCAAAAATTGATATCATCACCAATTTTGTTTGAGGATTTATGAAAAAAAAAAAAAAAAAATAGAAAGTCGTTCTACGGTAAGATTCACTAGGAATTCAAATCCGTTTTCAGAATGTTTGTTCTACTACGATTCGCGCGTGCAAGACAATGAGAGAGAGAGAGAGAGAACACGTAATTTCAAACGCTCAATAAAGTCGTCTGTAAACGTTTCGCGAGGAATTTCGGCTGCGCTGCTTTCGCAAATCCAATCGGTAACGCCGAGTGGTTTTACCCCGGAGGAATTAAACGGTGAACGTGAAAACGGACGGTATGAAAAAAATAATTGTAATTTACACGTGCGATATTGTAAAATAATTGGACGAATTTTAGAAAATCGCGGAATGCCTATAAAAACGTTTCGCCAACACTCGTACGCAGAGCGTATGAGAAAAATCCGGAATTTTTTTTTTTTTTCAATCATTTTTCACTACAATAACGCGACATCGATTTTTAATACGAACAATAACCGAGGCCCAATTATCGTTATTATCATAACGATGTGTGTACTGTCGCGTCCAATGACCCAAACTTAAAAAATATATATTACCGCGTGTGTCCGGTATACCGATACGCGTTTTCAAACTAAAACGAATCGACTGCGTCATGCGTATTGTCATCACAAAAAAATAATAATAAATAGGACCTTCACAGTCGAATCTGCACGCGTACGGACGTGAACGTAATTATTCACCGGAGATTTCATTGTTATTTGTATTCGGTTTCGACGTTGAAACTCGTAAGGATTATTATGAACTTTGAAGGGCGGATTAGCTAAAAATGTGTACAAAAAAAAAAATAAATAAACAAATTTCAATTCGGAATTCGATTATTCTTAACTTCTTCTTTTTGGCTTTTCAGCACTTTCAAACGCTACGCGTGAAGCCGCGTAAAAAATTTTTTTTTTTTTTTTTGATAGTGCACAAACGTGTAAAATGCGAAATTTAACTATGGGAAAATATTATAGAAATGCGTCAGTCACGCGTCCTGTCCAAATCGAGAGAGATATTTCGCATTCCGTTCGACGATACGCTATTCGATTTGTGCGCATTTGAGAGGAGGACAGTGGCGGATTCTACGGTCGAGCGAGTCCGCGGGGAGACGTGTCCCGCCACTGTATATAACGCGAGGAGGAAAACATAATTTATAATAATAACAATATTGTATTTATCAAATAAACGCATAATAATACGTAATGTGTTAAATTCTATAACTGGTTTGCAACGAGTCGGTATAGAAACGAGGAATTTTCGTAGGAAATTTAACGATTTTAGGGGAAAATCGATTATTCTAATGGACACGAGTCCACAGAACACGTATTTGGTAAATTGTATGTTAAGTTTAAAAAAATCAACGCTTCCTCTTCGTGAAGAACCCCGATCGGGAGGTGGTTCCACCTGTTGTAGGCTTTTGGTAATACGATTAGTGAATTTGCGATTAGAGAACGAAAAAGAAATCATTAGAATACGAGTAATCGGCAGGTCTAGACGTAAACGTGAAAATACATAATGATAAAGTATAAAATGTTACACGGAGGAATTTAAAATAGTTATTACGTCGTAGATGAAAAATATGATCAATGTACACGACATGCTCAGTAGACGGATTGAGAGAAATGCGACTTATATTTCTCACTGTATAAGAAAGACAAACGTAGAGGACCCACGAGTGATTTGAAAAGAATATTGAAGGTTTACCGAATTGATCGACTATAGTATTGAAGAGATCGATATATATTTTCGTACGTTCAAACACGTCCCGGACACAGTAAATTTTAATTCCGTTTTCGATGCATTTTTTTTTTTTTTTTTTTGAACATGAATCTTGATAAAGAAACGCGTCATTTAAAAAAAGCAAACGAATTTCCGAATTTCGTCCTGTGCAGTGTGCGGGGGCAACTCTAATCTTTCGATATTGAGTTCAAAAGCTAAAGTAATCGCGCTCATACGACGGCCCTTTTCGGCACTGCGTAACTTTGCGAGACGACTTTTTTCCAGGTACCCCGCGGGCTGCAAAAACCGCGTATCGACCACGTATTTAAACGCATAGAAGACGACGATACGCGTTGTTCAGTTGACTTCTTCGACACATGTGACGTTGACAAACGCAAGCAAACACACTGTTTACAATTACGACTCGTGTTTCAACACGTGTACCGCGTGCGTCCAACGTTCTGTTATTTCGTCAAAAATAAACGTAACCAGTTTTATTCTCGTTTTGTAGATTTAAATAATACGTTGTCCGGTTCGTATTAATATTGTTATCGTTCGCCCGATTGCGCGCAATAGAAAAAGCGGGCGGATAGAAGTCAACGTTAAACATTTGTCGCCGGGTGAAACTACTGTTTGAAAAAAAGTTTATGATAGAAAAACCGCCCCCCCCCCCAGGGGGAAGGGTTTTCGACGAATTCGAATTCACTGCGTATTTCGTAATGAACGGTCGGAACGCGAGCACACGTCTGGAAACAGAGTATAAATAAAATATATATTCGTGCGGTGCTTGTGTCCACTGTTCTCTCTCGCGGTGGATGACGTTCACGTGCGTTTTTGTGCGTGCAGGTCTAGTATTGAATACTTACGACTCGTTTTCTCGCAATGTGCGTGTATACGATAAATTTATTATTTTTTTCAATATAAATATTCGACAATATTTGAAAACGCAAACACCACCACTACTACTACTACTACTACTACTACTATTACTGTTGTAATAGCGTGTGTGGCGATGAGTATTACGTAGAGGAGGGCAGAATAATATAAAAAATTGTGTATGATATATGACGGATGAGAGCGGTGCGTCGCGGTGGTCGAGTTAGACGCGCGCGGACGACAAACTGAAACTGAGCGATCGCCCCCGTCACCGCGGTCGATCTGAACCGCACGCCACCGCACCGCCGCGGGCGCGATTATTATTATTATTATTATTGTTATTCACATATCACACGGCACGCGGGGACGCGTCTTTCGCCGCCGATTGGTCCGATCCGCCGCGACAACGTTCTGATGGCAGCCAGACAACCGCGACCACAACAAACGCGGGCACGCATGCGTCCGCGTCGTGCGTTCGCCCCGTGCGCGCGACGCGCGTTTCGTGTTCCACTGCAAAGCTTTGTCGACAGCGGTCCGTCCGAGTCGTTTGGAATGGTCAATAAACAATAACAACGTTTTTTACACAAAACGTTCGTCACGTTACGTGCGCCCTTAAGGGACGTGTTTGTAATTGAAATACAAACACGCAGGCGGGCCCGTACACGGGGATTTTTTTTCCGGGGACGGGGGAGCTTAAAAGTGAAAAAGTAAATAATTGAGAGTCTTTCACGATCGCCGTGAGCACTTTTTCACACATTCGTCGCGTGCGAAATAACGGTCCATCGTAATCGGATGTCGATGTCTCCCCCCCCCCACCCCCGCCTCCCAAGAAAAATTCATTTATGACGTGAACAAAAAAAATGTAACAATAAAAATGTAATATTAATATATAAATAGAAGAAAAAAAATGATTCGTCAAATTATTTAATTACGACGCGTGCGTAAGACGCGGAATAGTGAACGGGAACGCGTGACTTCCCGTGTTCCACCGACTTTTTTGTCCGACAAGGAATTATTATCCCTGCACGCGTCTACGACGGATTTTCCGTGCGTTTGGATGAAATCGGAATGAGACGTATTAACGGAGCGAGAGAAATTTTTAATAATAATAATAATTGAACTCGGCAAGGCAATCACATTAACGTTTCGGCCAGACGCTAGAAAACAAAAAAAATTCACGACTTACATCGGAATAAAGTTGCGACAAACGCGTAAAAAATCATTTACACTTGTATACATGTTAAATACGTATTTTGAAATGGACGAGAGAATACTTGACCGTTTGTTGATTCGCAAACGCGCCCCGCCGGTACACAAATTAGACGGCGCCCACAATACTATACCATTCAACACGCTTCACATTTCGATTGAAAACGTTTATTACAAAACACTAATATTATTATGACTAGAATTATTATAATTGGAATAAAAAAATATATATATTTTCTACATTCGTTGACAAAAAAAAAATTGTTTTTTTCATTATTTTAAAACGCATAACGTGGACAGGTCAACGTTTCTATAATAATTAACGATTCGTCACTCACACACTATATTCTATTATTAACGATAATTCAATTGTTTTTCTATAGTATTATTTAAAACCTAAAAAAATATTGTTAATTATTAACGCAAAACATATTTTCAATACTCGCGCGTAAATAAATTATGAATAATTTTTCAATTATTATTTTCGTATCCCAAATAATAATAATAAATAAAAAAAATTATACTCTATACAGTCTAGACGAATAAATAGAAATTTTAATTTATGCAATGTAGTACAGCCAGCGAATGCGTATTAAGTGCAATGAACTGTTTGTAAAATACATTAGAATTTTATCCAGAGTTCACGAAAATCATGCAATGGCAATAAACCATTTTATTCTTGGTTTTTTTTTTTTTTTTTAATATATTACCTATGTATAAAGTAAATATTGTTTTGACAATAATATTTTGTGTATTATTCCAATTAAATACATATGATATTAATGTTATACAGTTGATATCAATATAAACTCGAAACTATAATGTTCTCAAAACATGAACGTTAGAACTATACAAATGTACTTATGTTGAAAGATTAAAAGTGTAAAAAAATTGTGTAAAATATTTCGCACATTTAAAATCGTATCGTTTATTTCTTGAATTACAACAATAGAACGAAAATCAATCGTGTTTAAAACCGGTACAAATATTGTTTACCAAAATGTTTTTTTTCGTTCTCCTTGTCAAATTTTCGATAAAAAAAAATTACTACGCTATCGTGCAAAGTGCTTAAATGCAAGTCAATTCACATAATATCAACTTAGTTGTACGGATATAAAAATGTGTTTAAGTAGACAATTTTTTTTTATCTTAAAAATTAAAATTTTATAGTTTACCTATACATAAATGTTTAAATAGTATGAAAATTATTTTTTTTTTATTATTTCAATAAATTTTCGCGTAATATATTAGCGCGTTACGAATCATCACTTTTTTTTTCGTAACACTTTCGGTTCAAAAGGATGTATTCTTATGATTGACACAATGGTTAAGATTCGGAATTCAGTACCCTAAAAAAATTGATTTATAACAAAAACTCAAAAAAAAAAAATGTACTTAAAATTGTTATATATTCATAATAAAATAATTTGATTGATTTTAAGATAGCAGATAAATTATTTTAATTCTGAAAAATAATAGTAAAATTAAAAAAAAAAAACGTAACAGGATTAGGAATATTATTCGCAAAACGGATTTAATTTTTTTTTTAACGTCCTTAGAAAATTATCTTTTAAAAGTTTAAAAATTATGAAAATATTCATTCGTAAAGTATTGTAGCGTGTAATTGAAATACATTTAGACGACATCGTGTCAAACGTTTAAATAATAAAAAATAAATATGTAAAAAAATGATGCAAATTTGGCATTTGAATTCCGAGTCGTTCGTTATTAATAGCTTCTCGCGATCGGTTTTCTTTAAAGTTTATATATTTTACGAGCTCGTAAAATTTAATATTTTTATAAGAAAAAAAAAGTAATCTACGCTCCACTATTATTATTATTTTTTGTAAACAATTCCAATACCGAGGCTAAATAATTGCGTTTTGCAGTTTCTCAATGGAAAAAAAACTCCGGACTGTGATTCCTATACCACATACCGTTGCGATTAAAAAAATAATAATAACGCGTATATTCAGTAGCACTGTTCGCGCATAATTTTGCATCGAATCACTTTGGATTAAAAATTTATTTTCGTCATTCGTACATGTTATATTATTTCCCGTGTACGCATTTACACGCATTTACACGGCGCTACCCCGCGATGTACTATATATTCGCGTTTGCTCAATTGATTGACGTATCTGATCAACAAAATCGACGTCCACGCGAAAAAACCTGTAAAATTAACAAAAAATTATTTTAGAAGACAATAATATTATCCGGTGCTCCACCCAGTGTTTTCAATTTTCCCATATTTTAAATAGTTTTTTTGCTACGAGTATTTAAAGTGTTTTTTTATTTAAAAAAAACATTTTTGATATCGCGATTAAATTAAATCCCAAAAGAATATCGAAAACGCTCAAATACGGAAAAAGAATTATCCTCTATCGACTTTGAAAAAAAGCGTCTGCAATATTCAATCGAACATTGGTTTTTATTATTATTATTATTATTATTATTATTATTATTATTATTATTATTATTATTATTATTAAATAAATTTAATTGTTTTATGTTCCCGCTCTAACAACCCGAAATTTGCCGATCATTACATACGTAGTGACAAAATCGATTTGTTTTTTTTTTGCTGCATATATTATCTTTAAACTGTTTATGCTTTATACTTATTGGTTTTTGCGGGTAAAGTATAATCAATTAAAAATAATATAGAAATTATTTTTTAGTTTTTAAATTGCTATTTACGATTCATTACCTATGGACGAAATTAAAAGCAGGATAATGTATACGAGTACACATATCTATTTTTATTTGACCTGATGAAATTTCAAAATAGCCTGCTTGCAACTTCGCATAAACGAACAAAAAAAAAAAAAACTGAAATTACGTCCCTGTTCTTATTTTATTCGTAATGATTCGTATATAATTACGATGATTTAGTCAATGCATTATAGTCAATCATCCCGATGAAATTGTTAAACTACTGCTGCGCGGACTATGATATCATCTAAAAAGTTCATTTGTAGCTCTGACGACGTTTAATTGTATTTTAAACGGACAATGCCTTTTTTTTTACATAAGCGCAGAATACAATATTTTAATATAAATATACTGTCAAATCGTAGAGTACGCACCTACTACCAATGAAAAACTTATCACGTATATTAAAGCTCCTATCGATGTGCTCCACGGTATGTAGTACTTGATGAATTCGACCATTGGCTTGTACTGGACGACGTACGGAATGTCTTCGTATTCCTTGTGCCTGAATTCGTTTTCTATAGCCGACTTTTTCGGAAATCTATCGAAAATAGGACGGTGATATTCGTGGTAATAGAATTCCGTTTCCAATTTGGCCGAGTACTCTACACGATATTTGTTCGTGATCAGCCATAGACTTTCCGAACACCTGGTCGGCGTAACACAGCTGCCGAACATTTTTCCATAGTTTATTTTATATTTTCATTTCAATATACATACACCATTTTGTTATAAATAAATAATTACGTACTCGTCAATGCTTTTTTGATTCTGAACGGAGCGAATAAATATGTATATTGATTTGACAATGATTTGAAGATGGTATGTGTGTACATTTTTTTTTATGTCTTTACCCAAAAAATTCTATCAGAAAAAGCGTTCCGATCTCCACAATTATACTCGGTTTCCGGTAGCAAATTGTGCATCTAATTGGTACATTAGATAGGTCATTTTTCGATTTTCTCGATACTCTTATCACGTTATTTCTTCGTGATTTTTTAATACTAACTCGGTTATAGAAACTTAAAACGATCACCGAACACTTATAATTATATAAGGGAAACAATTTTTTTTCAAAAAAATTACTTTCAATTTTGAACTATAATTTTTTATAGCGATTCATTATAGATTTTGAAATGTTTAATTCATAAAAGAGATAATGTTTACAATTTTAATGTATAGAAATGTAAAACAATCACATACGTACCGGTTACTTCAACTACATATACCTGTACTCAAAAAAATCATGAAAATCGATTGTCATGATTTTCTTTTATAAACATTTCAAGTTTTTCAAAACAAAGTGTATTTTATTTTTTATTTTTTTACAAAAAATGACGTTATTTCATTTAAATAAATGTAATATATTACACTCCGCTCGGAATCGTTTTATCTAATGCATTGCGATTTATTCATTCAAACTTATAATAATAACAAAACTGTTAAATCTCTATCGAAGTATAATTTTAAATATAAAAAAATTAATTCAAATATAATTTATATACGTATAGATTGGGTTATATAATACATGCTCGTATTATACTTACCCAGTAATGAAAAAAAACCAAAACAAAATGAAGAGAATCCACAAGATCGAAACAAAACGTATTAAACCGTAATTTTCCTAAAAAAAAAAAAAAATAATTAATAAATAAATGGGTTAAAATATGTAAGTACGTTATACGTTATATGTAATATACGATATACGTTTACTGCTCCGAAAAACACTGATATCCAGATGATCATGATTATGCACGAAAACACCATAATTCCGACATATATGTCTGTGTATAGACAATTGAAAATAAAATATTTAAAAAATGAAAAAAAATTGTAGTAGCCACAAATCGTGTTTTGTTTTCGCTATAGCGATATGTGTACGCTACTGTTACTATACGATTACGAAAAATTAACGTATCATAAAGCATTTGGTGAAAAAATAACACGATTATAAAAGTCAAATTATACGTTTAAAAACATAAAAAATACAATTATATATTTATGTATAAAATATGTATTTTAGACAAACCTCATCGATATATATTATATTTATTATACTTACACAAATATGAATCGCTATATCTTGAGATGTTTGTCGTAATGATACCGATGGCCAACATCTAATGAAAAAAAAAACGTGTTTTATTATAAGACTTTTTTTTGACGTTCATATGGGCGCGCGCACGTAGTAAAAACCGGTACAAATTATTTTTAAATGTTAAGAACTCATACGCAAAAAATGTTTTCGACAATATTTTTTATTCTTTTTTTACCAGAAATAATTGTATTTTTGGATTATTTTTTTCTCCATTTTTCGTTTATTTTATATACGCGTATTGTTCACCAATCATCTCGCATTACTATAAATTATATAGTAACATCGAGTAAAATATAATCGAGCATTATAAACTAAATATAAGTCGACATTTTTGTATTTCAATACGCGTTCCTTCCACTTTTTTCTTTTTTTGTTTAAATATCGTCTCCCTGGTGTACACCAGAAAATACACCGTTTTTAAAAAGCGTAAAACAAACTTCACGTAGGTTCCGCCAGTAAAACGGTCGTTTTAAAACAAACAATTTTTCGTAACAATTTTTTATAATAATTTATAAATAATACCTACCTGGTATATTGCAGACACGATCAATAAGGTTCTTTGTAAGTAATTCGACTCCAAATATAGATCACTATCGGGTTTCGTCATTTCGCGCTGTAAAACACTACGACGGACGAAATTTAATTTTTTTTATTAATAATTATTTATTTTTCTTGTGACCATCGAACGTTATTTATTTTATATGCATATTAATATATTGTTCGATATACTACACTATTTGCTAAGGACACGCGTTTTTCGGACATT